>CM042166.1:83046385-83056385 GCA_023376005.1 Doryteuthis pealeii
CCTCATCTTTAGTATTATAACATTTGTTAGTAGTTTAAGGCTCGGTGTATATAGCGAATATGGTCACAATTCTTCCGGAATATGAGCTGTTAATGATCGAATTGAGATCTATATTTGACGTTTTGTTTAAGGTATGTAGTAAATCGATTGGGAATCGACTAACTGAAAAAAAGGAAATGATGCCTGGCCCCCTCACAATCCAATTTGTTTTTGCTGGGCGGTGGTTTTAATATGCTGATACGGCACAAAAGACCTAAAGGCCCTGTCGATTGGGTTGGCTGTCTGCCAGACCGTATAAAGGCAGTCAGGCGATATCTTGAGGACAACTCAAAAATACCGTTTATATATTATTGTAATAGTATCCACAAAAAAAAGAAAAAAAAAAACAAAAATTATTCAGGCCTATCGTTGGAGTGACCACAGATATAAACTCATGTTTTAAATAATTGACCTCATGTCACATTCTGCTCATTTGGAGGGGATTGAGTAAATGTATATGCCTCCAATTCATATAAATCGCTAATACTCATGTGAAAACTCAAAAGGAGTGAATAATAATAATAATGACATAAAGTGAAGGTTGTGTCAATTGTAATTGGTGTCATTGGAATGGTCCCCAGGGGGTTGGAAAAGAGTCTGGATGAACTGGAAATCAGAAGAAGAATCGAGACCATCCAGACTACAGCATTGTTGAGATTGGCTAGAATACTCAGAAAAATCCTGGAGACCTGAGGAGACTTGCTGTCACCCAGCCTCCAGTGAACCACCGGCTAAAGCGGGTGTGAAAAACTCATATAGTAAAATAATAATAATATTAATAATAATGAAAGCATTGATTTTAGATTAAACATTTTGTCAGCAGATTTAATTGTTCTTAGCTTTCTTTAATCACATATAAGCTATAATGCTTTGGAAAGGTATACATCTAACTATTCTCCCTCCAGATATGGGTAAATGGTAGGGCTGACTGGGATCTTTAACTTTAGTTGTGTCACCAGTCTAGAAAATGTAAAAAATTCTGAATTCAAACCTGTTAAATTTTGATTTAAAATTGACTATGTATCATATCCTTCTCGTGCGTCTAAATATATATATATATATAGATATATATTTTTTTTTAAATTTTTGATGAAACAAAGAATGTGCTCAACCACAAATTTGAAGAAGCTTTATTTATCTATTTGTTGAATTTTTTAAATATAAAAGTTTTTCATAAGCAACTACCCAAGAATGTCAAGAAATGTCTTCAAATAAACACCAGAAGATTTAGCAGCCTGACGATGGTGAAATAACCTGAAACCTGGATTGTTGCTTATGAAAGACTTTTATATTTAAAAAATTTAACAAATAAATATATATATATATATATATATATATATATATTGTTGGTATTAACCGGACTGCCAGGGAGTCTATCTTCTTTTCACTAGCACTAGACCAAGGAAAGAGTAGAGCACCACACCTACTAATTACTGAAACTCGTTAACACATACATACACACACACACACACACAACATATATATATATATAATATATATATATATATATGTGTTGTGTGTGTGTGTATATATATATATATATATATATATTATTATATATATATATATATATATATACAGTTTTGACCCAATCATCTTGTTCTGTGAATAATAATGTATATTTATATTATACACTGTGTACACAGATTTTATTTACCACAATTAAAAATTAGCAAATGAGGCATCCACTTTTTAAGATATTGAAGGGCAAAAAGATATATTTGAAATATATCTTCCGAACAAGCTTGTTATTGTATTAATAAAATATACAATAATTTTAGACATTATCTTAAACAGATCTATTTCACCTATAAATGGGACCCTAACAGGTACTACCACTCTAAGTCAGTGGACCTGGAAGTAATAACAATAAAAAGGTGATCCGGTAATTTATGAGGAAGTGCGTCCTGGTCTCCTGCCTCAGAAATTGCTACCCGGTGACTATTAAAATAACGTCCCCAGCTATGTCGTCTCAGATTCTTTTATTCATGTTTGTTTAATGTCTGGTTTTAGTTTTAAATAAACAAAAATTACGACCAAAAAAGAAGCCCCCCCCCCCAATACATTTACTTGTCAAAAATATCTATCTCCATTTGTTCATATCTATCTATATTATTTTGTTATCTATCTATCTCAGTCTATTCCTAACTATATATCCATCTTCATATCTAAACAAGAATTACAACAAATTTCTATAAATGAACAAGAATTACGACAAATTACGATAAATAAATAAGAATTACGCCAAAAAAGAGAAGCCCCCCCCTCCGCCTCTAAAATACTTTTAACGCTCTAAGTTGGTTGTTTTCTTTCAAGTAACACCATAGCTGGGGACGTTATTTTAATAGTCACCGGGTAGCAATTTCTGGGACAGGAGACCGGGACGCACTTCCTCATAACTTACTGGTGATCCAACACTCTTGAGTTCTCCAGAACCAGAGCCTCACCACTGGGTGCTTTTTAGTGTCATACTCAGGCTACAAAGGGGAAAAAAAAAGGAATTGCTCTCTTTGTTTATGATAGTGTAAAAGAGTGGCTAAAATTTCATGAATCTTTCTTCTTTGTTGTTGATAATGATAAAAAAGAAAAAAATGATTGCCGAAAAAAATTGAAATGATTTATTTGTTATATTCCGAGCAGATAAAAGAAGAATAAAAAAATTGGCAAGAAATGTTCACGTAAGAATTTATGAGTTGAGTAAAAAATGAAACAAGAATGCCACCCACTTGAAACTCCTCACCCACCCACCCCCCAACAATACGTCTTGTCAATCAATTTCGGCCTTATACCAAAGGGGATAGAACATTCCTTTCTCTTTCTCTCTCTCTCCAGATGTTTATCTACGATTTACTTATGTTAAGAAAATGGGTGGAGGAGACCGCCACCTGCAGGTAAAAGTTGGAATTAACCAAAGAAATGATGCACCTGCATAAATTATGAATTGGTTTGGTTTTGTTTTACGGCATATCAACCTCAGTGGTCATTTAATGCCGATAAAGTTTTGAAATAAATCAATTCTTAATGGATAATACAATTTTGTTTCCGCCCTGTCGCCTGGGCATTAGAATGAACCGACTGCACCTCAGCAGAGGGTAAGACTCCCCCAATGGGCCACCTGTTGGCCGTAGGGGCGACCCGTGATGCTTAAGGATAGAGCCCAGGTGGATGAGCAGTTCATGACATGCAATACTCCACTTTGGCCCTATCTTGGGCTAGACGGGCGGTCGGAGAGGCCCCCTCCGATCAATCGGCTGGTCACGTCAAGCCCTAGCACCTATATGATTTTCCCAACCCTATTGCCCTTATGGCAAGCCCCTACCCCTTTTTATATATGGGTGCTAGAAGCGGTGGCTGCGGTCTACATGTCCTGGGAATGATGTTAAACTCTATCTGATGGTGAGGTTCCAGTTTTGGAGGTTTGGGGAATGTGGAGCACCCCTTCATCACCATTTCTCCCTGGTCTACTCTGACCCGGAGTGGTAGTACCTGTTAGGGTCCCATCTATGGGTTAAATTGAAAAATGTATTTATAAAAAATGTATTATCCATTAAGAATTGATTTATTTCAAAACTTTATCGGCATTAAATGACCCACTGAGGTTGATATGCCATAAAACAAAACAAACCAAACCAAACAATTCTGTTTATAAACTCATGTTTTTCTATTTAACCCATAGATGGGACCCTAACAGGTACTACCACTCCGGGTCAGAGTGGACCAGGGAGCAATGGTGATGAAGAGGTGCTCCACATTCCCCAAACCTCCAAAACTGGAACATCACCATTAACGTCATTCCCAGGACAAGTAGACCCTCAGTCACCGCCTTCTAGCACCCATATGATAAAAAGGGGTTGGGGCTTGCCATAAGGGCATTATGGATTGGTATCAACCAGGAACTTAATCCATCTGAAGTTTTCATAATGGATTTCACCCCCTTTTTTTTTCATTTGGATTCATCCATTTCGCACATTTGTTGGGTCAGGATAGTAGTAGTAGTAGTAGTAGTAGTAGTAGTAGAATTCATTTGGCCTTATTCATAGAGACAGTGGGTAAAATTAGGTTGTTCACTTGCTGACCAAGTGATAGAGGTAAAGCAATGAACAAAGAGATAAATAGAAAAGGGTGTATGAACAACATGATCCTGATAACACAAAAAAAGTTGAAAACAAATTTTCTGGAACAATAACACAAGAAAATGACGAGAATGTCAGAAGAAATGGATAAGACGTTGAACTAAAAAGAACATTTATTTGTGCGTAAGCTTTTGTTGGTAAAATGGTCCTTGCAAAGTAAAAGTCCTTGATAGAAGGAAGTCTTGTGTGTGAGCACATGCTTTTTTGTGGTTGATATAATGGAATTACTTAGATGTTAAATTGGATAGTAAAGCTCTTTATGTGCAAGCTTATATGAGAGTGAGATGGTCCTTACTAAGTAGTAAAAAAGTAAAGTCGTCGGGGTGGCCTAATGTCGGTATAAGCCATACAGCGAGGGAGTCTATCCCCTTTTCACTAGCGCTAGACCAAGGAGATTATTTTAGCATCTGAGGTGGAGCGCCACACCTACCATCAGCTCCTTACTTTACCGCACAGATCCCTGTGCTACTCATACGCTGAGTTTGCGAGGACGGTATCGAACTAGGAACCTTGTGGTTTCTAGCCGAACGCTCTACCGACTGAGCTAATCCGGCCCATAAGCCTTTAATCGAAGGAAGGTTTTGTATGTGAGAGCACATGGTCTGTTTTATGGTTAATATTATGGAGTTACCTATTAAGGGAGAATTTTGTCGGTTAATTCTGCTATGTGGCTTGTCCACAGGTGAATGCTTGTCTGTCAGTGCTTTTGTTTATAGCAGCATTCAGAGTTGCCGAATTGTGCCATATATTACCAAAATAAAGGAGGTTTCCATGGTGTAATGGACACAGCAACACCAAGTTCAAATCCTGGACGAAGCTGGCTGCATTTCATATGGCACTGATACCCCTGGGAAAGGTATGAATCCAACTATTCTCTCTCTATCTATGGATAAATAGTAGGGCGGACTAGGCTCTTCAACCTTAGTATGGCAACTGGTCTAGGAGAAATAAAACGCTGAATATAAACCTGGTAAGCTCCACATAAAAATTGACCTTGTGCCACATCCTGCTCTTGCAGAGGAGTTGGTAAATATATACATTACCAAAATATTTCAAACCTTTTGACTCACCCAAGTAATTGTCCAGTAATTCTGCTAGCAGCTCTTTTTATGATGAGGTTAATTTGAAAGCCCCCGAACATATCCATCTCCTTGTTATTCTTAAAAACCCAACTCTCTGGTGAAATGAGGAAGAGAAGTCACTTTCTGGCATTATGGCATGCTTCTTACACAATCAAATCAGCAGCAGATATGGTTGCTGTTTGTGAAAACATTCTTTTCTGCTTGGCCACAATAACATCTATTATCTGTTATCCAGAACAATCTGAGCTAAACTAATACCTTCATCCACTTCATCCCTTTTGTTAACTGACTTCACGTGCACATCGCCTTTTAGGATGAGTCACTTAATTTTATGTTTGAGATTCGTTCTGCTACCTAAAATGCCATTAACACTTTTTGTATCAGTAAGAAAAGTTGTGCCCAGAAAAGTTGTGCGTATAATTAATCCCATTGTCTATTAATTCTGTTTGTTATTTGATACAAGACAAACCTGAGACTCAAATGGACCTTGCCAGAGAACTGAAAAAGTTATGGAACATGAAAGTGAAAGTGATACCAATTGTGGTTGGTGCACTTGGAACAGTCCCAAAAGGATTGGAAAAGGGTTTGGAAAGTTTGGATATCAAAGGAAGGATTGAAACCATTCAGAACACTGCACTGCTGCAATCTGCCAGAATACTCAGAAGAGTCCTGGAGACCTGAGGAGACTTGCTGTCACTCAGACTCCAGTGAAAGACCATCAGCTAATGCTGATGTGAAAACTCAAAAGGAGCAAATAATAATAATAATAATAATAATAATAATAATAATAATAATAATAATAATAATAATAATAATATCCTTTCAGCTAGTATATTAGGTCTGAGACCTGTCAGCCGTTCCTTATAAATATTCATTTTAATTCCACAGAATATTTAATATCATTCCACAGATTATCCAACTTTGCCTTGAAGGAGTTTAGAGATGAAGCATTCACTATTGATGAAGGTAGTTTATTCCATATATTCACCACTCTGTAGCTAAAATAATTTTGTCTTGCGTTTGCTTTACAAGATTTTTTAAGGGGTTTTAATTTATGTCCCCCTTGTATAGATATTTTCAGCAATGTTTAGTAGGTCAGAGTTCGTTGAATAAAAACCATGCGTGTATTTGTAGGCTTCAATCATATCCCCTCTTATATGTCGGAAAACCAGACTTGGTAAGTCAATATCAATATGAAAACTTATACATTCATTCATATGTGGAGATTAGAATTAAAAAATTTAAAAAAATTACAAACTCCTATAAGACTTATAGGGATTTGGCCCCTATATTTTTACGGCATGTGGAATTAACCAAATTAAAATAATTAAGTTTTCTTAAATAACTAGTTTTACAATTGTATGTCATGAGTTTAGAATTAGGTAAACAAAAGAGAATCGAGTGAATATTAGTTTAGAAATATTTTAACAACAATAGAAACAATGGTTTAAATTCCATGGGAAAATATGTACGCCATCGGAATCATTCAATATTGCATCATTGCACATCACCTGATATTTGATGAATACTTTAGCTTAATGATCACGTAGACATTGACAAAAAGAAAATTATAAAAAGGCCCATAGAGCTGAAAAACAACAGACTGTGGGAGCTTATGCTCTTCCCGATTCAACAGAGTTGGAGCTGATGTTCCCAACTTGACACAATGGGGAGAATACGCTGTCCGAAACCTTAAATTCAACTCAACAGGTCCGTCTATATTTTCGTTTTTATTTTCTCTCTCTCTCTCTCGCTCAACAACAACAAATTTCAATCACAAGTTTCAATCACAGACAAAATTGCTACAATCGCACAAATATAAACAATACATGTCACACTTGTCACATACAACTACGTACAGACACATACAGTCTGCAACACCTTCTGAAAGAACAATTGAATATACCAATTGTAAATTAATGTATATAAAGTTTGTTTCTTTTATCAATTTTGTCTTCTTCTTTTGTTTTCTATGGAAACTTCATTTCTGTAGTCAATTTTATGTGGAGCTTACCAGTTTTATATTCAGCATTTTCCTTCTCCTAGACCAGTTGCCATACTAAGGTTGAAGAGCCTAGTCCACCCTACTACTGTCAGTGTGGATGGTGGGTGGCTCCTCTCGAACTCATCCGTTCCTTTCCAGCTCCTGTGATTTTTTTTTTCTGGTGTTTACTCACTTACCTACTTCTTTTCGGACACGGGAACCTTCTCGTCGTAATCGAGAGCCACCATGGAACTTTGAACCCAACCCAATTTTGTCTTCTTTTGTTTTCTATGGAAACTTCATTTCCGTAGTCTTATACATATAAATTGTGGGGACCCATAACTCGGATCTTCAACTTCTCAACTAAACACTCACCAAACAACCACGATCCCTACAGACTTCACAAGATGAACCCTCTGGGCATGTGCAGGAAAAAAAGAACCCACATCCAACTCCCAAGATATTCTCTCGGCCATTCTGACTTAGAACTTAACTGTGTCAATCACTACTACTAGCCAGGGAGAAATTTCCTTGCTACATGGTGGCTATGACCCGTGAATAAAGCCTAAATCATAAAACTACCCTTAGTCTTTGTCTCTTCCTTTTTTCTTTAAATTCCTTTTTAGCATGACCACCAAATAAGATGGGGTTAAAAGCAAACCCTAGGAACACGCACCAGGAATAACAAGCTACCTTAGCACTAATACCCCTGGGAAAGGTATGAATCCAACTATTCTCTCTCCATCTATAGATAAATAGTAGGGTGGACTAGGCTCTTCAACCTTAGTATGGCAACTGGTCTAGGAGAAGGAAAACGCTGAATATGAACCTGGTAAGCTCCGCATAAAAATTGACCTTGTGTCACATCCTGCTCTTGCAGAGGAGTTCGTAAATACATACATTACCAAAATATTTCAAACCAAATCATAAAACCTCTTGTAATCCCATATCTATCTACTAAGAGTTTTACAAACTATCATTATATCAAAGTCAACTGTTCCAGTTCATTCATTAGTCGTCTAACCATACTTTTTCCTTTGAAGTTGATTCATTTGAAAAATATCAATAAATTCCGGCCTATTTATTGAAGTCTTTATCTTTCCTGATGTGTGTTTATATTCTAACACTGAAAATCTATGTCATTTCACTAAATAGATATTTTTTCTTGGTTGAGAGCAAGTTCAACTCACCTTAGAAAAAAGAGCTTACGGTCAAGTCACATTGAAACACGTTTCCACCAAATCACCGGTTAAGCAGCAATGAGCCTGTTCAATACTCAGATGGGTGACCATTTAAGTACAGCCGGTACTGTAATAATACGAATATCAAAAAGATTTGATTCAGCATTAAATTGTTCTATGTGTTATGACAAAAGAAAAAGACCAAAAACAAAGTTGGATTTTTTCTCAATGAACTTTCTTTTACTATTTGTTTTTTTTTTTTTTTAGAAATATTTCTTTGCTAGTTCTTTGATAGCAATGCATTTTTATATATGACTAGAAGTGGCTACTCAGCATTGCCTGGGTAGAGGGGCAAACCCTGGTATATTAATCTGGTGTATTGATTTGTTTACTTTTGAGATTTACAAATGCAGGACATTTTTAAGTAGAATTTCAATGCTATTTCTATGTAGATTTTAATTCTTAAAAATCTTTAAATATAAATCAAATCTTCATAATTATTACACAGAAAGCAAGAACCTCTGATATTTAGTGTGTATATATATTAACTTTGTCATTAATTGTTTTATTTTCATAGTTTCATCCGGACATACATACATACATACATACATACACACCAACTGCCCTTTATATATGCATAGATAGATTAATAATAATTCAATATTATTTATATCATTTATATGTTATTCATATTAATTCAATAATTTTTGATAGATTTTCATGGCAGTGAACCATCACTGTTTAGAGGTAATTCTTTTTGCTTTATTATTATAAAAGCAGCAGCTACCCGGCGCCGCCTGGGTAGAGGGGAATTTTTTTAAGTTAGTCCCGCAGATCCATTATTACTGAATCGTGAGTTGAATCCTCGTGTGATGCCCCATTTAAATCCCCATGTAAAAAAAAATAAATAGACCTTGTATTGATCCAGCTACTCTAAAAAGAAATGTTAATGTCTACTATCTAAAATATCAAATGAAAAAAATCCATGTTGTTATCGTTTAAATTTTAGTTTTTTAATTATCTTCACTAATATAAATCATATCTCTATTATTTTTTGCTCAAAAACCAAGCCCGGGTGATATTTAATGTGTATATATATTTACTTTGTCGTTGATTGTTTCATTTTCAAAGTTTCCTCTGGACATATATATACACACAACTGCCCTTTATAATGACCACACACATGAAATTGACTGCACCTCTGCAGAGGGGTAAGACTCCCCCAATGGGGCCACCTGTTGGCCGTGGGTGGCGACCCGTGATGCTTAAGGATAGAGCCCAGGTGGATGAGCAGTTCATGACATGCAATACTCCACTTTGGCCCTATCTTGGGCTAGACGGGCGGTCGGAGAGCCCCCCTCCGATCAATCGGCTGATCACGTCAAGCCCTAGCACCTATATGATTTTCCCAACCCTATTGCCCTTATGGCATGTCCCAACCCCTTTTTATCATATGGGTGCTAGAAGGCGGTGGCTGCGGGTCTACATGTCCTGGGAATGACGTTAAACTCTATCTTATGGTGAGGTTCCAGTTTTGGAGGTTTGGGGAATGTGGAGCACCCCTTCATCACCATTGCTCCC
>CM042166.1:83063885-83074490 GCA_023376005.1 Doryteuthis pealeii
AACACACTGTTCCCTGGGAGATGGATGTAACGTGGCGGTAGCGATATATTCACCGTACCCAAACGGATATACGTAACGTTCTAATATCGATATACATTGTATAGCAGGTCTTATCAACGTGCTTCCAAATTCACAACACTAAAAAGGCGTTCAGCACGTGGCGGTCATCTTGTTGATAAAAAAGTACAAGCGCGAGAAATATATCATCACAAGCTGCTTAGCTTTTATTTCCAGGGCTAGTCTCGTGCGTCTCGTGGGATGTATCGGGGAGGAGGAAAGGCAGAGAGAAAGAGAGAGAGAACACTGTTAAATCACTGTGATCCCACACTAGGACCAGAGGGCCGGTCCGTTCCCCTAGGCCTCGGAAAGCAAAAAGAGGCTGGTATTCTTCTTCGTCGTTCTACGTCACCACGTGACTTCCGGTTCCGGTCAACACCTGAAACTTCCGGTTGACCTTCAATTCTCCATTCGAGGGGATCACGCCCCAGTCAAAATCATGACAACGGTTTTGTGCTCATCACTATTTTTTAAAACCTTTACTATCTCTTATTTCTTCTTCCTCTCTTTTCTAATATAGTAGTTCTCGCTCAGGATAATCCCCATCTTGCTACACGGATACAATCAGAATAAAAAGAAATGATATTAAAAAAAGCATCTCAACGAAGTAAAGCAAACCCTATTAACACCGATATAGAAAATCTTAAGAAAGCCCAAACAGAACTAACTGAAATATACAAAAAAAAAAAAACAAAAAAAACAAAAAAAACAAACAAACAAACAAAAAATACAATACGTCCAAGAACAAATAAATAAAATCAGAAATGCAGTAGAAGACAGACAGTCCAGATTAGCATAGGAAACAGTAAATGAAATTAGTGGTAGGAAAAGTATCCCTAGATCAAAGCTGAAGGCAACCAGCCAAAAAGATAGACTCCAGTAATGGTAAGAACACTTCCAAAAACTTCTGGGAACTCCCCCTAGAATCATAGAAAATTATACCCAAAAAATAAGAAAACTAAAAAATAGAAAGGCTGCGGGACTCGACAAATACCTTGTCCAACGATTGCATGAAAACAACTTCTGAAAATAAATGTGTTGACTGGAAAAAAAATTAAATTAATTTCTTTTTCTTACATTCAATCATAAAAATAGCAAGATATACATTTCAAGAAAATTCAGAATAGAAGACATCGTCCAAAATAGTTTCCAATAATAAAAGAAGTGATGCTAATCTTAGAACCTTCCTCACATTGTAGATTAAAAAGGAAAAAAAATAAGCTTGTTATTTTATTTCTGATTTGACTATGTCTTTCATCATTCTCTTAAGTAACTTTCTTTATCTTATTTCTTAAACTTTATCGGCTATTTACAAATAACAAAAACCCTAATCTTAACACTAAACCTGCCACTTTCCAAAACACACCAATATTAATCTTTTTCTTATGATTCTTTTTTTTTATACCTGATGTAAATCTTATTTTTCTATTCTAAGTTTCTTCTTTGGATCATTGATTATTTTTTCATAAATAAAACATTTCACAGACATTTTATTGATAGATTGACATAGAATCATTAATAAATGGTCAGTTTTACGAGCTGATTCTCATTCCCCCACCCCCTTACGGCTTTGATACAGTGGAGCTGATATCCATAGAGACTGCATAGCAACTGGCTAATCATCTGGGGAAGGGTAAAAAAAAATCCAATTTTGGTTTGGGTAGAAGAAAGAAGAAAAATCCCCCAATTTTTTCATTGTTAAGTATCGCAGGACAGGAGACCCTTGTTGTCTTTTGTGACAACAGCCATTTAGGCCCCCACCCCCACCCTTTTTTCTTTCTTTCTTTTTCATTGCTTTTTCTCCCCCCACCCCTCCTCAATTCTTTTCATAATCAACTCTTCAATATGTCACATTACTGACTGAGAAATGAGATGGGGGGGGGTGAAAGAAAAATGAAGATTGAGCGAGGGGATGGAGGGTGGAGAAGATTGACAATGGAAAGTGATACTCATGTAAAGTACTAGTTATGGGGGAGTGATTAAGAAATTAAGAGAGTAAGGATGAGTATGTCATGAAGGAGATGTTGAAAAAAAAAGTGAGAAAAACACAAAGTGGGCAACAAAGAGAGAGAGAGAGAGAGAGAGAGAGAGAGAGAGAGAGGGGGGGGAGAACGAGATGTGAAAGAAAGAAGGAATATGATGAAATAAAAAGTGAAATTAAAAAGGAAGGAAAAAAAGAAATGAAAGAAAGAAGAAGGAATGTAATGAAATGAAAGAGGAAGAAAAAAAGAAGCAAAAGAAAAAAAAGAATATGGTGAAATGAAAAAGGTAGGAAAAAGAGAGGTGAAAGAAAGGAAAGAGAATCTGATAAAATTAAAAGGAAAAAGAGACGCAAAAGAAAGAGAAAGGACTATAATGAAATGAAAAGAGAAGAAAAGAAGAGGTGAATGAAAGAAAAAGAATATCATAACATAAATAATTGAGATTGAAAGAAAGAAAAAGGAATATGATTGAAAAAAAAAGAGAAGGAAAGAGTGAAGCAAAAGAAAGAAAAAAAGAATATGGGGATATGAAAAGGGAAGAGAAAATATGTGAAAGAAATAAGAAGGAATTTGATGAAATGTAAAGGGTGAAAGAAAGGAAAAGATTACAATTGAAGGAAAAGAGAAGGTAAAAAAGTGAGACAAAAGAAAAGGAAAAGGAATGTATAAAATGAAAGAGAAGAAGAAAAGAGATGTGAATGAAAGAAAAATGAATATCATAAAAGGAAAAATTGAGAATGAAAGAAAAAGAGGTAATTTATGAGGAAGTGCGTCCCGGTCTCCTGCTTCAGAAATTGCTACCCGGTGACTATTAAAATAACGTCCCCAAAATGTCGTCTCGGCAGTGTTAGTTGAAAGAAAACAACCAACTTAGGGCGTTAAATGTATTTAGAGGGGGGGGGCTTCTATTTTTGTCGTAATTCTTATTTATTTATCGTAATTTGTCGTAATTCTCGTTCATTTATAGAAATTTGTCGTAATTCTTGGTTATTTATAGAAATTTGTCATAATTCTTGTTTATTTATAGAAATTTGTCGTAATTCTTGTTTATTTATAGAAATTTGTCGTAATTCTTGTTTATATATCGTAATTTGTCGTAATTCTTGTTTAGATATGACGATGGATATATAGTTTGGAATAGACTGAGATAGACAGATAGATAAACAAACAGAATAATATAGATAGATATGAACAAATGGAGACGATATAGCTGGGGACGTTATTTTAATAGTCACCGGGTAGCAATTTCTGAGGCAGGAGACCGGGACGCACTTCCTCATAAATTACCAAAAAAGAGATGAATAGAAAGACAAAAATGATCAATAAAGTTTACAGCAAGTTTCAATATCAAAATGATTTTCATAATGTAATAATATTGAAGAAATAAATCCCAATCACCAGGAAATTCCATATTTAAAGAACAATACAGATTTTATATTCCACTTCACTGATTATTCCAATCAATTTATTCCTTATCCATAAGTGGCCGTTCCTTTGGGAGGGGGTGGAAAAAGGGGTCAAAGGTTAGCAATTTACTGAAATGGCTTACCAATTAGAGGGAGGCTCTTTTAAAAATGACGATCCCGTCTGAAACGACAAACAATGGGCTTCTGTGTTGGTGTGGTAGTAGTACCACAATATTAATAATGAAATGCCAATAAAAAATATCTAACAGAAATAAATACCCAATAAGTTGTTTAGACTATGATGCTGAGAATTCTATGAGTGTTTTTTTGTAGAAACATCAGAAAGATATTCTTATTTCGAATAAAAGTAATTCCATAAATAAGCTTCCTAGTAATTAGTTGTAAAGAAAATATGTAACGGATTTAGTTACCACTCTGATGTTTTGGTTATTACGAGTAGAAGTAATTTTCTTTATAGTACTGGGGTAAATACATTAAAAAATCCAAATAAGATAAGATAAAGGATACTTTTGTACATATCTTTAGTGGCTTTCTAAACACATTTGCCCAGCTGTATGCACATAACACACACACACACACACACACAAACACACAAACACACATGTGTATAGATATGAGGAGAGTGTATGTATATACATATCTACATGTCTCCCTGTGTAATGAGTTTATAACTCTACCAAAATGCCAACTCAAAAATATAACGATATGTATAGAAATAAATGTTTGTTCTGGAGAAAATATTTCAAGTATTCCATGCATATATTTACATATTTATATAACTAATACTTTGGGCAAGGGAGTCGCCTTATTTTTGTGCTTGGAATAAATTTCCATAATTGCTCAAAATTGCTAGTTCTGCTAGAGTATCCAACACCTCTTGAGACTTTTATGTTTGTCACTATGCTCAATATTTACTCGTCTATTTATCTAACTATCTTAATAACCTTTTTATAGCCTCCGAAGAACTAGAGTTTTATTTTCCCTTAAAAAGCCAAAGAGTACAAGCCACAAATATGTTCTGTATTTAAATGCTTCGTGGCTCATAGAAATATTCACATAAATAAACAAAGATAGATGATAGATAATTCTGTGACAAAACCAATTCTGACACAAGGCTCCATTTTTTAGAGCTCTCCATAAGATTCAATCTCACTTTTAGAAATTTGTAAGATGAGCACACAAATACGATCGTATAATTGTCCCTAATTGGTATTTGAGTCATCCACCTTGGACACAAAATTGGACCTCTCGAGAACTTGATTAGGAGGAAATTCTTTTTCGGCATACTAACCACTGTGTGTGTGGGGGGGGGGTCTGTAGTGTAGTGGCTAACATGCTGGTCTGTGAGATTGTAGTGAGTGAGTTCAGATTCCTATTGTGCTACTACGTTCACTTTGAGACTGGTTAATAGGAAAGGTATTAACCCTTTATCCCTCTAGCTATGAGTTAAATAGTGCCACTACCAGGATGCTTTGGCATTAAATAAACCACAAAGGTTGATATACCATTAAAAAAGAAACAAAAACAAAACGAACTAATCACTGTATAAGTGTTGTTTACTATTATTCAAAAGACTGAGCAAGTGCACTAGAATCTCATTGAAGTCATTACTAAAAATTACTAAAGTTAAACTATATTATTTTAAAATATAAATCTGAAGGCAATTTACAATGCAATTTAATAGGTGTTAAATGATGTTTATTTAACTAAATATTTTCGAGAAAATCTCATCTTCGGAGGCAGAAGCATCCGTGTTTTTTTTAAAGCACCGAGCCGGCGTAATCTTTTGTTTTTGCCTTCAAATTTATATTTTACACATACATACAATGCTTCAAAAATCTATAAAAAAATAAAAAAATATTTCACCACGCCTGAGTGAGGCTTATTTTATAGTTAAAAAAAAAAGCTAAAAAGAATTTCGAATAATCAGCACGAGCGCATATACAACAGACCGACATGCCATCACGGAAAATCCCGAACATTTCAAATATCTGGCGTTCCTCCAACTTAATAACAACAAAAGATTACGCCGGCTCGGTACTTTAAAAAAAAAAACGGATGCTTCTGCCTCTGAAGATGAGATTTTCTCGAAAATATTTAGGTAAATAAACATCATTTAACACCTATTACATTGCATTGTAAATTGCCTTCAAATTTATATTTTACACATACATACAATGCTTCTAAAAATCTATAAAAAAAACACTTATATTCTTTTAGTAATACTAGAAAGATATATAATGTAATAATGATTTTGACAATAAATTAAGAAATCATTGATAAATTTACACAATTCCTGGGGATATTATGATGTAAGCAGTGATGTAAATTTGGTTACAGAAAGGCAGACACCGAATCTTTATTTTAATAAGATTTAATAGACGCCATGACTTAAAGTCAGTTGATTTATGATATTTACTAATCCTTAGTTTTGGTACCTGAATGATTTGTTTTCTAACCATTACATCACCCTTGGTAGCCTGAAAATTGAGGGCATCTAGTGTGACTGAAACTCACTAACAATGGTTTGTTCATCTAGCTTGCTAACCATTACACCACCCACAGCAAGAACACTTGATTTATGAGGAAGATACATTTAAGATAATTGGTTCCCACCAAAGTTAAGCAACAATGAGCTCATAACTTTGACGGGTGACCACTTAAGGAACAGCAAAGTTCTGCTACTACATTCAGTCTGGTTAATAAGGAAAGGTATTAACCCCTTATCCCCCTAAGTAAGTAAAGTCGTTGGGGCGGCCTAATATCGGTATCAGCCAATCTGCTAGGGAGATCCCCTTTTCAATAGCGCTAGACCAAGGAGATTGTTTTTTCATCTGAGGTGGAGCGCCACACCTACCATCAGCTCCTTACTTTACTGCACAGATACCTGTGCTACTCATAACGCTGAGTTGGCGAGGACTGGTATCGAACTAGGAACCTTGTGATTTCTAGCCGAACGCTCTACCAACTGAGCTAACCAAGCCCCTAGCTATGGGTTAAATAGTGTCATTACTAGGATACTCTGGCATTAAATGAAACACCAAGGTTGATATACCATAAAACAAAGGAAACAAACCAAACCAAACTAATCCCCGCATAACTGAAAGAGCTTTGTTTATTATTATTCAAAGAACTGAGAAAGTGCACTACAATCTTATTGAAGTCAATACTAAAAATCACTGAAGTCAAACTATATCTTATTATAATGGAGCTTGTGTGTTTTTCTGTCTGTAACCAAAACTAAATCACTACTCAAGTCACAATTCCCTTAGTTATTGACGTCACATTCACCATGAATTTATCCTTATTTTAACCTCAATTATTAATAAAATTGGTTTACATTATTTATACTGTTTACCATATCTACATACTGACAACATGCAATTATATTTATATATACAACAAAATAGCGGTTTACGGTGTGAATGGGAAGGCTAATTTGCATATTGATAGTAAAAATGTGATTTTACTAAATATGTGCTTAGTATTATTGATTTCTAATTGTTTGGTTTTATTTTAATGAATATAAGCAAAAATCTCTTCAATTAATCTTAAAAGAAATCCATTAACAAGAAAAAATAACTGTCATTTTATTCTTTACTTCCTCTTTTAACTAGATACTTAAATTAGAAAAACTAACAATGAAAGACGAGAGTGATGGAAGAGTAAGTTTCAGTTGTTCTATTTTTCCATTATACCCCCCCCCCTGTTTCAAATCTTTTTATCTGCATTCATATTTAATTTCATTAGCCTTTCTAATTTAATACAATATTTTATTACATTAAAACTTAAATACTTGTACCCTATGGAGGGTGCATATATTTGCTAGTTCTTTTAATAATATTTTATAGAAGCCATGACATAATGTCAGTTGATTTATAATATTTACTAATCTTTAGTTTTGGTGAGACTGAAAAACTCTAGTAATGATTTATTAGCTTGCTAACGATTACAACACACTTGGTGCCCTGTTATTTACTAAAATTTGCCTAGTTGTAGTGCAAGGTGGGATATATGGAGCACCCAGTGTGACTCAAACTCACTAACAATGGTTTTGTTCATCTGCCTTTGGTACACAGTTATTTATTAAAATCTATTAATAATGGAGATTCGCTTCCGGTTTTTGTCTGTAACAAAAACTACGTCACTGCTTACATCACATTACCCAAAATCGTCATAACATAGAATAAATACACTCAAAATTTGAACATGCAACATTAGACAGTCCTCATTGTTTTTTAAAACAAGTTTTTATAAATACATGACTGGTATTATATATCTATATATAGTTTGTTTTATTTTAATACATATTTAAAGTTTACATTGCAAATTGTTTTATTTTTTAATCCTTTAATGAATTTGATGATTTTACTTACTTAGGGTACAAACTCACTGACATTGAATTTTTTACTCCCACCCCTCAGGCAATATGTTTCAAAAAACCTATTTTTTACATCGCCCGGAGGGTGTTTTTTATTTTTTACTAGTTTACTTAATTGTTGTACAAGGCAGAATGTATGGGAAACCCAGTGTGACTCAAACTCCCTAACAATGGTTTGTTCATTTAGCTTACTAACTATCATACCACCTATGGCAAGAGCAGTTGATTTATGAGGAAGACACACTTAAAATAACTGGTTTCCAAAGTTAAGCAACAATAATACTGCTCAGAACTTTGATGGGTGACCACTTATGAACAGCAAAGGACTGTGTGTCAGACTAAGCAAAGCTTCTATGAAATAAAGATAGTTTTAAAAAGTTTGGTGTCATCATACTCAAAATAATCCAGATTGTCTACAATTTGAGTTTCATTCAAATGTCAGAAAAGGGAGACAATATGTTTTTTTCATTGTTTTTAATGATATATCAATATATAAAGCAGCAACTGGGTACTATATATATATATATATATATGTATATATATATATATATTTATTTATAAAGATAAAAGGTGGCTCACCGGTGACAATGGGCACAATCGCTGGAGGTGCAAAATTCAGGGGTTAAGTCAGCAATATAACAAATACAAAGTGCTCAATACGAAGTAGAGCAAATTTATTAAAAATGGATACAAAAGAAACCTACTCGAGTTACACCATAAGGATCTTCAGGGTTAAATCCACTGAATTAATCGAGGTACCGGTTAATTGCAGACGATCACATGTGTGTTCACTGTATATATATATATATATATATATATATATATAATAATGGACTCTCCTGTAGATTTTGACATATGAGGGTTCATAAACACAATGAACATCCACACAGGGATTTTTTTATAGTGGTGAAGGCTTGTGTTGGACCATCCCGCACTTTTTGGCACAGTCGATAGGAAAGAATTGGTGCATCAAGGGTTGCCACAAACCTAATCAACGACCGACCTGAGGAATTTTGAATTCAGTTATCCCTCTCCTAGACTGGTTACCTACTCAAGGCTGAAGGGCCCAGTCTGCCCTACTATTTAAACCATAGCTGGAGGGAGAATATATGGATTCATACCTTACCCAAGGGTATTAGCGCTATGTGAAATGCCAACAGCTTCGTCTAGGAATTGAACTGGAATCGAAGAGTCCATTTTCCACGACTCTAACCACTAGCCACTATATATATATATATATATATATATATATATATATATATATATATATATATTATATATATATATATATATATATAATATATATATATATATATATATATATATATATATATATATATATATATATATATTATATATATATATATATATATATATAATTGTTGTTTTACATATATATATTTATATATATATATATATATACTATACATATATATATATATATATATATGTAAGTGAATGGCATATAGAAATCCACTTGAAATCACACTTGCAACTTTTCAGGGTTTTTTTCTCAATATTATATAGAACTGAGAGATTCTTAATTGTCTAACAATATCTGCTTTCTTATTTGAATATCTTGTCATTCTGAGTCAATTAGACTTTACTCAAAATATTTACATGGATATCAATGAGTAAAATAAAAAGTCAATCTTTAAAGAGCATCGGTGTTCAGTTGAATAATCAATTTTATGATGAAGTAGAAATTATTAAATTATTGAGAATTATATTAAAGGTCAATCGATTGAAAATATCAAATTATATCTTTATTGTAATTTTAGTTGTTTTATTTAATTAACAGTGCACTCTCTGACTCTCTGATTTTGTTAAATAGAAAGAAACTAAAAAAAAAACAATTAGAAAGAAATGAAATAAGAATCAATGATAGAATCTGATTTAATCATAAAAACAAATGTTGTTTTACAATCTATAATCCATCATTTAATAGAATTGAAATAGTATTTGAGGTTCAATATTTTAATATTAATTATTTGGTCAAATGAGAAACCTTTACTTTTGATTATCAAATTTGCATATTGACTTTTATTTAAATGAAAGTCAACATGCAAATTTGATAATCAAAAGTAAAGGTTTCTCATTTAACCAAATAATTAATATTAAAATATTGAACCACAAATACTATTTCAATTCTATTAAATGATGGATTATAGATTAGGTATACCCAATTTGCTGACAAAATCTGTGTTTTTACAAAACCAATTCAACCCTTCCATTTTAAAAAAATTACCAAAAATCAGGGAATTATCTTGGTTTGGTTTGGTTTGGTTTTGTTTTATGGCATATCAACCTCAGTGGGTCATTTAATGCTGATAAAGTTTTGAAATAAATCGATTCATAATGAATAATACAATTTTTTTTTATAAATACATTTTCTATTCCCCATTACATGGACCTTAACAGGTACTACCACTCCGGGTCAGAGTGGACCAGGGAGCAATGGTGTAATAAGGTGCTCCACATTCCCCAAACCTCCAAACTGAACCTCACCATCGATAAGTTTAACGTCATTCTCAGGACATGTAGACCGCAGCCACCGCCTCTAGCACCATATGATAAAAGGGGTGCGGTTTGCATAAGGGCATAGTGTTGGGACAATCATATAGGTGCTAGGGGATATTATCAATTCTTAATGAAATTTTCTCTGTTGATTTTCAATGAATGGATTTTATAATGCATCAGTTATTTTATTTAAAACTTTTCTTGATTTTTTTCACCGGTCATTTTATCTCTCTTCTTT
>CM042166.1:83074590-83129590 GCA_023376005.1 Doryteuthis pealeii
GTTGGGAATTCAGGAGTTTTCCTTTCTCCTAGACAAGTTGCCATCCCGTGAATTAAAATCCCAAGTGGTCTTTATTATTTACCGATAGCAGGAACGGAAGAATAGTTGGATGACTACTCTTACCTAAGGGTATTAGTATTGGAAATTCCACAGTTTAATTATCTCCGCCCTGTCCCGCTAGGGGCGAAATCGCCATCATCGTATGTTGCGCCAAGTATCCAAGAAACTTACTTATCATGGAGCACACAGCTGAGGGTAATCACGTAAATAGTCGGTCCCCTACACTTCATCATACACTTAGCCAGGGCTTACTACGCATGGCAGTAGCTGGAGAGAAGAGACGTAAAACTAAAAGCTCTCATTACCAAGCCCAAAACAGGCCCACTTATCACAGGAAACTGCTACAACCAGCTGCACCTTCTAAGGCATTGTATCAGGCATACATTAAAAGGCGGGTACAATAGCACATTTACTGAAGGATGAAGTAACTACGCGAGACGATGCGTCTTATCAAACATTCCCTACGCGACGAACAGAATGCCCTGTTATCACCAATTATTCCAAGAACTCTGCTCAACTCAGCAGATAAGTCTAGTAGCAAATACCAATAAATTTGCAAAACCATTTATGTATTTTTGTCAATACAAGTGTCTGCAATTTACTTTCGTGTTGCTGCCTTCTTTGTCCGACAATTTGCCTACGGAGAAAAATAAGAGCTCCTTCGAAAACCGTAAAATACTCTATTAGGCGCCTATGTGAAATGCTACCCGCTCCTTCAGGATTTGAACCTGTGTCGCTGTCATAATGATGATACTGTTGTAACTATTTACCATGATAATAACTATTATGTCACCCCATATCTCCGTGTCTGAAATATGAATGACAACTTTTAACTGTCCTTTTAACAGATTACAATCAGTTGAAATCTACTTAAACCAAAGATAATAATTTCCAAATAAACATATACAAAGTAATTTTCAGTATGCTATATTTATCATTTAATAGAATTTACTATAAATTTAGGATCTAGACAATATATTAATCACATTTCTGTCTGTAAGTCCTGTTGCATTTTAATGCTGTTAGGAAGCGACCTGAGTTAGTGGTATTAAAATTTAAATTGGATCACCAGGGAGTGAGAGAGAAAGTGAAAGACAGTAGTTAGAGAGGGGGTACAGAGGAAAAATAATTCTTGAAACTAAAATATCATTGAGAATTTGTATAATTTCAGGATTTTGTATTTTCTGTTTTATATCTAAAATTATTACATATTATTTTACAAACAAATTGAAAGTTATTTCGTTTGTATATTTGTTTTTTTTAAATTTTTTTTTGTAAAATTTGGTAACATCACATGTAAACCTAATAGAACAGCAAAAAAACTTAACAATGTAATATATATTTAAATTACAACCGAATTAGATCACATGGAAGAAAGGAAAATAAGATAAACAAAAAATTATTACTTAATGTAATACAACGTTGCTTGTAAAGTATGCCAATTTGTTGAAAATCTGTTTTTCAAAACAATTTAACTCCCTTCACAAAAAAAAAGCCAAAATTCTGCTCTGACCAATCTATGAATAAGTATTTGTCAATTTTATTTATTTTAACTTTTAGGCCCTTAAAAACCTCTCATAATAAACAGATAGCTGCCAGAAGTTAAAATTGTGTTTCATAATTAGTATTGAAATGGTATTAAAGCAATCCCAAACCTTAACACTGAACTCAAGGTTATCGTCTGATGATACTTTATTTAAAGGTAATAAGAAATACCTGAACAAAGCTCGAGGATACAGCGGCCTAGAAACTTTGTGTTTATAACCAACCTATAATAAAAATGAGGACAACTGTCTGAAACATCAAAATTATTCCAATCCAATAATGTTTGAAGGTGTAAATAACGATAAGGTCACCCATATCTCTATGTCTGAAATATGAATGATAAACTTTAAGTCCTTTTAACAGATACATTCAACTATGTTGAAAAATGAGTTTGAATCAATAAAACTCACTTAAATCAAATAATTATTTCATAAACATACCCAACAAGTATTTTTCTGTATCTATATTAGGGATACCCATTTTTTCATCTGGTTTTCATTTTAAAAACGAATTAAAATTAATTAAATTGATTAATTTAAGGTTCAAATTTTTTGTCTAAACAAAAAAGTTAGAAACCATAATTGAGCATCAAGTAAAAAGGCAAAATAATATTACACATGTAATTTCATTTTTAATACATTTAAAACTATTTCTTTCGGTCAATTTTTAATCAAATATGGTCATAAATGCTGTTTAAAGATGGTGTAAAATCCATGTTTACAAATAAATTACCACTCTTGATTGAAAATTAATATATGAAAATTCATTTAAAATATGAGTAGTTATTATGTTTAAGTTTTAAAATGTCATATCATTAGATTCTAAAAACATATTTTTTTAAAACTACTTTACTTTAGTGTCAATCTCTAATAATTTTGTCAAAAAATTCTATTGAATTTAGCACCGCCCTTTTAAAACAGAACAAATATTGATGGTATATATTTCTTTTATAAGATATAATAGCTAATTAAATAATTATAAAAATGAGTAAAAAAAAAATCTCCAAAAATAATTTTAAAATTTTTTATTTTCATTTTATTCCGATTTTCGGTACTTATTTTACTACCAACAGTAGGTTCCTTAATTTTTTTTTCTATTTCACACCTTTGCTTTTATCTTTTTAGTTAATGACCTGAAAAAAATCAGAAAGTTTTTAAATAAAATAACTGATGGCATTATAAAAATCCATTCATTGATAATCAACAGAGAAAATTTTCATTAGAATTGATAATTCCCCTAGCACCTATATGATTTTCCAACCCCTATGCCCTTAATGGCAAACCCCAACCCCTTTTTAAATCATATGGGTGCAGAAGGCGTGGGCCTGCGTCTACATAGTCCTGGGAATGACGTTACTCTATCTGATGGTGAGGTTTCCAGTTTGGAGGTTTGGGGAATGTGGAGCACGCATTCATCACCATTGCTCCCTGGTCCACTCTGCCCGGAGTGGTAGTACCTGTTAGGGTCCTCTATGGGTTAAATAGAAAAATGCATTTATAAAAAAAAATTGTATTATTCATTATGAAATTGATTTATTTCAAAACTTTATCGGCATTAAATGACCCACTGAGGTTTGATATGCCGTAAAACCAAACCTCAAACCAAACCAAAACCAAGGATAATTCCCTGATTTTTGGTAATTTTTTTTAAAATGGAAGGGGGTTGAATTGGTTTTGTAAAACACAGATTTTTCAGCAAATTGGGTAACCTAATCTATAATCCATCATTTAATAAGAATTTAAATAGTATTTGTGGTTCAATATTTTAATATTAATTATTTGGTCAAATGAGAAACTTTATTTTTTGATTATCAAATTTTTATTTGACTTTATTTAAAAAAGTCAACATCAATTTGATAATCAAAGTAAAGGTTTCTCATTTGACCAAATAATTAATATTAAAATATTGAACCACAAATACTATTTAAATTCTATTAAATGATGGATTATAGATTGTAAAACATTTGTTTTTATGATTAAATCAGATTCTAAACATTGATTCTTATTTCATTTCTTTCTAATTGTTTTTTTTTAGTTTCTTTCTATTAAACAAAAAATCAGAGAGTCAGAGAGTGCACTGTTAATTAAATAAAACAACTAAAATTACAATAAACATATAATTTGATATTTCAAATTGATTGACCTTTATATAATTCTCAATAATTTATAATTTCTACTTCATCATAAAATTGATTATTCAACTGAACACACTGATGCTCTTTAAAATGATTGACTTTTTATTTTACTCATTGATATCCATGTAAATCTTTTGAGTAAGTCTAATTGACACAGAATGACAAGATATTCAAATAAGAAAAGCAGATATTGTTAGACAATTAAGAATGTCTCAGTTCTATATAATATTGAGAAAAAACCCTGAAAAGTTGCAAGTGTGATTTTCTAGTGGCTAAGTTAAATATGCCATTCCACTTACAATATATAATATATATATATATATATATATATATATTATATATATATATATATAACAGTGAAACACGTGAATCGGCTTGCATTAATCGGTACCCTGCATCGTTAATTCAGTGGATTTTTAACTGAAGATTCTTATGGTGAAACTGCAGTAGGTTTCTTTTTGTATCCATTTTTTAATAAATTTGCTCTACTTTGTATTTTTTATATCGCTGACTTAAACCCTGAATTTTGCACCTCCAGCGATTGTGCCCATTTTCACTGTAAGCCACCTTTATCTTTATAAATAAATATATATATATATTATATATAATATATATATATATATATAGTACCAGTTGCTGCTTTATATATTGATATATCATTGTAAAAACAATGAAAAAAACATATTGTCTCCTCTTTTCTGACATTTGAATGAAACTAAAGTTGTAGACAATCTGAATTATTTTGAGTATGATGACACCAAAACTTTTTAAAACTATCTTTATTTCATAGAAGCTTTGCTTAGTCTGACACACAGTCCTTTGCTGTTCATAAGTGGTCACCCATCAAAGTTCTGAGCAGTATTATTGTTGCTTAACTTTTGGAAACCAGTTATTTTAAGTGTGTCTTCCTCATAAATCAACTGCTCTTGGCCGTAGGTAGTGTGATAGTTAGTAAAGCTAGATGAACAAACCATTGTTTAGGGAGTTTGAGTCACACTGGTTTCCATACATTCTGCTTGTACAACAATTAAGTAAATTAGTAAAAAAATAAAAACACCCTCCAGGCGATGTAAAAAATAGATTTTTGAAACATATTGCCTGAGAGGTGGGAGTAAAAAATTCAATGTCAACGAGTTTGTACCCTAAGTAAGTAAAACATCAAATATTCATTAAAGGATTAAAAATAAAACAATTTGAAATGTAAACTTTAAATATGTATTAGAATAAACAAACTATATATAGATATATAATACCAGTCATGTATTTATTAAAACTTGTTTAAAAAAAAACAATGAGGACTGTTTAATGTTGCATGTTCAAATTTTGAGTGTATTTATTCTATGTTATGACGATTTTGGGTAATGTGACATAAGCAGTGACGTAGTTTTTGTTACAGACAAAAACCGGAAAAGCGAATCTCCATTTTTAATAGATTTTAATAAATAACTGGGTACTAAAGGCAGATGACAAAACTATTGTTAGTGAGTTTGAGTCACACTGGGTGCTCCATACATACCCACCTTGTACCTACAACTAGGCAAATTTTAGTAAATAACAGGGCACCAAGTGTGTTGTAATCGTTAGCCAAGCTAATAAATCATTACTAGTGTTTTTCAAGTCTCACCAAAACTAAGATTTAGTAAATATTATAAATCAACTGACATTATGTCATGGCTTCTATAAAATATTATTAAAAGAACTAGCAATATATGCACCCTCCATAGGGTTGCAAGTATTTAAGTTTTAATGTAATAAAATATCGTATTAAATTAGAAAGGCTAATGAACTAAATAAGAACACAGATAAAAAAGATTTGAAACAGAGTGCAAGTATTTAAGTTTTAATGTAATAAAATATTATATTTAATTAGAAAGGCTAATGAAACTAAATAAGAATGCAGATAAAAAGATTTGAAACAGAGTGCAAAAATATTTAAGTTTTAATGTAATAAAATATCATATTAAATAGAAAGGCTAATGAAACTAATATGACACAGATTAAAAAGATTTGAAACAGAGTGCAAGTATTTAAGCTTTAATGTAATAAAATATTGTATTAAATTAGAAAGGCTAATGAAACTAAATAAGAATGCAGATAAAAAGATTTTGAAACAGAGGGGGATATAATCAAAAAATAGAACAACTGAAACTTACTCTTCCATCACTCTCATCTTTCATTGTTATTTGTCTAATTTAAGTATTTAGTAAAAGAGGAAGTAAAAAGAATAAAATGACAGTTATTCTTTCTTGTTAATGGATTTCTTAAGATTAATTGAAGAGATTTTTGCTTATATTCATTAAAATAAAACCAAACAATTAAAATCAATAATACTAAGCACATATTTTAGTAAATTACATTTTTAATATCAATATGCAAATTAGCCTTCTCATTCACACTGTAAACCGCTATTTTGTTGTATATTAAATATAAATTGTATATTGTTTAGTATGTAGATATGGTTAACAGTATAAATAATGTAAACCAATTTTATTAATAATTGAGGTTAAAATAAGGATAAATTCATGGTGAATGTGAGTCAATAACTAAGGGAATTGTGACTTGAGTAGTGATTTAGTTTTTGGTTAGCAGACAGAAAACACACAAGCTCCATTATAATAAGATATAGTTTGACTTCAGTGATTTTTTAGTATTGACTTCAATAAGATTGTAGTGCACTTCTCAGTTCTTTGAATAATAATAAACAAAGCTCTTCAGTTATGCGGGGATTAGTTTTGTTTTGTTTGGTTTGGTTCCTTTGTTTTTATGGTATATCAAACCTTTTGTGTTTCATTTAAATGCCAGAGTATCCTAGTAATGACACTATTTAACGCATAGCTAGGGCCTGGGTTAGCTCAGTTGGTAGAGGCGTTCACTAGAAATCACAAGGTTCCTAGTTTGATACCGGTCCTCTCGCCAACTCAGCGTTATGAGTAGCACAGGAATCTGTGTGGTAAAGTAAGGAGCTGATGGTAGGTGTGGCGCTCCACCCAGATGCAAAAAAATCTCCTTGGTCCTAGCGCTAGTGAAAAGGGATAGACTCCCTAACAGATTGGCTGATACCGATATTAGCCACCCCGGACGACTTTACTTACTTAGGGGGATAAGTGGTTTTAATACTTTCCTATTAACCAGACTGAATATAGTAGCAGAACTTTGCTGTTCTTAAGTGGTCACACCGTCAAAGTTTCTGACTCATTGTTGCTTAACTTTGGAGGGAACGCAATTATCTTTAAATGTATCTTCTCATAAATCAAGTGTTCTTGCTGTAGGTGGTGTAATGGTTAGCAAGCTAGATGAACAACCTTTGTTAGTGAGTTTCAGTCACACTGGGTGCCCACAATTTTCAGGCTACCAAGGGTGATGTAATGGTTAGAAAACAATCATTCAGGTACCAAAACTAAGGATTAGTAAATATCATAAAATCAACTGACTTTAAGTCATGGCGTCTATTAAATCTTATTAAAATAAAGATTCGTGTCTGCCTGTCTGTAACCAAATTTACATTACTGCTTACATCACAATATCTCCAGGAATTGTGTAAATTTTATCAATGATTTCTTAATTTATTGTCAAATCATTATTACATTATATATCTTGCTAGTATTACTTAAAAGAATATAAGTGTTTTTTTTTTATAGATTTTTAGAAGCATTGTATGTATGTGTAAAATATAAATTTGAAGGCAATTTACAATGCAATATAATAGGTGTTAAATGATGTTTATTTACCTAAATATTTTCGAGAAAATTCTCATCTTCAGAGGCAGAAGCATCCGTTTTTTTTTTAAAAAGCACCGAGCCGGTGTAATCTTTTGTTGTTATTAAGTTGGAGGGAACGCCAGATATATTTGAAATGTTAGGAATTTTCCGTGATGGCATGTCGGTCTATTGTATATGCGCTCGTGCTGATTATTTGAAATTCTTTTAGTTTTTTTTTTTTTTTTTTTTTAAATATAAAATAAGCCTCGCTCAGGCGTGGTGAAATAAGTGTTTTTTTTTTAAATAGATTTTTAAGAAGCATTGTATGTATGTGTAAAATATAAATTTGAAGGCAAAAACAAAAGATTACGCCGGCTGGGTGCTAAAAAAACACGGATGCTTCTGCTCTGATGATGAGATTTTCTCGAATATTTAGGTATATAAACATTATTAACACCTATTACAATTGCATTGTAAATTGCCTTCAAAATTTTATATTTTAAAATATATATAGTTTGACTTTAGTAATTTTTAGTATTGACTTCAATGAGATTCTAGTGCACTTGCTCAGTCTTTTGAATAATAAGAAACAAAACTTATACAGTGATTAGTTTTGTTTGGTTTTGTTTCTTTTTAATATGGTATATCAACCTTTGTGGTTTATTTAATGCCAAAGCATCCTAGTAGTGGGCACTATTTAACTCCTAGCTAGTGAGATAAAGGGTTAATACCTTTCCTATTAACCAGTCTCAAAGTGAACGTAGTAGCACAATAGGAGTCTGAACTCACTCACTACAATCTCACAGACCAGCATGTTAGCCACTACACTACAGACCCCCCCCCCACACACACAGCAGTGGTTAGTATGCCGAAAAAGAATTTCCTCCCTAATCAAGTTCTCGAGAGGTTCAATTTTGTGTCCAAGGTGGATGACTCAAATACCAATTAGGGGACAATTATATCGATCGTATTTGTGTGCTCATCTTACAAATTTCTAAAAGTGAGATTGAATCTTATGGAGAGCTCTAAAAAATGGCCTTTTGTCAGTAATTTGGTTTTTGTCACAGAATTTATCTATCATCTATCTTTGTTTATTTATGTGAATATTTCTATGAGCCACGAAGCATTTAAATACAGAACATATTTTGTGGCTTGTACTCTTTGGCTTTTTAAGGGAAAATAAAACTCTAGTTTCTTCGGAGGCTATAAAAAGGTTATTAAGATAGTTAGATAAATAGACGAGTAATATTGAGCATAGTGACAAACATAAAAGTCTCAAAGAGGTGTTGGATACTCTAGCAGAACTAGCAATTTTGAGCAATTATGGAAATTTATTCCACGCACAAAATAAGGCGACTCCTTGCCAAAGTATTAGTTATATAAATATGTAAATATATGCATGGAATACTTGAAATATTTTCTCCAGAACAAACATTTATTTCTATACATATCGTTATATTTTTGAGTTGGCATTTTGGTAGAGTTATAACTCATTACACAGGGAGACATGTAGATATGTATATACATACACTCTCCTCATATCTACACATAAATGTGTGTGTGTTTTGTGTGTTATGTGCATACAGCTGGGCAAATGTGTTTAGAAGCCACTAAAGATATGTACAAAAGTATCCTTTATCTTTATCTTATTTTGGTTTTTTTTTAATGTATTTACCCAGTACTATAAAGAAAATTACTTCTACTCGCAATAACCAAAACATCAGAGTGGTAACTAAATCCGTTACATTTTTCTTTACAACTAATTACTAGGAAGCTTATTTATGGAATTACTTTTATCTAAATAAGATATCTTTCTGATGTTTCTACAAAAAAACACTCATAGAATTCTCTCAGCATCATAGTCTAAACAACTTATTGGGTATTTATTTCTGTTGGATATTTTTATTGGCATTCATTATTAATATTGTGGTACTACTACCACACAACACAGAAGCCCATTGTTTGTCGTTTCGACGGGATCGGTCATTTTTAAAAGAGCCTCCCTCTAATTGGTAAGCCATTTCAGTAAATTGCTAACCTTTGACTCCTTTTTTCCACCCCACCCCTCCTCCAAAGGAACGGCCACTTATGGATAAGGAATAAATTGATTGGAATAATCAGTGAAGTGGAATATAAAATCTGTATTGTTCTTTAAATATGGAATTTCCTGGTGATTGGGATTTATTTCTTCAATATTATTACATTATGAAAATCATTTTGATATTGAAACTTGCTGTAAACTTTTATTGATCATTGTTTGTCTTTTCTATTCATCTCTTTTTATGAGGAAGTGTGGTCCCGGTCTCCTGCCTCAGAAATTGCCTACTCGGTGACTATTAAAATAACGTCCCCCAGCTATGTCGTCTCCATTTGTTCATATCTATCTGTATTATTTTGTTTGTTTATCTATCTGTCTATCTCAGTCCTATTCTTTGTTTATATATCATAATTTTGTTCGTAAATCTTGTTTAGATATGAACGATGGATATATACTTTTGAATAGACTGAGATAGACAGATAGATAAACAAACAAAATAATACAGATAGATATGAACAAATGAGACGACATAGCTGGGGACGTTATTTTAATAGTCACCGAGTAGCAATTTCTGAGGCAGGAGACCGGGACACACTTCCTCATAAAAAGAGATGAATAGAAAGACAACAATGATCAATAAAGTTTACAGCAAGTTTCAATATCAAAATGATTTTCATAATGTAATAATATTGAAGAAATAAATCCCAATCACCAGGAAATTCCATATTTAAAGAACAATACAGATTTTATATTCCACTTCACTGATTATTCCAATCAATTTATTCCTTATCCATAAGTGGCCGTTCTTTGGGAGGAGGGGTGGGGTGGAAAAAGGGGTCAAAGGTTAGCAATTTACTGAAATGGCTTACCAATTAGAGGGAGGCTCTTTTAAAAATGACGATCCCGTCTGAACGACAAACATGGGCTTCTGTGTTGGTGTGGTAGTAGTACCACAATATTAATATGAAATGCCAATAAAAATATCCAACAGAAATAAATACCCAATAAGTTTGTTTAGACTATGATGCTGAGAATTCTATGAGTGTTTTTTTTGTAGAAAACATCAGAAAGATATTCTTATTTAGAATAAAAGTAATTCCATAAATAAGCTTCCTAGTAATTAGTTGTAAAGAAAATATGTAACGGATTTAGTTACCACTCTGATGTTTTGGTTATTGCGAGTAGAAGTAATTTTCTTTATAGTACTGGGGTAAATACATTAAAAAAACCAAATAAGATAAGATAAAGGATACTTTTGTACATATCTTTAGTGGCTTTCTAAACACATTTGCCCAGCTGTATGCACATAACACACAAACACACACACATTTATGTGTAGATATGAGGAGAGTGTATGTATATACATATCTACATGTCTCCCTGTGTAATGAGTTTATAACTCTACCAAAATGCCAACTCAAAAATATAACGATATGTATAGAAATAAATGTTTGTTCTGGAGAAAATATTTCAAGTATTCCATGCATATATTTACATATTTATATAACTAATACTTTGGGCAAGGGAGTCGCCTTATTTTTGTGCTTGAAATAAATTTCCATAATTGCTCAAAATTGCTAGTTCTGCTAGAGTATCCACACTCTTGAGACTTTATGTTTGTCACTATGCTCAATATTTACTCGTCTATTTTATCTAACTATCTAATAACCTTTTTATAGCCTCCGAAGAACTAGAGTTTTTTTTCCCTTAAAAGCCAAAGAGTACAAGCCACAAATATGTTCTGTATTTAAATGCTTCGTGGCTCATAGAAATATTCACATAAATAAACAAAGATAGATGATAGATAATTCTGTGACAAAACCAATACTGACACAAGGCTCCATTTTTTTTAGAGCTCTCCATAAGATTCAATCTCACTTTTAGAAATTTGTAAGATGAGCACACAAATACGATCGTATAATTGTCCCTAATTGGTATTTGAGTCATCCACCTTGGACACAAAATTGAACCTCTCGAGAACTTGATTAGGAGGAAATTCTTTTTCGGCATACTAACCACTGTGTGTGTGTGGGGGGGGGGTCTGTAGTGTAGTGGCTAACATGCTGGTCTGTGAGATTGTAGTGAGTGAGTTCAGACTCCTATTGTGCTACTACGTTCACTTTGAGACTGGTTAATAGGAAAGGTATTAACCCTTTATCTCACTAGCTAGGAGTTAAATAGTGCCACTACTAGGATGCTTTGGCATTAAATAAACCACAAAGGTTGATATACCATTAAAAAAGAAACAAAACCAAAACAAACTAATCACTGTATAAGTTTTGTTTCTTATTATTCAAAAGACTGAGCAAGTGCACTAGAATCTCATTGAAGTCAATACTAAAAATTACTAAAGTCAAACTATATTATTTTAAAATATAAATTTGAAGGCAATTTACAATGCAATTGTAATAGGTGTTAAATAATGTTTATATACCTAAATATTTTCGAGAAAATCTCATCATCAGAGGCAGAAGCATCCGTGTTTTTTTTAAGCACCCAGCCGGCGTAATCTTTTGTTTTTGCCTTCAAATTTATATTTTACACATACATACAATGCTTCTAAAAATCTATTAAAAAAAAACACTTATTTCACCACGCCTGAGCGAGGCTTATTTTATGATTTAAAAAAAAAAAAAAAAAAACTAAAAGAATTTCAAATAATCAGCACGAGCGCATATACAATAGACCGACATGCCATCACGGAAAATTCCTAACATTTCAAATATCTGGCGTTCCTCCAACTTAATAACAACAAAAGATTACACCGGCTCGGTGCTTTTAAAAAAAAAAACGGATGCTTCTGCCTCTGAAGATGAGATTTTCTCGAAAATATTTAGGTAAATAAACATCATTTAACACCTATTATATTGCATTGTAAATTGCCTTCAAATTTATATTTTACACATACATACAATGCTTCTAAAAATCTATAAAAAAAACACTTATATTCTTTTAGTAATACTAGCAAGATATATAATGTAATAATGATTTTGACAATAAATTAAGAAATCATTGATAAATTTACACAATTCCTGGAGATATTGTGATGTAAGCAGTAATGTAAATTTGGTTACAGACAGGCAGACACCGAATCTTTATTTTAATAAGATTTAATAGACGCCATGACTTAAAGTCAGTTGATTTATGATATTTACTAATCCTTAGTTTTGGTACCTGAATGATTTGTTTTCTAACCATTACATCACCCTTGGTAGCCTGAAAATTGTGGGCACCCAGTGTGACTGAAACTCACTAACAAAGGTTTGTTCATCTAGCTTGCTAACCATTACACCACCTACAGCAAGAACACTTGATTTATGAGGAAGATACATTTAAGATAATTGGTTCCCTCCAAAGTTAAGCAACAATGAGCTCAGAACTTTGACGGGTGACCACTTAAGGAACAGCAAAGTTCTGCTACTATATTCAGTCTGGTTAATAGGAAAGGTATTAACCACTTATCCCCCTAAGTAAGTAAAGTCGTCGGGGTGGCCTAATATCGGTATCAGCCAATCTGTTAGGGAGTCTATCCCCTTTTCACTAGCGCTAGACCAAGGAGATTGTTTTTGCATCTGGGGTGGAGCGCCACACCTACCATCAGCTCCTTACTTTACCACACAGATTCCTGTGCTACTCATAACGCTGAGTTGGCGAGGACCGGTATCAAACTAGGAACCTTGTGATTTCTAGCTGAACGCTCTACCAACTGAGCTAACCAGGCCCTAGCTATGGGTTAAATAGTGTCATTACTAGGATACTCTGGCATTAAATGAAACACAAAGGTTGATATACCATAAAACAAAGGAACCAAACCAAACAAAACAAAACTAATCCCCGCATAACTGAAAGAGCTTTGTTTATTATTATTCAAAGAACTGAGAAAGTGCACTACAATCTTATTGAAGTCAATACTAAAAATCACTGAAGTCAAACTATATCTTATTATAATGGAGCTTGTGTGTTTTTCTGTCTGTAACCAAAACTAAATCACTACTCAAGTCACAATTCCCTTAGTTATTGACGTCACATTCACCATGAATTTATCCTTATTTTAACCTCAATTATTAATAAAATTGGTTTACATTATTTATACTGTTAACCATATCTACATACTAACAATATACAATTATATTTATATATACAACAAAATAGCGGTTTACAGTGTGAATGAGAAGGCTAATTTGCATATTGATATTAAAAATGTAATTTTACTAAATATGTGCTTAGTATTATTGATTTCTAATTGTTTGGTTTTATTTTAATGAATATAAGCAAAAATCTCTTCAATTAATCTTAAAAGAAATCCATTAACAAGAAAGAATAACTGTCATTTTATTCTTTACTTCCTCTTTTAACTAAATACTTAAATTAGACAAAATAACAATGAAAGATGAGAGTGATGGAAGAGTAAGTTTCAGTTGTTCTATTTTTTGATTATATCCCCCTCTGTTTCAAATCTTTTTATCTGCATTCTTATTTAGTTTCATTAGCCTTTCTAATTTAATACAATATTTTATTACATTAAAGCTTAAATACTTGCACTCTGTTTCAAATCTTTTTATCTGTGTTCATATTTAGTTTCATTAGCCTTTCTAATTTAATATGATATTTTATTACATTAAAACTTAAATATTTGCACTCTGTTTCAAATCTTTTTATCTGCATTCTTATTTAGTTTCATTAGCCTTTCTAATTTAATATAATATTTTATTACATTAAAACTTAAATACTTGCACTCTGTTTCAAATCTTTTTATCTGTGTTCTTATTTAGTTTCATTAGCCTTTCTAATTTAATACGATATTTTATTACATTAAAACTTAATACTTGCACCCTATGGAGGGTGCATATATTTGCTAGTTCTTTTAATAATATTTTATAGAAGCCATGACATAATGTCAGTTGATTTATAATATTTACTAATCTTTAGTTTTGGTGAGACTGAAAAACACTAGTAATGATTTATTAGCTTGCTAACGATTACAACACACTTGGTGCCCTGTTATTTACTAAAATTTGCCTAGTTGTGGTACAAGGTGGGATGTATGGAGCACCCAGTGTGACTCAAACTCACTAACAATAGTTTTGTTCATCTGCCTTTAGTACCCAGTTATTTATTAAAATCTATTAAAAATGGAGATTCGCTTCCGGTTTTTGTCTGTAACAAAAACTACGTCACTGCTTATGTCACATTACCCAAAATCGTCATAACATAGAATAAATACACTCAAAATTTGAACATGCAACATTAAACAGTCCTCATTGTTTTTTTTTTAAACAAGTTTTAATAAATACATGACTGGTATTATATATCTATATATAGTTTGTTTTATTCTAATACATATTTAAAGTTTACATTTCAAATTGTTTTATTTTTTAATCCTTTAATGAATTTGATGGTTTTACTTACTTAGGGTACAAACTCGTTGACATTGAATTTTTTACTCCCACCTCTCAGGCAATATGTTTCAAAAATCTATTTTTACATCGCCTGGAGGGTGTTTTTATTTTTTACTAATTTACTTAATTGTTGTACAAGGCAGAATGTATGGGAAACCCAGTGTGACTCAAACTCCCTAACAATGGTTTGTTCATCTAGCTTACTAACTATCACACTACCTACGGCAAGAGCAGTTGATTTATGAGGAAGACACACTTAAAATAACTGGTTTCCAAAGTTAAGCAACAATAATACTGCTCAGAACTTTGATGGGTGACCACTTATGAACAGCAAAGGACTGTGTGTCAGACTAAGCAAAGCTTCTATGAAATAAAGATAGTTTTAAAAAGTTTGGTGTCATCATACTCAAAATAATTCAGATTGTCTACAACTTTAGTTTCATTCAAATGTCAGAAAAGGGAGACAATATGTTTTTTTCATTGTTTTTAATGATATATCAATATATAAAGCAGCAACTGGGTACTATATATATATATATATATATATATATATATATATATATTTATTTATAAAGATAAAAGGTGGCTTACCAGTGAAAATGGGCACAATCGCTGGAGGTGCAAAATTCAGGGTTTAAGTCAGCGATATAACAAATACAAAGTAGAGCAAATTTATTAAAAATGGATACAAAAGAAACCTACTCGAGTTTCACCATAAGAATCTTCAGGGTTAAATCCACTGAATTAATCGAGGTACGATTAATTGCAGCCGATCACGTGTGTTCACTGTATATATATATATATATATATATATATATATATATATATATATATATGTAAGTGAATGGCATATTTAACTTAGCCACTAGAAATCACACTTGCAACTTTCAGGGGTTTTTTCTCAATATTATATAGAACTGAGACATTCTTAATTGTCTAACAATATCTGCTTTCTTATTTTGAATATCTTGTCATTCTGTGTCAATTAGACTTTACTCAAAAGATTTACATGGATATCAATGAGTAAAATAAAAAGTCAATCTTTAAAGAGCATCAGTGTTCAGTTGAATAATCAATTTTATGATGAAGTAGAAATTATTAAATTATTGAGAATTATATTAAAGGTCAATCAATTGAAAATATCAAATTATATGTTTATTGTAATTTTAGTTGTTTTATTTAATTAACAGTGCACTCTCTGACTCTCTGATTTTGTTTAATAGAAAGAAACTAAAAAAAAACAATTAGAAAGAAATGAAATAAGAATCAATGTTAGAATCTGATTTAATCATAAAAACAAATGTTTTACAATCTATAATCCATCATTTAATAGAATTTAAATAGTATTTGTGGTTCAATATTTTAATATTAATTATTTGGTCAAATGAGAAACCTTTACTTTTGATTATCAAATTTGAATGTTGACTTTTTTAAAATAAAAGTCAACATAAAAATTTGATAATCAAAAATAAAGTTTCTCATTTGACCAAATAATTAATATTAAAATATTGAACCACAAATACTATTTAAATTCTATTAAATGATGGATTATAGATTAGGTATACCCAATTTGCTGAAAAATCTGTGTTTTTACAAAACCAATTCAACCCTTCCATTTTAAAAAAATTACCAAAAATCAGGGAATTATCTTGGTTTGGTTTGGTTTGGTTTGGTTTTACGGCATATCAACCTCAGTGGGTCATTTAATGCCGATAAAGTTTTGAAATAAATCAATTCATAATGAATAATACAATTTTTTTTTATAAATGCATTTTTCTATTTAACCCATAGATGGGACCCTAACAGGTACTACCACTCCGGGTCAGAGTGGACCAGGGAGCAATGGTGATGAATGGGTGCTCCACATTCCCCAAACCTCCAAAACTGGAACCTCACCATCAGATAGAGTTTAACGTCATTCCAGGATATGTAGACCCGCAGCCACCGCCTTCTAGCACCCATATGATAAAAAGGGGTTGGGGTTTGCCATAAGGGCAATAGGGTTGGGAAAATCATATAGGTGCTAGGGGGAATTATCTAATTCTAATGAAATTTTCTCTGTTGATTTATCAATGAATGGATTTTATAATGCATCAGTTATTTTATTTAAAAACTTTCTGATTTTTTTCAGGTCATTTAACTTAAAAAGATAAAAGACCAAAGGTGTGAATAGAAAAAAAAAATGTAAGGAACCTACTGTGGTAGTAAATAAGTACCGAAAATCGGAAAATAAAATGAAAATAAAAATTTTAAAAAATTATTTTTGGAGATTTTTTTTTACTCATTTTTATAATTATTTAATTAGCTATTATCTTATAAAAGAAAATATATACATCAATATTTGTTCTGTTTAAAAGGGCGGTGCTAAATGTTCAATAGAATTTTTGACAAAAAATTATTAGAGATTGACACTAAAGTAAAGTAGTTTTAAAAAAAATATGTTTTTAGAATCTAATGATATGACATTTTAAACTTAACATAATACTACTCATATTTTAAATGAATTTCATATATTAATTTTCAATCAAGAGTGTTAAATTTATTTTGTAAACATGGATTTTACACCATCTTTAAACAGCATTTATGACCATATTTGATAAAAATTGACCGAAAGAATAGTTTTAAATGTATTAAAAATAAATTACATGTGTAATATTATTTTGCTTTTTACTGATGCTCATTATGTTTCTACTTTTTGTTTAGACAAAAATTTGACCTTAAATAATCAATTTAATTAATTTTAATTCGTTTTTAAAATGAAAACCAGATGAAAAAATGGGTATCCCTAATATAGATACAGAAAAATACTTGTGGGTATGTTTATGAAATAATTATTTGATTTAAGTTGAGTTTTATTGATTCAACTCATTTTCAAATAGTTGATGTATCTGTTAAAAGGACTTAAAGTTTATCATTCATATTTCAGACATAGAGATATGGGTGACCTTATCGTTATTACACCTTCAAACATTATTGGATTGGAATAATTTTGATGTTTCAGACAGTTGTCCTCATTTTTATTATGGTTGGTATAAACACAAAGTTCAGGCCGCTGTATCCTCGAGCTTTGTTCAGGTATTTCTTATTTACCTTAAAATAAAGTCATCATCAGACGATAACCTTGAGTTCAAGTGTAGGTTTGGATCTTTAATACCATTTCAACTACTAATATGAACACAATTTTAATTCTGAGCTTCTGTTATTATGAGAGTTTTTTAAGGGCTAAAAGTAAAAATAAAATAAAATTGACAAATACTTATTCATAGATTGGTCAGAGCAGATTTTTGGCTTTTTTTTTGTGAAGGGAGGTTAAAATTGTTTTGTAAAAACAAGGATTTTTCAACAAATTGGTATACTTACAAGAACGTGTATTACATTAAGTAATAATATTTTTGTTTATCTTATTTTCCTTTCCTTACATGTGTCTAATTCGGTTGTAATTTAAATATATATTACATTGTTAAGTTTTTTTCTGTTCTATTAGGTACATGTGATGTTACCAAATTTACAAAAAAAAAATTTAAAAAAACAAATATACAAACGAATACTTTCAATTTGTTGTAAAATAATATGTAATAATTTTAGACTATAAAACAGAAAATACAAATCCTGAAATATACAAATTCTCAATGATTTTAGTTTCAAGAATTATTTTCCTCTTACCCCCTCTCTAACTACTGTCTTCCACTTTCTCTCTCACTCCCTGGTGATCCAAATTTAATTTTAATACCACTAACTCAGGTCGCTCCTAACAGCATAAAATGCCAACAGACTTACAGACAGAAATGTGATTAATATATTGTCTAGATCTAAATTTATAGTAAATTCTATTAAATGATAAATATAGATACTGAAAATTACTATTGTATATGTTTATGAAATTATTATTTGGTTTAAGTAGATTTCAACTGATGTATCTGTTAAAAGGACAGTTAAAAGTTTGTCATTCATATTTCAGACACGGAGATATGGGTGACATAATAGTTATTATCATGGAAAATAGTACAACAGTTATCATCATATGACAGCGACACAGGTTCAAATCCTGAAGGAAGCGGGTAGCATTTCACATAGGCTAATAAGAGTATTTACGGTTTTCGAAGGAGCTCTTATTTCTCCGTAGGCAAATTGTCGGACAAAGAAGGAGCAAACACGAAAGTAAATGCAGACACTTGTATTGACAAAAATTACATAAATGTTTTTGCAAATTTATTGGTATTTGCTACTAGACTTATCTGTGAGTTGAGCAGAGTTCTTGGAATAATGGTGATAACAGGGCATTCTGTTCGTCGGTAGGAAATGTTGATAAGACGCATCGTCTCGGTAGTTACTCATCCTTCAGTAAATGTGCTATTGTACCCGCCTTTTAATGTATGCTGATACAATGCCTTAGAAGTGAGCTGGTTGTAGAGTTCTGTGATAAGTGGGCCCTGTTTTGGGCTTGGTAATGAGAGCTTTTAGTTTTTACGTCTCTCCTCCAGTACTGCCATGCGATAAGTAAGCCCTGGCTAAGTGATGAATGAAGTGTAGGGACCGCTATTTACGTGATTACCCTCAGTGTGTGCTCCATGATAAGTAAAGTTTTTGGATATTGGCGCCAACATACGATGATGGCGATTCGCCCCCTAGCGACAGGGGGAGATAATTAACTGTGGAATTTCCAATACTAATACCCTTAGTAGAGGTAGTCATCCAACTATTCTCCGTCCTGCTATCGGTAAATAATAAGGCCCACTGGGATTTTTTAATCACGGGATGGCAACTTGTCTAGGAGAAAGAAAACTCTGAATTCCAACCTGTTAAACTCTAGTTAAAAAATGACCTCATGTCACACCATGCTGTTCAGTTTCATACCTTAGACCACCCGTTTTTGAGACATGGGGGGGTCTTTCTTTTTGGCATGGGATACATTCAGAGTATTCTAAGCCCCACTGAGAGGGAAGGGTAAATGGTAGTTCAGACTGGGCTCTTTTCCCTTGTTGTCAGGCAAACCAGTTTAGGAGAAGTAAAAAAACTTTGAATTCAAAACCATAAAAATCTACTTGCTATTGTAACCACATTACTATGGTGTGATTGTAGATTGATGCTCTACAAAGATTCCATAAAAAATCTCTCTCTCTCTCTCTCTCTCTCTCTCTCTCTCTCTCTCTCTCTCTCACTCACTCTCGTTCTCTCTCTCAGACACACACACACACACATACATGCACACATATATTAGATATGATTTTATGGAATACTTTTATATCATTATATTCTTATTAGATACTAAGTGAATGATTAATATTACTTAAGATAATAAATAATAAGTTGTATTGTTTTTAATACTTGCCAGTGTTAAGATAAAAAATGTTAAAAGAAGCAATGTAAAGATAGTTTTATACTCAAATAAGAAATTAATTTGAATACAAGATATTAATACAAATGTTTATAGTTTAACAAAATAAGATTTATTAAACAATTAAATGATGTCCTGGAAATGACACTAACCTGCATTCAGTCGGGAGCTCTGAAGGGTATGAAGTCTCTCCTTCATTGCCTTCCAGGTCCACTCTGACCTGAAGTGGTAGTACCTGTTAGAGTCCCATCTATGGGTCAAATAGGTATGTTTAAAAATTATTAGTATTAGATAGGAATATTTGAAACCAAATAATTGAATGCAAATTATTTGTATTACGAATAGTTACTTGAAACTGTAATAGTTTACAAAGGATTTTATTACTCCTTGTAAGTTTTATGAACTAGTTTTAACTTGTGGTGTTTCACTGAATTCTCCTAGACTAAACAAGGCAGATAAATCCAATCTGTTCTAGTATTTAACCATAGCTGGGAAAGAATAGCTGGATTCATGCCTTTCCAAATGGAATTAACGCAAAGTGAAATGCAAAATGTCTCATACAGGAATTGAACTCAGGTCATTAATTCTATTTCCTACAATAATAAGTAAAAAGTAAAGTCATTGGGGTCGCCTAAAGTCTGTATCAGCCAGAGCAAGTGAGTCTATCCCCTTTTCACTAGCACTAGACCAAGGAGATTATATGGGCATCTGAGATGGAATGCTACTCCTACCATCAGCTCCTCACTTTACCGTACATATCCATATGCTACTCATACACTGAGTTGACGAGGGCCGGAATCAAACCAGGAACCTTGAGATTCCCAGCCAGACACTCTATTGACTGAGCTAAGCCAGCTTACAATAATAACCAGTACATTAAATATACCTCTTATTTAATTGGTAGTTATTATATAGTCGCAACTTTATTACAGGGCTCTCTTGGTTTGCTTGATATTTTTACATCTTGAATTTGGACAGTAGTTTGTCTTTTTACAACACCAAATTATAACAGCTTTTAAGATATCTTCATATTTGGTTACATCTTGGGAAAAGAGAATTGAATTATCATGCTCTTTGTTTTAAATTCTGACAACTATTACCTATGTGCTTCCCAAGAAACAAAATCTCGATATTCAAAAAAAAAAGAAAAAAAAAAGAGGAACAGATCTACACAAGAGGAGATAATCCAAATAGGTCATAAAAATATTCTCATACTGTAAAATGTTTTAAGATTATTACTACTTGAGTTATCAGGACCAGGAAAAAAATAAATTGTGATCCGATATATATATGGGAGTAAATAGGGAAATAAATCCGACAATATTAAGAAATTTGAAAAAATTTTCAAAAATAGATGACAGGAGATAAAAAAAATTAAAAAATTCATAAAGATTTTTTTTTATCTCCTGTCATCTATAAAACATCCATCAATTTCTTCACCCATAATACATTTTTTCCAGTTTTTTTTTTAATTACATTAATGTGAATTATATTAATGTAATTTTAAAAAAAAATGGAATACATCACCCCTAATGATGGCACTTCGAAGTCGAAAGTACTCGGGAACTGAACTTTGGTGGATAATCCACCAATTCCACCCAAACATTAAAAAGTTGGCCAGAAAATTAGAAAAGATAAAAAATAAAATTGTTAAACAGGAGATGTGCCTTTTGTTTAATTCTACATGTATAAATAAAAGAATGCTGCCCAAATACACATATATATATATATATATATATATTATATATATATATATATATATATATATATAGGTAGTTCATATATATATATATACCAAGAGAAGAAAAAATCAATTGTTTTTCATATTCAAATCCAATGATGCATATCAAATCCTGCTATTGGTTTTTCTTCACACACAAAAAAAAACGAGCGTTCTGAATCAGAAGATTTTTCTTCTAGTTGGCTCTAAGCCATTATTGAGAATTGGTTCCTGGAAATATTTACACTGCCAGATGTGTCAGCAGAAGAACTGACTCTTTCTACCCTGAGTCATGCTACTTCAATTACCTTTGATTACCCGATGAATCTTTGGTAAACACTGCGATTCCACTTGGACCAATCATTCTGCAGACTGTCTACATTTCTTTACATTGCCTAAAGCCAATCTATGGAAGTTAAGCAATGATACAACCAGAACAACTATTTACACTGGATAAGAGCCAATATAATATATACATGACAACAAAACACACACACACACACACACACACACATACACACATGTGCGCGCATGTGTATACGCATCCGGGGGAGTAACACCAGTCCTCGTTATCAAATGAAATTTTTGCCAACCAACAAGTTAGAAAATTGTAAAAATGGTTTACTTAAAAGATCTTTGGTTTTGTATAAAGGTAATGACAAAATGTCTGCAAGAGAGACCTGAAGACATGCTGCATCGACATAGACACGTGGGAGGCTTGTGCAGAAGACCATGCAACCTGGCGCCTCCCCGTCAAACAAGGAACAAAAAAAGTGAAAAGAGAGGAAAAAAGCTGCCACAGAAAAGAGAGCTAAAAGAAAGGTGAAACAGCAGCACCCCCAACACCTACAGAAAGCATCACCTTTTGTTTGCAGCCATTGCACCAGAGACTCCCATTCGAGGATTGGTCTGTTCAGCCATCACATACTTAAGAGAGAGAGAGAGAGAGAAAACAAAAAAAAAAAAAAAAAACCTACGCCATCGTCTAAAATAGACGGAAGGTTGCCAACCGATGACAAAAAAAAAAAGAAATGAAAGAAAATTCAGAATTCTACAAAAGAAGAATCCGAAAGTAGTTTCTGGTCCAATGTTTAATCCGAGACTAGAAGCGGCTAATCAGCATTCCCTGAGTAGAGGGTAGGGCAGGCAAAAAAGTTAATCTTGCAGATCTATTATTACTGAATAATGAGTTGGATTCTCGCAGGATGTCCCATTAAAATCCCTACATAAAAAAGAAACCTTGTCTGGGGTGCCAGAAAAATCAAAAAGTGCAGCGACATTCTGAAAGCAAAATCAGTGTCTCCTATTTAGAATATTAAATGCAAAAAAAAAATATCCCTGCTGTTACTATTTAGATTTTATTGTTTAATTATCATCACAAATATAATTCAATTCTTCATTATTTTTGCTCAAAAACCAAGTCCTGGTGATATTTAATGTGTATATATATTTACTTTGTTGTTAATTGTTTTATTTTTGAAGTTTCCTCCGGACATACAGATTCACACAACTGCCCTTTATATATGTATAAATAAACAAATTTAATAGCAATGCACTCACTTTATCAATTTTGGGAAAGCGAGAAAATAAATGTTTTTCTTGCAAGCTGTAACTATGTCAGTACTATTGTATGGTTACACCAGTTTGACTCAAATGAAACAATTCAATATAAAGCTAGATGGGAACTAAACAGTGATGCTGTGTGCTGTTTTTATCAAATCCTAGAAGGAGTACCCTCCAAAACAGCAGTTGTATGGCCACTTACCTCCCATCTTAAAAATCATCTAAGTAAAATGAATAAGGCATGCTAGGCACTTCTGGAGATGTAAGAATGAATTTTTGAATGACATTCTTTAATGGATATTTTGTCACCCATACTGGTTGCCTAACGTATTTACAAACATAAACGCAACATTAAATTAGGCGGCCACAATAATTGTATTCCCAACATATATCAGAAACACAACACAACTTCGACTTCAACAATGCCTTCATGCTAGCATACATCTACAATAAATGATTAAGGCAAATCTTCGAAACGAGCACGATAAGTACCATACAGAATGTTTATTATAGACCCGGCTTTTTAAACATATCTTCACATCTAGGCAAAGCAATCATTAATAGCTACAGAACTACAAACCCCGGACATAGCAACAACAACACAACATAATATCATGCGTAAGGTTGCAAGGAAAAAAACAAACACAAGTTAACGTTTAATATGTTGTATTGAATATAATAAATTCAATATGTACAGCCACTTGATGAGTTGGTAAAGAGTAATGTGTTGGTCATTGAGTGTAGAGTTGTTGATACTACGGCACGTGTGCATGTGTAGGAATGTTGTTCACGTTGCGATGACAGAGTGTAAGGAGTTGATGTGTGAAATATGATATCTGGTTGCTGGCATAGAAGAGCGATGAAGGCGCGCGTTTGAGATGGTGTCGGGTTGGTCGGTGACTGGCAGTGAGGAAGCTGAAGGAAATGTGACAAGGCTCGGTCAGTGATGTCGACTATTTACGATTCCCGTCCTCACTGCTGGCTGACAAAAGTTCTGTGTTTTTAAGGGTCCAGAGTGGATCGGCAAACTAAAGACCTTGATGATGATGATGATGATGATGATGATGATGATGATGGTGGTGGTGGTGGTGGTGGTGGTGGTGATGATGATGATTATATCTTTAAATAACTCTTTATTTTCACTGATGGTTCAAATGAAACAAAAGATAATTTACAAAATTTTACTAAAGCCAAAACTGACATCTTTCTTTAGTAAACAATTAGCTCCTCAAAAAACTGGATATCAATTCTAATAAATTTTATTCAAATTTTGTGTAATCCACAAATGACTTGTCAAACAATTTTAATCTTTTTTACAAATAATTCAGAGAATAATTCCATTTTTTGCCTTCTTCAGAGCAGAATGATTGGGAATTTGTTTTTTTTTTTTTTTTTTTCATTTTTTTTAATAAGAAAAACAAAATGATTCACAAGAATTAAAAGATACAAACAAGACATTCAGTGTTGACACATCAGGAGAGGATAAAAAATTAAATATAAAATTAATCTTTTTCTTTTATAATAACAAATCCTCATCATCATCATCATCATCAACAAGGTGTGCTGACAGCATGGTTCCTCTTTGGGTCTAATAACAAATCATCATCATCATCATCATCCTTATCATCATCATCATCATCACGTCATACTGACAGCACAAACGAAACAATAAAATATTGACTAATTTCAGAAAAAATATTTTATGGTAAGAATATTTTTTGAATCTTTGTATTATGCATCAATTTTAAATTTATTCTTAGACTTTTTTTTTAATTTTCTTTTAAAAAAAAAAACAAACCCCAAAATACTTATCCTAATTTCCAAAAGAATGATGCAGTATTTAATCTTGAATAAATTTTCATCTGATAAAGAATAAAAAAAAAAAAGAAATGTTTTTTGAATGCGCAGTTGCCATAGATTTGACAATGATTAAAAAATGCCTCCCGAAAGAATTGAGATCTTAATTAGAAATGATTGACAAAACAGCAAAAAAATTTCATTTTTCTGCAAACAAAATTATTCAAAATAGTCCTAACTATTACGAAAAACAGAAATGAAAATCTATGGTGGACTAAACTTGCTACATTTTCTCTTAACCAATTCAAATATCATTCTCTTATTAACTGTAACCAAGAATCATTTTCTATTGACTCAGTATTTCATAATTCTACATAAAAGAATTTAGTTTAGCAGAGGGCTGGTTTAGCTCAGTCGTAAGAGTGTCTGCCTAGAATTCACAAGGTTCCTGGTTCAATACTGGTTCTCGCAAACTCAGCATATGAGTAGCATATTTTGGATCTGTGTGGTAAAGGAAGGTGTGGCGCTCCACCCCCAGATGCTAGAATAATCTTCTACTAGTGAAAAGGAGATAGACTCTTTCGCTGCCCTGCCAACTTTACTTTAGTTTTTTTTAAAGAATTAAGGTGAGTCAGAAGTTTTGCAATATTTTGATACATGCTAGTTTACATTACATATATCATGTGACTAAAACAGTTCAAGCTGTGGAAATGTACCCACCATAGTTGGTAGTATGTGGTTGTTGGTGTACTGACATGTTCTGCATTTTTTTACTCCATGTGTAATTTGAAAGCTGCTTAGATGAATATGCAACACAGTCTAATCTGGGAATGTGTACTTTATGATTTCAAACTGGGCCATGATGCTGTGGAAGGAAAAAAACATGGATTCTGAGGTTCCAAGCTTTAGAGGCAAATCCAGTGAGTAGCACATGGGGAGTATCAGGCAAACACAGCATCTCGCAGTCCAGTGTGATTTGTTGCCTTCACAATCTTGACAAAAGTATTCAGGGCTACCGAATTGTGCTTCACTTACCAAAATATTGGGTTTTGTGTGTGTAGTAAGTGCGCCAATCCTACTACTGTCAATGTGGATGGTGTTTAACTTCATGTGCGTTAATAAATTGGTAGAAATAATTTTCATCAACATCATATGTATGAATAAATTGGTTGAAATAATTTTTATTAACTTCATAATAAACAATAGTGGTCAACCTTCACTCACCACCTTCTAACACCTATATGATAAAAAGGAGTAGGTGTTTGCCATAAGAACAATGAAGAATATGGTCGGGACAATCATATAGTTACTAAGGCTTAACATAACCAGCCAAGTGATCAGATAGGGCCTTATCAACCATCTGTCTAGCCCAAGTAAGACAGAAGTGGAGTGTTGCATGTCACCAAACCACTTAGTACCTGGGTCACAGACTACTCAGTTACCACAATCCTGTCCTCAGACATTATCGATTGCCACCCATTGCCAAAGGGGTGGCTCCATTCGAGGAGGTGGGGGTACTGATGTTTGTCCAAAGAATAAGCAAAGGCTGATACATCTTGGTACCAGTGTTACATAATGGACAGCTAGCCCATCCATTATGTAAGGAAGTATAGAAATATTTTTGAATTTCAAAAGTTAAGGAGGTAGGAATGTGGAGCTGAGTAGTCTGGGGACCCAGGTACTAAGTGTTTGGTGACATGCAACACTCCACTGCTGTCTACTTGCTAGACAGGATGGTTGATAAGGCCCTATCTGATCACTTGGCTGGTTATGTTTAAGCCTTAGTAACTATATGATTGTCCCGACCATATTCTTCATTGGTTCTTTATGGCAAACACCTACTCCTTTTTATCATATAGGTGTTAGAAGGTGGTGAGTGAAGGTTGACCACTATTGTTTATTATGAAGTAATAAAATTATTTCAACCAATTATTCATACATATGATGTTGATGAAAATTATTTCTAAACTAATTTATTAACGCACATGAAGTTAAACAAACACCATTCCACACTGACAGTAGTAGGATTGGCGCACTTACTACACACACAAAACCCAATATTTGGTAAGTGAAGCACAATTCGGTAGCCCTGAATACTTTTGCCAATGTGAAGGCAACAAATCACACTGGACTGCGAGATGGGCTGTGTTTGCCTGATACTCCCCAAGTGTACTCACTGGATTTGCCTCTAAAGCTGGAACCTCAGAATCAATGTTTTTGTTCCTTCCACAGCATCATAGCCTGGTTGGAAATCATAAAGTACACATTCCCAGATTAAACTGTGTTGCATATTCATCTAAGCAGCTTTTCAAATTACACATGGAGTAAAATAATGCAGAACATTCAGTACACCAACAACCACAATACTACCAACTATGGTGGGTACATTTCCACAGCTTGTTACTGTTTTAGTAACATGATATATGTAATGTTAAAACTAGCATGTATCAAAATATTGCAAATTCTGACTCACCTTAATTCTTTAAAAAAAACTAAAGTAAAGTGGCAGGGCAGCGAAGAGTCTATCTCCTTTCACTAGTAGAAGATTATTCTAGCATCTGGGTGGAGCGCCACACCTTTCCTTTACCACACAGATCCAAAATATGCTACTCATAATGCTGAGTTTGCGAGAGAACCAGTATTTGAACCAGGAACCTTCGTGAATTCTTGGCAGACGCTTTACGACTGAGCTAAACCAGCCCTCTGCTAATTTAAATTCTTTTATGTAGAATTATGATACTGAGTCAATAGAAAATGATTCTTGGTACAGTAATAAGAGAATGATATTTGAATTGGTTAAGAGAAAATGGTAGCAAGTTTAGTCCACCATAGATTTTCATTTCTGTTTTCGTAATAGTTAGGACTATTTTGAATAATTTGTTGCAGAAAAATGAAATTTTTGCTGTTTTGTCAATCATTTCTATAAAATCTCAATTCTTTTCGGGAGGCATTTTTTAATCATTGTCAAATCTATGGCAACTGCGCATTCAAAAAACATTTCTTTTTTTTTTTATTCTTTATCAGCATGAAAATTTATTCAAGATTAAATACTGCATCATTCTTTGGAAATTAGTAAGTATTTTGGGTTTTGCTTTTTTTTTAAAAGAAAATTAAAAAAAGGTTAGAATAAATTAAAATTGATGCATAATACAAGATTCAAAAAATATTTTCTTACATAAAATATTTTTCGAAATAGTCAATATTTTATTGTTTCGTTTGTGCTGTCAGTATGACGTGATGATGATGATGATTGATAAGGATGATGATGATGATGATGATTTGTATTAGACCCAAAGAGGAACCATGCTGTCAGCACACCTTGTTGATGATGATGATGATGATTGAGGATTTGTTATTATAAAAGAAAAAGTATTAATTTTATATTATTTTTATTCCTCTCCTGATGTGTCAACACTGAATGGTCTTGTTTGTATCTTTTAATTCTTAGTGAATCATTTTGTTTTCCTTATTAAAAAAAATGAAAAAAAAATTTAAAAAAAAACAAAATTCCAATCATTCTGCCCTCTGAAGAAGGCATAAAAAATTGGAATTTTCTCTGAATTATTTGTAAAAAAGATTAAATTGTTTTGACAGTCATTTGTGGATTACACAAAATTGAATAAAATTTATTAGAACTGATATCCAGTTTTGAGGAGCTAATTGTTTTACTTAAGAAAGATGTCAGTTTTGGCTTTAGTAAAATTTTGTAAATTATCTTTTGTTTCATTGAACCATCAGTGAAAATAAAGAGTTATTTAAAGATATAATCATCATCATCACCACCACCACCACCAACCACCACCACCATCATCATCATCATCATCATCATCATCATCATCATCAAGGTCTTTAGTTTGCCGATCCACTCTGGACCCTTAAAAACACAGAACTTTGTCAGCCAGCCAGTGAGACGGGGAATTCGTAAAATAGTCGACATCACTTACCGAGCCTCTGTCACATTTCCTTTCAGCTTCCTCACTGCCAGTCACGACCAACCCGACACCATCGGCAAACGCGCGCCTTCACGCTCCTTCTATGCCAGCAACCAGAAATATCATATTTCACACATCAATCCTTACACTCTGCATCGCAACATGAACAAACATTCCTACACATACATGCGTGCCGTAGTATCAACGACTCCACACTCAGTGACCAACACATTACTCTTTAAACCAACTCAAGTGGCTGTACATATTAAATTATTATATTCAATAACAACATATTAAACGTTAACCTGTGTTTGTTTTTTCCCTTGCAACCATACGCATGATATTATGTTGTGTGTTTGTTGTCCGGGTCTGTAGTTCTGTAGCTATTAATGATTGCTTTCACCTAGATGTGAAGATATGTTTAAAAAGCCGGGTCTATAAATTAACATTCTGTATGGTACTTATCGTGCTGGTTTTGAAAGATCCTTAATCATTTATTGTAGATGTATGCTAGCATGAAGGCACTGTTTTGAAGTCAAAGTTGTGTTGTGTTGTGTTCTGATATATGTTGAAAATACAATTATTGTGGCCGCCTAATTTAATGTTGCGTTTATGTCGTTAAATAGTTAGGCAACCAGTATGGGTGACAAAAATCCATTAAAGAATGTCATTCAAAAAATTCATTCTTACATCTCCAGAAGTGCCTAGCATGCCTTATTCATTTTTACTTAGATGATTTTTAAGATGGGAGGTAAGGGCCATACAACTGCTGTTTTAGGGTACTCCTTCTAGGATTTGATAAAGACAGTACACAGCATCATTGTTTAGTTTCATTTGAGTCAAACTGGTGTAACCATACAATAGTACTGACATAGTTACAGCTTGGAAGAAAAAAATTTATTTTCTCACTTTCCCAAAATTGACAAAGTGACTGCATTGCTATTAAATTTGTTTATTTATACATATATAAAGGGCAGTTGTGTGAATCTGTATGCCGGAGGAAACTTCAAAAATAAAACAATTAACAAAGCAAAGTAAAATTATATACACATTAAATATCACCAGGACTTGGTTTGAGCAAAAAATAATGAAGAATTGAATTATATTTGTGATGATAATTAAACAATAAAATGTAAATAGTAACAGCAGGATAATTTTTTTTGCATTTTAATATTCTAAATAGGAGACGTTGATTTTGCTTTCCAGAATGTCTCTGCACTTTTTGATTTCTGGCACCCCATGCAAGGTTTCTTTTTTATGGAGGATTTTAATGGGACATCCTGCGAGAATTCCAACTCATTATTCAGTAATAATAGATCTGCAAGATTAACTTTTTTGCCTGCCCTCTACTCTACTCAGGGAATGCTGATTAGCCACTTCTAGTCTCGGATTAAACATTGACCAGAAACTACTTTCGGATTCTTCTTTTGTAGAATCTGAATTGTTCTTTCATTCTTTTTTTTTTGTCATCGGTTGGCAACCTCCGTCTATTTTAACATGGCGTAGGTTTTTTTTTGGGGGGTTCTTCTCTGTCGTTCTCTCTCCCTCTCTCTCTCTCTTACAGCTACGTGAGTGGTGAACAGACCAATCCTCGATATGGAGTCTCTGGTGCAATGGTGCAAACAAAAGTGCATTGCTTCTGTAGGTGTTGGGGTGCTGATGTTCACCTTTCTTTTAGCTCTCTTTTCTGTGGCAGCTTTTTTCCTCTCTTTTTCACTTCTTTTTGTTCCTTGTTTGACGGGAGGCGCCAGTTGCATGGTTCTTCTGCACAAGCCTCCCACGTGTCTATGTCGATTGCGGCATGTCTTCAGGTCTCTCTGCAGACATTTGTCATACCTTTATACAAAACCAAAGATCTTTTTAAGTAAACCATTTTACAATTTCTAACTGTTGGTTGGCAAAAAATTTCATTTGATAAACGAGGACTGGTGTTACTCCCCCGTATGCGTATACACATGCCACGCACATGTGTGTATGTGTTGTGTGTGTGTGTGTGTGTGTGTGTTTGTTGTCATGTATATATTATATTGGCTCTTATCCAGTGTAAATAGTGTTCTGGTTGTATCATGCTAACTTCCATATAGATTGGCTTTAGGCAATGTAAAAGAAATGTAGACAGTCTGCAGAATGATTGGTCCAAGTGGAATCGCAGTGTTACCAAAGATTCATCGGGTAATCAAAGGTAATTGAAGCCTAGCAGACTCAGGGTAGAAAGTCAGTTCTTCTGCTGACACATTCTGCAGTGTAAATATTTCAGGAACCAATTCTCATAATGGCTTAGAGCCAACTAGAAGAAAAATCTTCTGATTCAGAACGCTCGTTTTTTTTTGTGTGTGAAGAAAAACCAATAGCAGATTTGATATGCATCATTGGATTTGAATATGAAAAACAAATGATTTTTTCTTCTCTTGGTATATATATATATATGAACTACCTATATATATATATATATATATATTATATATCTATATATATATATATATATATATTATGTGTGTGTATTTGGGCAGCATTCTTTCATTTATACATGTAGAATTAAACAAAAGGCACATCTCCTGTTTAACAATTTTATTTTTTATCTTTTCTAATTTCTGGCCAACTTTTAATGTTGGGTGGAATTGGTGGATTATCCACCAAAGTTCAGTTCCCGAGTACTTTCGGTACTTCGAAGTGCCATCATCAGGGTGATGTATCCATTTTTTTTAAATTACATTAATATAATTCACATTAATATAATTTAAAAAAAAAACTGGTAAAAATGTATTATGGGTAAGAAATTTGATGGATGTTTTATAGATGACAGGAGATAAAAAAAATCTTTATGAATTTTTTAATTTTTTTTACTCCTGTCATCTATTTTTGAAAATTTTTCAAATTTCTTAATATTGTCGGATTTATTTCCCTATTTTACTCCCATATATATATCGGATCCACAATTATTTTTTTCCTGGTCCTGATAACTCAAGTAGTAATAATCTTAAAACATTTTACAGTATGAGAATATTTTTATGACCTATTTGGATTATCTCCTCTTGTGTAGATCTGTTCCTCTTTTTTTTTTCTTTTTTTTTTGAATATCGAGATTTTGTTTCTTGGGAAGCACATAGGTAATAGTTGTCAGAATTTAAAACAAAGAGCATGATAATTCAATTCTCTTTTCCCAAGATGTAACCAAATATGAAGATATCTTAAAAGCTGTTATAATTTGGTGTTGTAAAAAGACAAACTACTGTCCAAATTCAAGATGTAAAAATATCAAGCAAACCAAGAGAGCCCTGTAATAAAGTTGCGACTATATAATAACTACCTATTAAATGAGAGGTATATTTAATGTGCTGGTTATTATTGTAAGCTGGCTTAGCTCAGTCAGTAGAGTGTCTGGCTGGGAATCTCAAGGTTCCTGGTTTGATTCCGGCCCTCGTCAACTCAGTGTATGAGTAGCATATGGATATGTACGGTAAAGTGAGTACCTGATGGTAGGAGTAGCATTGCACCTCAGATGCCCATATAATCTCCTTGGTCTAGTGCTAGTGAAAAGGGGATAGACTCACTTGCTCTGGCTGATACCGACTTTAGGCGACCCCAATGACTTTACTTTTTACTTATTATTGTAGGAAATGGAATTAATGACCTGAGTTCAATTCCTGTATGGGACATTTTGCATTTCACTTTGCGTTAATTCCATTTGGAAAGGCATGAATCCAGCTATTCTTTCCCAGCTATGGTTAAATATTAGAACAGATTGAATTTATCTGCCTTGTTTAGTCTAGGAGAATTCAGTGAAACACCACAAGTTAAAACTAGTTCATAAAACTTAAAAGGAGTAATAAAATCCTTTGTAAACTATTACAGTTTCAAGTAACTATTCGTAATACAAATAATTTGCATTCAATTATTTGGTTTCAAATATTCCTACCTAATAGTAATAATTTTTAAACAGACCTATTTGACCCATAGATGGGACTCTAACAGGTACTACCACTTCAGGTCAGAGTGTACCTGGAAGGTAATGAAGGAGAGACTTCATACCCTTCAGAGCTCCCGACTGAATGCAGGTTAGTGTCATTTCCAGGACATCATTTAATTGTTTAATAAATCTTATTTTGTTAAACTATAAACATTTGTATTAATATCTTCATATTCTTCGTATTCAAATTAATTTCTTATTTGAGTATAAAACTATCTTTACATTGCTTCTTTTAACATTTTTTATCTTAACACTGGCAAGTATTAAAAACAATACAACTTATTTTATTATCTTAAGTAATATTAATCATTCACCTAGTATCTAATAAGAATATAATGATATAAAAGTATTCCATAAAATCATATCTAATATATGTGTGCATGTATGTGTGTGTGTGTGTGTCTGAGAGAGAGAACGAGAGTGCAGTGTGAGAGAGAGAGAGAGAGAGAGAGAGAGAGAGAGAGAGAGAGAGAGATATTTTTTATGGAATCTTTGTTAGAGCATCAATCTACAATCACACCATAGTAATGTGGTTACAAAGCAAGTAGATTTTATGGTTTTGAATTCAAAGTTTTTTTTTACTTCTCCTAAACTGGTTTGCCTGACAACAAGGGAAAAGAGCCCAGTCTGAACTACCATTTACCCTTCCCTCTCAGTGGGCTTAGAATACTCTGAATGTATCCCATGCCAAAAAGAAAGATCCCCCCCCATGTCTCAAAAACGGGTGGTCTAAGGTATGAAAACTGAACAGCATGGCTGTGACATGAAGGTCATTTTTTAACTAGAGTTTAACAGGTTGGAATTCAGAGTTTTCTTTCTCCTAGACAAGTTGCCATCCAGTGATTAAAAAATCCCAGTGGGTCTTATTATTTACCATGCAGGACGGAGAATAGTTGGATGACTACCTCTACTAAGGGTATTAGTATTGGAAATTCCACAGTTAATTATCTCCCCCTGTCGCTGGGGGCGAATCGCCATCATCGTATGTTGGCGCCAATATCCAAAAACTTTACTTATCATGCACACCACTGAGGTAATCACGTAAATAGCGGTCCCTACACTTCATTCATCACTTAGCCAGGGCTTACTTATCGAATGGCAGTACTGGAGGAGAGACGTAAAACTAAAAGCTCTCATTACCAAGCCCAAAACAGGGCCCACTTATCACAGAACTCTACAACCAGCTCACTTCTAAGGCATTGTATCAGCATACATTAAAAGGCGGGATACAATAGCACATTTTACTGAAGGATGAGTAACTACCGAGACGATGCGTCTTATCAACATTTCCTACGACCGAACAGAATGCCCTGTTATCACCATTATTCCAAAGAACTCTGCTCAACTCACAGATAAGTCTAGTAGCAAATACCAATAAATTTGCAAAAAACATTTATGTAATTTTTGTCAATACAAGTGTCTGCATTTACTTTCGTGTTTGCTCCTTCTTTGTCCGACAATTTGCCTACGGAGAAATAAGAGCTCCTCGAAAACCGTAAATACTCTTATAGCCCTATGTGAAATGGCTACCCGCTTCCTTCAGGATTTGAACCTGTGTCGCTGTCATATATGATAACTGTTGTACTATTTTCCATGATAATAACTATTATGTCACCCATATCTCCGTGTCTGAAATATGAATGACAAACTTTTAACTGTCCTTTTAACAGATACATCAGTTGAAATCTACTTAAACCAAATAATAATTTCATAAACATATACAATAGTAATTTTCAGTATCTATATTTATCATTTAATAGAATTTACTATAAATTTAGATCTAGACAATATATTAATCACATTTCTGTCTGTAAGTCTGTTGGCATTTTATGCTGTTAGGAGCGACCTGAGTTAGTGGTATTAAAATTAAATTTGGATCACCAGGAGTGAGAGAGAAAGTGGAAGACAGTAGTTAGAGAGGGGGTAAGAGAAAATAATTCTTGAAACTAAAATCATTGAGAATTTGTATATTTCAGGATTTGTATTTTCTGTTTTATAGTCTAAAATTATTACATATTATTTACAACAAATTGAAAGTATTCGTTTGTATATTTTGTTTTTTTAAATTTTTTTTTTGTAAATTTTAACATCACACTTACCTAATAGAACAGAAAAAAACTTAACAATGTAATATATATTTAAATTACAAAATTAGACACATGTAAGGAAAGGAAAATAAGATAAACAAAAATATTATAGCTTAATGTAATACACGTTCTTTAAGTATAGCCAATTTGTTGAAAAATCCTTGTTTTTACAAAACAATTTTAACCCCCTTCACAAAAAAAAGCCAAAAATCTGCTCTGACCAACTCTATGAATAAGTATTCTGTCAATTTTATTTTATTTCTACTTTTCAGCCCTTAAAAAACTCTCATAATAACAGAAGCTCAGAATTAAAAATTGTGTTACAATATTAGTAGTTGAAATGGTATTAAAGATCCAAACCTACACTTGAACTCAAAGGTTATCGTCTGATGATGACTTTATTTTAAGGTAAATAAGAAATACCTGAACAAAGCTCGAGGATACAGCGGCCTGAACTTTGTGTTTATACCAACCATAATAAAAATGAGGACAACTGTCTGAAACATCAAAATTATTCCAATCCAATAATGTTTGAAGGTGTAATAACGATAAGGTCACCCATATCTCTATGTCTGAAATATGAATGATAAACTTTAAGTCCTTTTAACAGATACATCAACTATTTGAAAATGAGTTGAATCAATAAAACTCAACTTAAATCAAATAATTATTTCATAAACATACCCACAAGTATTTTTCTGTATCTATATTAGGGATACCCATTTTTTCATCTGGTTTTCATTTTAAAAACGAATTAAAATTAATTAAATTGATTATTTAAGGTCAAATTTTTGTCTAAACAAAAAAGTAGAACATAATGAGCATCAGTAAAAAGGCAAAATAATATTACACATGTAATTTATTTTTAATACATTTAAAACTATTCTTTCGGTCAATTTTTATCAAATATGGTCATAAATGCTGTTTTAAGATGGTGTAAATTCCATGTTTACAAAATAAATTTAACACTCTTGATTGAAAATTAATATTGAAATTCATTTAAAAATATGAGTAGTATTATGTTAAGTTTAAAAATGTCATATCATTAGATTCTAAAAACATATTTTTTTTAAAACTACTTTACTTTAGTGTCAATCTCTAATAATTTTTTGTCAAAAATTCTATTGAACATTTAGCACCGCCCTTTTAAACAGAACAAATATTGATGTATATATTTTCTTTTATAAGATAATAGCTAATTAAATAATTATAAAAAATGAGTAAAAAAATCTCCAAAAATAATTTTTAAAATTTTTTATTTTCATTTTATTTTCCGATTTTTCGGTACTTATTTACTACCACAGTAGGTTCCTTACATTTTTTTTTTCTATTCACACCTTTGGTCTTTTATCTTTTTAAGTTAAATGACCTGAAAAAAATCAGAAAGTTTTTAAATAAAAATAACTGATGCATATAAAATCCATTCATGATAAATCAACAGAGAAAATTTCATTAGAATTAGATAATTCCCCCTAGCACTATATGATTTTCCCAACCCTATTGCCCTTATGGCAAACCCCAACCCCTTTTTATCATAATGGGTGCTAGAAGGCGGTGGCTGCGGGTCTACATATCCTGGGAATGACGTTAAACCTCTATCTGATGGTGAGGTTTCCAGTTTTGGAGGTTTGGGGAATGTGGAGCACCCCATTCATCACCATTGCTCCCTGGTCACTCTGACCCGGAGTGGTAGTACCTGTTAGGGTCCCATCTATGGGTTTAAATAGAAAAATGCATTTATAAAAAAAAATTGTATTATTCATTATGAATTGATTTATTTCAAAACTTTATCGGCATTAAATGACCCACTGAGGTTGATATGCCGTAAAACCAAAACCAAACCAAACAAACCAAGATAATTCCCTGATTTTTTGGTAATTTTTTTTAAAATGGAAGGGTTGAATTGGTTTTGTAAAAACACAGATTTTTCAGCAAATTGGGTATACCTAATCTATAATCCATCATTTAATAGAATTTAAATAGTATTTGTGGTTCAATATTTTAATATTAATTATTTGGTCAAATGAGAAACTTTATTTTTGATTATCAAATTTTTATGTTGACTTTTATTTTAAAAAAGTCAACATTCAAATTTGATAATCAAAAGTAAAGGTTTCTCATTTGACCAAATAATTAATATTAAAATATTGAACCACAAATACTATTTAAATTCTATTAAATGATGGATTATAGATTGTAAACATTTGTTTTTATGATTAAATCAGATTCTAACATTGATTCTTATTTCATTTCTTTCTAATTGTTTTTTTTTAGTTTCTTTCTATTAAACAAAATCAGAGAGTCAGAGAGTGCACTGTTAATTAAATAAAAACAACTAAAAATTACAATAAACATATAATTTGATATTTTCAATTGATTGACCTTTAATATAATTCTCAAATAATTTAATAATTTCTACTTTCATCATAAAATTGATTATTCAACTGAACACTGATGCTCTTTAAAGATTGACTTTTTATTTTACTCATTGATATCCATGTAAATCTTTTGAGTAAAGTCTAATTGACACAGAATGACAAGATATTCAAATAAGAAAGCAGATATTGTTAGACAATTAAGAATGTCTCAGTTCTATATAATATTTGAGAAAAAACCCCTGAAAAGTTGCAAGTGTGATTTCTAGTGGCTAAGTTAAATATGCCATTCACTTACATATATATATATATATATATATATATATATATATATATATATTATATATATATATACAGTGAACACACCGTGATCGGCTGCAATTAATCGGTACTCGATTAATTCAGTGGATTTAACCCTGAAGATTCTTATGGTGAAACTCGAGTAGGTTTCTTTTGTATCCATTTTAATAAATTTGCTCTACTTTGTATTTGTTATATCGCTGACTTAAACCCCTGAATTTTGCACCTCCAGCGATTGCTGCCCATTTTCACTGGTAAGCCACCTTTTATCTTTATAAATAAATATATATATAATATATATTATATATATATATATATATAGTACCCAGTTGCTGCTTTATATATTGATATATCATTAAAAACAATGAAAAAAACATATTGTCTCCTTTTCTGACATTTGAATGAAACTAAAGTTGTAGACAATCTGAATTATTTGAGTATGATGACACCAAACTTTTTAAAACTATCTTTATTTCATAGAAGCTTTGCTTAGTCTGACACCAGTCCTTTGCTGTTCATAAGTGGTCACCCATCAAAGTTCTGAGCAGTATTATTGTTGCTTAACTTGGAAACCAGTTATTTTAAGTGTGTCTTCCTCATAAATCAACTGCTCTTGCCGTAGTAGTGTGATAGTTAGTAAGCTAGATGAACAAACCTTGTTAGGGAGTTTGAGTCACACTGGGTTTCCCATACATTCTGCCTTGTACAACAATTAAGTAAATTAGTAAAAAATAAAAACACCCTCCAGGCGATGTAACAATAGTTTTTTGAAACATATTGCCTGAGAGGTGGGAGTAAAAAATTCAATGTCACGAGTTTGTACCCTAAGTAAGTAAAACCATCAAATTCATTAAAGGAATTAAAAAATAAAACAATTTGAAATGTAAACTTTAAATATGTATTAGAATAAAACAAACATATATAGATATATAATACCAGTCATGTATTTTATTAAAACTTGTTAAAAAAAAAACAATGAGGACTGTTTAATGTTGCATGTTCAAATTTTGAGTGATTTATTCTATGTTATGACGATTTTGGGTATGTGACATAAGCAGTGACGTAGTTTTTGTTACAGACAAAAACCGGAAGCGAATCTCCATTTTTATAGATTTTAATAAATAACTGGGTACTAAAGGCAGATGAACAAAACTATTGTTAGTGAGTTTGAGTCACACTGGTGCTCCATACATCCCACCTTACACAACTAGCAAATTTTAGTAAATAACAGGGCACCAAGTGTGTTGTAATCGTTAGCAAGCTAATAAATTACTAGTGTTTTTCAGTCTCACCAAACTAAAGATTAGTAAATATTATAAATCAACTGACATTATGTCATGGCTTCTTAAAAATATTATTAAAAAACTAGCAAAAATATATGCACCTCCATAGGTGCAAGTATTTAAGTTTTAATGTAATAAAATATCGTATTAAATTAGAAAGGCTAATGAAACTAAATAAAAGAACACAGATAAAAAGATTTGAAACAGAGTGCAAGTATTTAAGTTTTAATGTAATAAAATATTATATTAAATTAGAAAGGCTAATGAAACTAAATAAGAATGCAGATAAAAAGATTTGAAACAGAGTGCAAATATTTAAGTTTTAATGTAATAAAATATCATATTAAATAGAAAGGGCTAATGAAACTAAATATGAAACACAGATAAAAGATTGAAAACAGAGTGCAAGTATTTAAGCTTTAATGTAATAAAATATTGTATTAAATTAGAAAGGCTAATGAAACTTAAATAAGAATGCAGATAAAAAGATTTGAAACAGAGGGGATATAATCAAAAAAATAGAACAACTGAAACTTTACTCTTCCATCACTCTCATCTTTCATTGTTATTTTGTCTAATTTAAGTTTTAGTTAAAAGAGGAAGTAAAGAATAAAATGACAGTTATTCTTTCTTGTTAATGGATTTTTTTAAGATTAATTGAAGAGAATTTTTGCTTATATTCATTAAAATAAAACCAAACAATTAGAAATCAATAATACTAAGCACATATTTAGTAAAATTACATTTTTAATATCATTATGCAAATTAAGCCTTCTCATTCAACTGTAAACGCTATTTTGGTTTGTATATATAAATCATCAGTGTGTACACATACAGGAGAGATAAAAAATTAAATATAAATTATCTTTTTTTGTATAATAACAAATCCTTTTCATCCATCATCATATCATCAAACAGGTGTGCTGAAGCATGGTTCTCTTTGGTCTAATACAAATCATCATCATCATCATATCCTTATGCATACATCATCATCACGTCATACTGACAGCCAAACGAAACAAATGAAAATATTGACATGCAGAAATTTATTGAACCAAATATTATGTAAGAGATATTTTTTTGAATCTTTGATTACGATCATTTTAAATTTATTCTTAGGACGTTTTTTTAATTTTCTTTTAAAAAAAACAAACCCCAAATACTTATCCTAATTTCAAAAAGAATGATGCAGTACTTTAATCTTGAATAAATTTTATCTGATAAGATAAAAAAAAGAAATGTTTTTTGAATGCGCAGTTGCCTAGATGTGACAATTTAAAAAATGCCTCCGAAAGGAATTGAATCTTAATTAGAAATGATTGAACAAAACAGCAAAAAAATTTCATTTTCTGCAAAAAATTATTCAAAATAGTACCTAACTATTTACGAAAACAGAAATAAAATCTATGTGACTACTCTGCTACATTTTCTCTAACCATTCAAATATCATTCTCTTTAAACTGTAAACCAAGAATCCAATTTCTATTGATGCAGTATTCATTAATTACATAAAAAATTTAGTTTAGCAGAGGGCTGGTTTAGCCTCAGTCGTAAAAGCTCTCCAAGAATCTATCAAGGATTCCTGGTCAATACTGGTTCTCGCAAACTCAGCAATTGAGTAGCATAATTTTGGAATCTGTGTGTAAAGGAAGGGTGGCGCTCTCACCCCAGATGACTAGGACATAATCTTCTACTGTGAAAAAGGAGATCTTAGACTCTTTCCTGCCCTGCCAACTTACTTAAGTTTTTGTTTAAAGAATTAAGGTGAGTCAGAAGTTTTGCAAATTTGTGATATCATGTGTAGTTTACATTACAATATCATCATGATGACTAAAACAGTACAAGCTGTGGAATGTACCCACCATAATTTGGTAGTATTGTGGTTGTTGGCTAATGACATGTTCTGCATCTATTTACTCCATGTGTAATTTGAAGCTGCTTAGATGGATATCGCAACACAGTTTTAATGCTGGGAATGTTAACTTTATGAGTATCAAACCAGGCTATGATGCTGTGGAAGGAACACAAAAACATTGATTCTGAGGCTTCCAAGCTTTAGAGGCAAATCCAGTGATAGCACCTGGGAGTATCAGGCAAACACAGCATCTCGCAGTCCAGAATGTGATTTGTTGCCTTCACAATCTTGGCCAAAATTATTCAGGCTACCGAATTTGTGCTTACTACAAAATATGTGCGTTTTGCTGCTCATGTAGTAAGTGCGCCAATCCTACTACTAGTCAGTGGGATGTGTAACTTCATGTGCGTTAATAAAGATTGGTAAGAATATATTTTCATTCAACATTCATATCGTACTGAATAAATTGGTTGAAATGAATTTTTATATACTTTCATAATAACAATATGGTCAACCTTCACTCACACCTTTCTACACCTATATGATAAAAAGGGAGTAGGTGTTTGCCCATACAAGAACAATGAAGAATATGCGTCGCGGACAATCATATCAGTTACTAAGGCCTTAACAATAACCAGCAAGTGATCAGATGGCCTTATTCAACCATCTGTCTAGCCAAGTAAGACAGAAGGGAGTGTTGCATTGTCACAACCACTTAGTCTGGTCAAGACTACTCAGTTACCACAATCCTGTCCTCAGACATTATCGATTGCCACCCATGTGCCAAAGGGTGGCTCCATTCGAGGAGGTGCGGGTACTGATGTTTGTCAAAGAATAAGCAAAGGTTGATACATCTTGTACCAGTGTTAAATAATGCGACAGCTAGCCCACTCCATTATGTAAGAAGTATAGAAATAATTTGAATTCAAAAGTTAGGAGATAGCGATTGTGGCTAGCTGGCAGCAGTTGTCTGTTGACTACACTTTAAATGCTTATAGTAGCTATCATCTGTGTAAGGAAGGTGTAGAAATATTTGAATCAAAAGTTAACAGGTAATCATTTCAAGAAGAAGTTCATGGAAAAAAACAGTCCTTTTATTACAGCTTTTGACGAGCTCTGTGCTTTTTTTTGTTTTGGTTTTTTCTGGTGTTTACTAACCTCCCTCAGACATGATAACATACCTGTTAAGTGCTGCAGTTGCTCAGTGAGATATCACTGTATTGCTCATCGAGATAACACTGTATAGCGAAAAATACAAGAGACCAAAATGAAATAACAGACCGTTAGGAACTTTGACCCCAGAGGCGGGCAACCGCCAAATTACGTGCAAGTCACGTGGAGATCTAGTTAGATCCTCAGTTGACACGAGACTCGGATGAGATAGCGTGTCTCCCCCTTGTGCTGTCAAGCTCTGCACGTGATGGTTAGTTAGTAAGATAAAAAAACACAGGCATTGCTTGAATAATTAAAGCATGCTTAGCTAAACACTGGCCAATTTAGAATTGAAAGAAATCAACAATAACCCAGACTAAACAAGAGTAGTATCCAACATGGCGAGAAGAGATAGAAAGGACTAGAAATAAACAATGGCCAAAGATGAACAGTAACTAGTTATGCATGCGTCTGTTACCTCTCTGATACTCTCTCTTCTCATATCTCAAAGAACTCATTGTTTATATACAGCAACTATATATAATATAATATTAACCAAACCCTCCGCACGAGCAGATTGCAACACAAGATCAATTTTTAAGCGGAGTTTAAACAGGTTTTGAATTCAGGGTTTCCTTCTCCCAGATGGTTACCTAGCCATAGTTAAGAAGGTCCAGTCTGCCCTCTATTTACCCATAGCTGGAGGGAAATCAGATTCATACCTTTCCCAATGGTATTAGCCATGTGAAATGTCAACAGCTCGTCCGAGGAATTGAATTGCGTTGACGAGTCCATTTCCTAATGACACTAAACCATTAGACATGCACCACTATGGGTATACAAGTAAATATAACACACAGTGACAGTTGTGTGAGGGGATATGCTGATAAGCAGCAGCACATCCTCCATATCAACCTGCCTAGGTTATGTAGTTAAAAAAAAAAATCCATTTGCAACTACCCATCGTCTTTCATAGATGAAGGATGTCTCAACAAGCAAAAATATTGCAAAAATTTGATCACCTTAGTATTAAAAAACAAGTAAAGTCGTTTGGGGGTGGCCTAAAGTCCAGTATCAGCACAGACAGCGACGGGAGTTCTATCCTTTTCACTAGCACTAGACAGAGATTGTTTTTGCATCTGAGGTGGAACGCCACACCTACCAGTCAGCTTCCTTTACCTTTACAGCACAGATCCCTTGCTACTCATACGCTGAGTTGTCGAGGCGGGTATTGACTAGGAACCTTGTGGTTCTAGCCGAACGCCGTCTACCGACTGAGCTAACGCGTCCTTAAAAGCCAATAAAAAGTTATTTTGTATTGCGGATATTTGATCCTGTTAATAAGATATATCAGATTCGTGCTTCTTTGATTCATTCGCAATGAACGGAGCAATAAATAATAAACAGAAAAAAAAGAAAGAAAAAAAGAAAGAAAAGCTGGTCATCGATTCAAATATAAAAATGAAAGCAAAAGTTTTTGTATGATTTATTCAAAATTGGGAAAAAAACTTTTAAAATCAGATCCCAAGTTCCGTTGGATGATCCATTGATCTGATGATATATCCCCCCCGCCCAATATCAAATACTGGATAGATCAGCATTGGATATGGATTAATGGGGTTAATCGGTTTTCATTTTTTAAAGATGGAAGCAGCAACCTGAGTTCAAATCCTGGACTAGCTGTTTTGTTTCACTTTTAGGGCCTGTTAGCTCAGTCATAGAGCATGCGGCCTAGGAACCACAAGGTCTCTGGTCGATACCAGTCCTCGCCACTCAGCGAATACTAGTAGCACAGGATCTGGAATTAAAGTAAAGGAGCTGATGGTAGTGTGGCACCCACCTCAGATGCGAAAAACAATCTCCTTGGTCTATGTGTAGGGAAAGGGGTAGACTCCCTTTAGATCTCTGGTATACCGACTTTACACCAACTCAGACGACTTTTTTAAAATTTACTCATGCCCCTGGAAAGGCTTGAATCCATCTGTGCTTCCACCTCAGTTAATGGGTAAACTACTAGGAGACTGGTTCTTTAGTCTTTGGTTAGGCAAGGAGAAGAAAATGTGGATTCCAAACAGCATTTACTCACTTAAGACACTGCGTGTGACACATTCTGCCATCAGCTGACATGGTTGCGGTAAAAACTCTCTATCACATTTGTAAACTTATCATGTGCCACGCAGAGAAAAAGCATAGTAATACTACTACAAACAGAATATAAGATAATAACTTTATAACAAGTAATTATATAATATTATATATATATATTATATATATAGTACCTATAGGATGGGATTTCATTGTTTCAGCTTTTACTTGGAACGGTTGTGCCAAACACAGTATATTGTAAAGTGCTCATATCTAGAAATAGAAGCTGTTTATATAATTATAATAAATAAATATTATAAGGTTTTACATATCTATTTATTAAGTGACATAACATTTCACAACCATATTGTGTTTCATGCATGTGTAATGCAAACCAATTTCAGGTGACTTTGTTTCAAATGCTTTTATTTATAATACATTACAAGATAGTAGCTCACGGAATGTGTGACATGGTTATTGTCATAGGAATGACCTACTATCTCTGTAAATATATCTAAAAAGAGGCATTTTGATAAATAAATCAATAAAACTTTTAGATTTATATTTATAGATGGAACAATTTATGATACGATTGGTTTGAACAACCCACCTGAAGATTGTTTGCAGTCATGAAGCCAATGGTTGTGACTGTTCCTTTGTCATCAGATGATAATATGGTAAAACTTTATTATATTTATTTATTATATTATATAATAGCAAAATATATGCACTCCGGCTCACAACAAATGTGCGCGGCATGTGTATAGCTCCGGGGGAGATACACCAGTCCCGTTACAAATGAATTTTTTGCAACCAAGTTAGCATCTGTAAAATAAGGTTAACTTAAAGAGATCTTTGGTTTTTGTATAAAGGTAATGACAAAATGTCTGCAGAGAGACCTGAAGAACATGCTGCATCGACATAGACACGTGGGAGCTTGTGCAGAAGACAATGCAACCTGGCGCCTCCCGTCAAACAAGGAACAAAAAAAGTGAAGAAAGAGGGAAAAAGCTGCCACAGAAAAGAGCTAAAGAAAGGAGAAACATCAGCACCCCAACACCTACAGAAAGCATCACCTTTTGTTTGCAACCATTGCACCAGAGACTGCCATTCGAGGATTGGTCTGTTCACCATTCACATACTTGTAAGTGAGAGAGAGAAACAAAAAAAAAAAAAAACCCACGCCATCGTCTAAAATAGACGGAAGCTTGAAACCATGACAAAAAAAAGAAATGAAAGAAACCAGAATTTCTACAAAAGAAGAATCCGAAAGTAGTTTCTGGTCCAATGTTTAATCCGAGACTAGAAGCGGCTAATCAGCATTGCCTGAGTAGAGGGTAGGGCAGGCAAAAAAGTTAATCTTGCAGATCTATTATTACTGAATAATGAGTTGGATTCTCGCAGGATGTCCCATTAAATCCCTACATAAAAAGAAACCTTGTCTGGGGTGCCAGAAAAATCAAAAAGTGCAGCGACATTCTGAAAGCAAAATCAACTCTCCTATTTAGAATATTAAATGCAAAAAAAAAAATATCCTGCTGTTACTATTTAGATTTTATTGTTTAATTATCTTCACAAATTATATTCAATTCTTCATTATTTTTGCTCAAAACCAAGTCCTGGTGATATTTAATGTGTATATATATTTACTTTGTTGTTAATTGTTTTATTTTTGAAGTTTCCTCCGGACATACAGATTCACACAACTGCCCTTTATATATGTATAAATAAACAAATTTAATAATAGCAATGCAGTCACTTTGTCAATTTTGGGAAAGTGAGAAATAAATTTTTTTCTTCCAAGCTGTAACTATGTCAGTACTATTGTATGGTTACACCAGTTTGACTCAAATGAAACAAACAACAGTGATGCTGTGTACTGTCTTTATCAAATCCTAGAAGGAGTACCCTCCAAAACAGCAGTTGTATGGCCACTTACCTCCCATCTTAAAAATCATCTAAGTAAAATGAATAAGGCATGCTAGGCACTTCTGGAGATGTAAGAATGAATTTTTGAATGACATTCTTTAATGGATATTTTGTCACCCATACTGGTTGCCTAACATATTTACGAACATAAACGCAACATTAAATTAGGCGGCCACAATAATTGTATTTCCAACATATATCAGAAACACAACACAACACAACTTTGACTTCAACAGTGCCTTCATGCTAGCATACATCTACAATAAATGATTAAGGCAAATCTTCAAAACCAGCACGATAAGTACCATACAGAATGTTAATTATAGACCCGGCTTTTTAAACATATCTTCACATCTAGGCAAAGCAATCATTAATAGCTACAGAACTACAAACCCCGGACAACAACAACACAACATAATATCATGCGTATGGTTGCAAGGAAAAAAACAAACACAGGTTAACGTTTAATATGTTGTATTGAATATAATAAATTTAATATGTACAGCCACTTGAGTTGGTAAAGAGTAATGTGTTGGTCACTGAGTGTGGAGTTGTTGATACTACGGCACGCATGTATGTGTAGGAATGTTGTTCACGTTGCGATGACAGAGTGTAAGGAGTTGATGTGTGAAATATGATATCTGGTTGCTGGCATAGAAGAGCGATGAAGGCGCACGTTTGAGATGGTGTCGGGTTGGTCGGTGACTGGCAGTGAGGGAGCTGAAGGAAATGTGACAAGGCTCGGTCAGCAATGTCGACTATTTACGATTCCCGTCCTCACTGCTGGCTTACGAAGGTTCTGTGTTTTTAAGGGTCCAGAGTGGATCAGCTCGGATTGGGTTTCATGTCACCGAAATCAAACTAAAGACCTTGATGATGATGATGATGATGATGATGGTGGTGGTGGTGGTGGTGGTGGTGGTGGTGATGATGATTATATCTTTAAATAACTCTTTATTTTCACTGATGGTTCAAATGAAACAAAAGATAATTTACAAAATTTTACTAAAGCCAAAACTGACATCTTTCTTTAGTAAACAATTAGCTCCTCAAAAAACTGGATATCAATTCTAATAAATTTTATTCAAATTTTGTGTAATCCACAAATGACTTGTCAAACAATTTTAATCTTTTTTACAAATAATTCAGAGAATAATTCCATTTTTTATGCCTTCTTCAGAGCAGAATGATTGGGAATTTGTTTTTTTTTTTTTTTTTTTCATTTTTTTTAATAAGAAAAACAAAATGATTCACAAGAATGAAAAGATACAAACAAGACATTCAGTGTTGACACATCAGGAGAGGATAAAAAATGAAATATAAAATTAATCTTTTTCTTTTATAATAACAAATCCTCATCATCATCATCATCATCAACAAGGTGTGCTGACAGCATGGTTCCTCTTTGGGTCTAATAACAAATCATCATCATCATCATCCTTATCATCATCATCATCACGTCATACTGACAGCACAAATGAAACAATAAAATATTGACTAATTTCAGAAAAAATATTTTATGGTAAGAATATTTTTTGAATCTTTGTATTATGCATCAATTTTAAATTTATTCTTAGACTTTTTTTTTTAATTTTCTTTTTAAAAAAAAAACAAACCCCAAAATACTTATCCTAATTTCCAAAAGAATGATGCAGTATTTAATCTTGAATAAATTTTCATCTGATAAAGAATAAAAAAAAAAGAAACGTTTTTTGAATGCGCAGTTGCCATAGATTTGACAATGATTAAAAAATGCCTCCCGAAAGAATTGAGATCTTAATTAGAAATGATTGACAAAACAGCAAAAAATTTCATTTTTCTGCAAACAAAATTATTCAAAATAGTCCTAACTATTACGAAAAGCAGAAATGAAAATCTATGGTAGACTAAACTTGCTACATTTCCTCTTAACCAATTCAAATATCATTCTCTTATTAACTGTAACCAAGAATTATTTTCTATTGACTCAGTATTTCAAAATTCTACATAAAAGAATTTAGTTTAGCATAGGGCTGGTTTAGCTCAGTCGTAAGAGTGTCTGCCAGAATTCACAAGGTTCCTGGTTAAATACTGGTTCTCGCAAACTCAGCATATGAGTAGCATATTTTGGATCTGTGTGGTAAAGGAAGGTGTGGCGCTCCACCCCCAGATGCTAGAATAATCTTCTGTTAGTGAAAAGGGGATAGACTCTTTTGCTGCCCTGCCAACTTTACTTTAGTTTTTTTTAAAGAATTAAGGTGAGTCAGAAGTTTTGCAATATTTTGATACATGCTAGTTTACAGAACATATATCATGTGACTAAAACAGTTCAAGCTGTGGAAATGTACCCACCATAGTTGGTAGTATGGTGGTTGTTGGTGTGCTGACATGTTCTGCATTTTTTTACAACATGTGTAATTTGAAAGCTGCTTAGATGAATATGCAACACAGTCTAATCTGGGAATGTGTACTTTATGATTTCAAACTGGGCCATGATGCTGTGGAAGGAAAAACATGGATTCTGAGGTTCCAAGCTTTAGAGGCAAATCCAGTGAGTAGCACTGGGGAGTATCAGGCAAACACAGCATCTCGCAGTCCAGTGTGATTTGTTGCCTTCACAATCTTGACAAAAGTATTCAGGGCTACCGAATTGTGCTTCACTTACCAAAATATTGGGTTTTGTGTGTGTAGTAAGTGCGCCAATCCTACTACTGTCAATGTGGATGGTGTTTAACTTCATGTGCATTAATAAATTGGTAGAAATAATTTTCATCAACATCATATGTATGAATAAATTGGTTGAAATAATTTTTATTAACTTCATAATAAACAATAGTGGTCAACCTTCACTCACCACCTTCTAACACCTATATGATAAAAAGGGGTGGGTGTTTGCCATAAGAACAATGAAGAATATGGTCGGGACAATCATATAGTTACTAGGGCTTGACATAACCAGCCAAGTGATCAGATAGGGCCTTATCAACCATCTGTCTAGCCCAAGTAAGACTGAAGTGGAGTGTTGCATGTCACCAAACCACTTAGTACCTGGGTCACAGACCACTCAGTTACCACAATCCTGTCCTCAGACATTATGGATTGCCACCCATTGCCAAAGGGGTGGCTCCATTTGAGGGGGTGGGGGTACTGATGTTTGTCCAAAGAATAAGCAAAGGCTGATACATCTTGGTACCAGTGTTACATAATGGACAGCTGGCCCATCCATTATGTAAGGAAGTGTAGAAATATTTGAATTCAAAAGTTTAAGAGGATAGGATTGTGGTAGCTGAGCGGTCTGTTGCTACATAATGTATAGTAACCTATCCATTGTGTAAGGAAGTGTAGAAATATTTGAATTCAAAAGTTAACAGCTAATTCATTTCAAGAAGAGTCATGGAAAAAAACAGTCATTTTATTGACAGCCTTTGACGAGCACCTGTGCTTTTTAAAAATTTTTTTTTTTCTGGTGTTTACTCACCCTCCTCTCCAGACAACTGATACGTACCTGTTAAGTGTGCCACTTGCTCATGAGATATCACTGTATTTGCTCATGAGATAACACTGTGTAGCGAAAATACAAAGAGCCAAAATGGAAAGTTACAGACCGTTGGGAAACTTTGACCCCAGAGGCGGAAAAACTGCAAATTAAGTGAAGTCACGTGAGATCTAGTTAGATCCTCAGTTGACGAGACTTCGGATGAGATAGACGTGTCTCCCTTTTGCTGTCAGCTCTGCACGTGATGTTAGTTAGTAAGATAAAAAAAACAACAGGCATTGTTGAATAATTAAGCATGCCTTAGTTAGAAGACTGGCCAAGTTAGAATATAAAGAATCAACAGGAAAACCCCAGACTAAACAAGAAATAGTATCCAACATGACGAGAAGGAATAGAAAAGACTAGAAATCACAAATGGCCAAAGAACGAAAGTAACAAGTTGTGCATCGTCTAGTTACCTCTCTGATACTCTCTCCTCTCTCTATATCAAAAGAACTCATTGTTTATATACCAGCAACATAGGTATATATATATTTACCAACCCCTCCGCACGAGCAGGATGCAACACAAAGTCAATTTTTAAGCGAAGTTTAACAGGTTTGAATTCAGAGTTTTCCTTCTCCCAGACTAGTTACCTAGCCATGGTTAAAGAGTCCAGTCTGCCCTGCTATTTACCCATAGCTGGAGAGAGAATCAGATTCATACCTTTCCCAAGGGTATTAGCGCCATGTGAAATGTCAACAGCTTCGTCCAGGAATTGAACTCGTGTTGACGAGTCCATTTCCTACACTAACTATTAGACCATGCACCACCTATGGGTATATAAGTAAATATAACACTACAGTGACAGTGTGGTGGGGGATATGCTGAGATAGTAGCAGCACATCCTCCATATCAACCGCCTAGGCTATGTAGTTCCAAAAAAATAATCAATTTGGACACTACTCCATCGTCTTTCATAGATGGAAGGATGCCAACCAAGCAAAATATTGCAAAACATTTGACTCACCTTAGTATTAAGAATAAAAAAGTAAAGTCGTCGGGCAGCCTAAAGTCAGTATCAGCCAATCAGCGAAGGAGTCTATCCCCTTTTCAATAGTGCTAGACCAAGGAGATTGATTTTGGCGTCTGAGGTAAAGCGCCACACCTACCATCAGCTCCTTACTTTACCGCACAGATCCGTGTGCTACTCATACGCTGAGTTGGCGAGGGCCGGTATCGACCTAGGAACCTTCTGGTTTCTAGCCGAACGCTCTACCGACTGAGCTAACCCGGCCCCTTAAAAGCAATAAAAAGTTATTTTTGTATTGCGGATATTTGATCCTGTTATAAAGATATATCAGATTTCGTGGTTCTTTGATTTCATTCCGCAATGAACGGAGCAATAAATAATAAAAGAAAAAAGCAAAAAAAGCAAAAAAAGAAAGGAAAAGCTGTCATCGATTTCAAGATACAAAAATGAAAGCAAAAAAGTTTTGTATGATTTATTCAAAATTGGAAAAACTTAAAATCAGATCCAATGTTCAGTTGGCTGATCCATTGGATCTGATGATATATCTCCCCCCCCCCCTCATATCAATACTGGATAGATCAGTTGATATGGATTAATGGTTATCGTCATTAAAGATGGAATCAGCAACCAGAGTTCAAATCCTGGACTAGGCATTTTATGTTTCACTTTTAGGGCCATTTTAGCTCAGTCAGTAGAGCATGCGCCTAGGAACCACAAGGTTCCTGGTTCGATACCAGCCCTCGCCAACTCAGCGAATAAGTAGCACAGGGATCTGTGAAGTAAAGTAAGGAGCTGATGGTAGGTGTGGCACCCCACCTCAGATGCAAAAACAATCTCCTTGGTCTAGTGCTAGGGAAAAGGGCATAGACTCCCTTGCTATCTGGCTGATACCGACTTTACACCACCCAGACGACTTTTTTTAAAAATTGTACTTATGCCCCTGGGAAAGGCTTGAATGCATCTGTGCTTCCCACCCCCAGTTATGGGTAAATACTAGGGAAGACTGGGTTCTTTAGTCTTGGTTAGGCAACCAGTCTAGGAGAAGGAAAATCTGGATTCCAACCAGCTTTACTCCACTTAATAATTGACCGTGTGACACATTCTGCCCATCGCTGAATGGTTGGGTAAATACATACCAGGTGTAAAAACTCTCCTATCAAATTTGTTAAATTTATCATTGTGCCGCACAGAGAACAAGCATAGTATACTTACTAAAAACAGAATATAAGACTAATAACTTTACTATCATGTATATGTTTATTATATATATATATATATATATATATTCATGTTGTATTTTAGGTGGTCTCCGTATGCTTCTCTCGGTATAGATATTTAAAAAAAATTTTTTTTTTTTTTTTTTAAATTGGGCGTTATTATGAAGCATTAAAAATGTATAAATGAATGAACTCGATATTATGGAGTATTGGATTCACTTATTTTTTAATTATTTTTTGTCATAAATTTTCAGGTTCGTTAGATACCCTTTGTCAAATGTTATTACTGTTTAGCGGCTTCTTTGTCTCTGTTGTTATTGACAGTGGCAGCGTCTGGGAAATATTTATAATAACGGAGAATTCCGATGTCTGCGTTTAAAACGCATGTGAAGGGATTAAACGCAGACATTGGAATTCTCCGTTATTATAAATATTTCACAGACGCTGCCACTGTCGATAACAATAGAGACAAGGAAGCCATTAAACAGGAATAACATTTGACAAAGGGTATCTAACGAACCTGAAAATTTATAACAAAATATAATTAAAAAATAAGTGAATCCAATACTCCATAATATCGAGTTCATTCATTTATACATTTTTAATGCTTCATAATAACGCCCAATTTAAAAAAAAAAGAAAAAAAAACATTTAAAATATATATATATATATATATATATATATATATACATATATATATATATATATATATATATATATACTATAGTGTGAGATGGTCACTGTTTCAGCTTTTGCTGGAACGGTGTACTAAAGGCAGTATTATTGGTAGAGTGCTCAATATAAAATAGAGCTGTTATATAATATAATAAAATAAATATATAAAGGTTTTACATATCTATTTATTTGGTGACAAAGGAACAGTCACGACCATTTTGGTTTCATGCATGTGTAAGTGCAAACAATCTTCAGGTGACTTTGTTTCAAATTCCTTTTTTTATAATATATTACAGAGTTAGTAGCTTCGAGGAATGTGGTGCAATGGTTATTGTCATAGGGAATGGACCTACTATCTCTGTAATCTATTATAAAAAGAGGCATTTGATAAATAAATCAATAAAACTTTTAGTTTATATTTATTAGCATTGGAACAATTTTGCTACCATTGGTTTGAAACAACCTCACCTGAAGATTGTTTGCATGCATGAAACCAAATGGTTGTGACTGTTCCTTTGTCATCAGATAAATAGATATGTAAAACTTTTATATATTTATTTTATTATATTATATATACTAGCAAATGTATGCACGCTCCAGGTGCAAGTATTTAAGTTTTAATATAATAAAATATCATGTTAAATTAGAAAGGCTAATGAAACTGAATAAGAATGTAGATAAAAAGATTTGGAACAGAGGGGGTATGATTGAAAAATAGAACAACTTTGAAACTAACTCTTCCATCATTTTCCGTTACTCCCGTCTTTCATTGGTAAATTTTCCTAATTTAACTGTTTAGTTAAAATAGGAAGTAAAGAATAATATTAGTTATTTCTTCTTGTTAATGGATTTCTTTTAAGATTTATTGAAAAGATTTTTGCTCATATTCATTAAGATAAAACCAAACAATTAGAAATCAATAATACTAAGCATATATTTATTAAAATCAAATTTCTAAGATCAATATGCAAATAAGCCTTCCCATTCATACTGTAAACCGCTATTTTGTTGTATATATAAATACAATTGCATGTTATTAGTATGTAGATATGGTCAACAGTCTTAATGATGTAAAACAATTTTATTAATAATTGAGGTTTAAATGAAAAATAAAATCATGGAGAATGTGATGTAAATAACAAAAGGAATTGTGATTTGATAGTAATATAGTTTCGGTTACAGACATAAAAACCCACAATCTCCATTATAACAAGATATATTTTGTTTCTGCCCTATTGTTTATCTACAGTTGGACAGAGAATACTTGGATACATACCTTTCCTAACAGTATTAGTGCTAAATGAAATACAGGCTCCTTCAGGATTTGAACTCCGGTTGCCAGGCCCATTCTCTATGACAATAACCATTGCACAACATTCCTCAAAGCTACAATCTCTGTAATATATTATAAAAAAAAAGGTTTTTCCCGTTGCATACAATGTATGTGTACTTAACAATTCCGTTAAAGACGAGAACTGCTTATACAGGTGTGTTTGTTTACACAGGTGAAGGTGTATCGTGAATCAGTCACACTTCTTGGACGAGGTGATAACAGAAGAATGGTGCAACAATGTACCACAAATTCTTCAAACATTCTTCACGTTGTGAATTCAGAAAGTCTTTTTTTTTTTCTAATAGATTGTTTGCCTTAACAAGATTTGAGAGTCGGGTCTGTCCTATTATTTACCCACAACGAGTGCGAGAAAGGAAGGATTCATGAATTTTCTGAGAGATTTAGTGTAACGTGATATGCTGCAGCTTGTTCAGGATTTGAACCTAGTTCATCTGGTCTATTTCCTACCATCAGAATCATTATGTACACCTTCTTTCTGTATATATATATATATATATATATATATATATATATATATATATAGTAAATGAAGAAAAACTCTAAACTTGCTTCATTACAATAATTTATTTCAACCGTATTAATACGGCATCTTCAGGTAATCACAAGAACATGACTCTTACTGAGAATTTCCCAAAGTAACATCTCTTTTATATTTATCAATTTAGGGGAGGGAGGGTTGGTGTCTTATTTTGGAATGTGTAGGGTTAGTTTATTCTCAGTAAGAGTCATGTTCTTGTGATTACCTGAAGATGCCGTATTAATATGGTTGAAATAAATTATTGTAATGAAGCAAGTTTAGAGTTTTTCTTCATTTACTAAATATCTTGCTCTGTCCTTTTACTCACTGGTATTAGGCACATTGAGCTCTCCTTATGGTCTACCTGCATCAGCTTGGTTAAACCACACATGGAAAGACCCTAACTACGGAAAAAAAACTATATATATATATATATATATATATATATTGGGAGATTATGTGCTTAATTAAAGTCATACCTAATTTATTAATTAAT
>CM042166.1:83132090-83159127 GCA_023376005.1 Doryteuthis pealeii
TAGCAATCATCAGGCTGTGGAGCAAGATCCTATGGTGTTTGTTGGAGTTCTTTACTCAATGTCACATTTTGGATTGTAAATAACGTCGGTTAGTTTAATAATGAACATTGATCTGTGAAAACATTGTAAAATAAATAAATATTAGCTCTTAAAACTGTGATTGAGCACTGTATTTTCTTTGTTTCATCGCAAAAAAAATTTTTTTTACATTATATATATTATATATATATAGTCACATATATATATATCAAGTGTTCCAAAAATAAGATGAATTTATTTATCAACGCTTAAACGTTTCGGTTTCTTTAAACCTTCATCAGGATGTATTATGGGGTGAAGAAATTGATGGATGTTTTATAGATAACAGGAGATAAAAATTTTTTAAAAAATTCATAGAGATTTTTTTATCTCCTGTCATCTATAAAACATCCATCAATTTCTTCACCCATTAATACATCCTGATGAAGGTTTAAAGAAACCGAAACGTTTAAGCGTCGATAAATAAATTCATCTTATTTTTGAAATGCTTGTTTTTTCAAATTTCTTTAATTTGTTGGATTTATTTCCCTATTTACTCCCATATATATATATATATATACTATATATATATAAGATAATCTATGAGTCAGACGAACCTATCTATTAATTAGTTTTTGCATCCAAGCTCTTCAGGGCAAAATATTTGCTTCTTTTAGTTTCCTTCTTATCAAAATTTCTTTTCAGCTTTTGGACCCAAAGCGTCTTTAGTATTTTTTCATTCTCCTTTTCCTTCTCTCATGTTTTTCACTTCCCTATTCTTCTCTTCTTCTTCTTCTTCTTCTTCTTCTTCTTTTTCTTCTTTTTCTCTTCTCCTCGTTTTCTTCTTCTTCTTCTTTTCTCTTCTTCTTCTCCTTTCCTTCTTCTTCCTCTTCTTCTTCTTCTTCTCTCTTCTTCTTCTTCTTCTTTTCTTCTTCTTCCTCTTTTCTTCTTCTTCTTTCTTTCTTTCTTCTTCTTTTTCTTTTCTTCTTCTTCTCACTCTTCTTCTCTCCTTCCCTCTTCTCTCTTCTTCTCTTCTTCTTTCTCTTCTCTCTTTCTCTTCTTCTTCTTCCTTTCTTCTTTCTCTCTCTCTCTACTTCCTCACACTATCCTTATCTAAGTTTTACACCACCATTTCTCCTTCTTTCTGTCTCTGTCTCTGTCTCTGTCTCTCTATCTATCTATCTATCTATCTATCTCCTCACTTCTTCCCACTAAACTCATCTTAAAGTATTACCACCTACTATATCTCTCTCACCTCTCTCTCACTTCTCACACTCATAAAGTAAAGTAAGTAAATCGTCGAGGTGGCCTATAGTCGTATCAGCCAATCAGCAGAGGAGTCTACCCCTTTTCACTTGCGTTAGACCAAGGAGATATTTTTTTTTGCCTCTGAGTTAGAGAAGCCAAAAATACTATCAGCTCCATTACTTTTACTGCACAGGTCCCTGTGCTACTCCTACGCTGGTTGGAGAGGGCAGTATTGAACTAGGAACCTTTTGGTTTTAGTTGACGGCTCTACCAGGAGCTAACCCGGCCTACTCATTCTTAAATATTACACCTACTATTTCTCTCTCTCTCTCTCTCTCTCATCTCTTTCTCCTCCTCTCCTCTTCTCTTCCTCACATTATTCTTATCTTAAGATATTACTACCCACCCTTTCTATATCTCTCCGTCTTTCTCTCTCTCTCTCTCTTCTCTCTCTCTCTCTCTCTCTCTCTCTCTCTATTTCTATATATATATATACATATAGATAATGATATAGTATAAATATATATATTAAGAAGGATTATGAAGATAACACAATATATGCTGTTAAAGTGAAAAGATTTATATATCATTTATAGCGTAATATTGAAATAATATTTCGATTTATTAAAAATCAACTTCGAGCTTGTTATACTCCAGCCATTATCAATAGCGGGACGTAAATAATAGTATTTAAAACGAAAACATTGATGTTGCAAAAAAGTTATGTGGAAGTTTCAAATATAGCACATCGCCAACGCTTTTTCTTGGTCGACGAAGTTATGTATCTCTCTATTGTAACAGGTTTTTTAAGAAAAGAAGACATATTCCAAACTCGATGATTAGACAAATTTCTTTTTCAAAAGGATGAGTTTATACTATATATTATTTGTATATATATATATAATATTACTATAGTTTATGGCATTCTCTACGTTCGATTTTCACGCCTGTATGTTCATACTTCCAACAATNGCTAAAATCTGACTCAGTAACTTAAGTATCGCAGCACTTTTTACTTATTAGTCTTCTCCTACGGGTTATATGAGGAGTATACTATATGATACTTTTGACGTTTCATCATACTATACATATAAATTTTTTTCTTTTGCCAAAATACTTGTACCAATAGATTATTTTTTGTTGGTACGAATATCTTGGTGCCTTTCTTTTTTCAAACAATTTATCATTCTTCGGCTGTTGTTTGGTAGTTATTGTTATTCAAACTTTCTGCTGGGTTTTTCTCTTCTCTCGAGGGCTTTCTAACAATGCTTAATGGTATATAAATTATATATATTATATATATATATATATATATATTATTATATATATATCCATCTTCGCGTTTATTGTATTAAATCTTGATATTTCTTCAATTCTCAAAGATGAGCAATATTTTAATTACTGTTAGATATAAGCCTGAAACCATCTGTTCACTATTCTGTTCACCAAGAATATTTGACAAAGCTCTCACACTGCAATACAACTGACCTCTCTTCTTGAAGTTACCAATTTACTCAGAATCGTGGCCATTCTAACTCCCAACCCACTATTGATGCTAAAGAAATTAATTAATCTACCCATATCTTTCCCCGTCCCAATTCTTGGAAGCTTCTCTCTCGGTTTTGGGGGCAATTCTGACCCTCACCTCTGATTAGTCTGTTACATTAAATTGGCAACAGCCAGTGGCACTTGAGGCGAATATATTTCGCAAATCTTATTATCGCACACTTTCCTCCAATTTCAATTTAGTCTTATCTTCTATTGGGCTCTTCTTCTCTTCTCCTCTCTCTCTCTCTCTTCCCCCTCCCTCACTCTCCCCCTCTCTCTTCTCCTTTTTCTCTCTGTTCTTTCTCTCACTCTCTGTATATAATTTTGATTAGTCTTATCTTCTATATTGTTTCTTCTTCTTCTTCTTCTTCTCTTCTTCTCTCTTCTTCTTCTTCTTTTCTCTCTCTGTCTCTCTCCTCTTACTCTCTAGTTTCTCTGTCTCTCATCTATCTATCTCATATCTCTCCTCTCTCTTTGTATTAATTTCATTAGTCTTATCATCTATGGTTCTCTTCTTTTCTTTCTCTCTCTCTTTCCTCTTCTCTCTCTCTCTCTCTATCTATATATATATATATTATCATTCTATCTCTTTGTATATAATGTCCATTATCTTAGCGTTCTATTGGTTCTTCTTCTTCTTCTTCTCTTCTTCTTCTTCTCTCTCTCTTCTCTCTCTTCTCTCTCTCTCTCTCTCTCTCTCTCTCTTGCTCTCTCTTTGTATATAATTTTACATTTGTTTTTCTTTCTTTCTTCTTCTTTCTCCACTGGTCCTGTCTCTCTCTCCTCTCTGTCTGTCTGTCTGTCTCTCTCCTCTCACTCTTGTTTCTCTGTATCTCTATCATTCATCTCTCCCTCTCTCTTGATTAATAATTTCCATTAGTTGTTTTTCTATTGGTTCTCTTCTCTTCTCTCTCTCTCTCTCTCTTCTCTCTTCTCTATATATAATATATATATATATATATATAATACTCCATTCCACTTTGTATATATAATTACCATTAATCTTAGCTCTATTGGTTCTCTTTCTTTCCTTCTCTCTGTCTCTCTCTCTCTCTTCTTGCTCTCTGCTCTCTTTCTCTCTCTTGTATATAATTTTACATTAGTCTTTTTCTTTCTTTCTTCCTTCTCTCCCCCACTCTCTGTCTCTCTGTCTCTGTCTGTCTCTCTTTCTCCTTCCAATAGTCTTCTCTTCTATTTGGTTTCTCTTTCTTCTCTCCCCCCCTCTCTCTCTTTCTGTACATAATTTTGTTTTCTGATATTTCCCCTTCTTTTCCCAGTCTTGTTTTGATCCCTTCTTTTCTCTTCATATTAAAATCACTTCACTCTTTGTGTATCCACTTAACACAGAGTAATTTAGAACATTTCATAAATCCGCAAAACCTTTGATCTACATGCTTTCATTGTAGTCTTTCCTTCTCTGTGTGTTAACTCAATCTATGCTCACTCTTTGTGAACTCAATATTCTCCGTTTGCTATATTCTTTTTTATTATATTCATAATTATTACCTATGAATGGTCATTATCTCTAATGTCTTTTCATTCCCCTATCTTCTTCTCCTCTTTCTTTCTGTTTCTATCCATACCTGTCATCTTCTCAAATATCTTTTCTTAGTCTATATAAAACTTCTATCTATTCAGCTCTTTTCTTGCTTCTTCTATATATGGTCACTCTTCACACTACTATTATATCTTCATGCTATGCTTCTATTTTTTCTTTTTCTGAGCATTTCTTTCTTTTTTCTTCTTTGCTCTTCTTTTTTCTTCACTCTCTTGTTTAGTTATTTCTTGTCTGTACCAGTGTTCTTCTCTCTATCTTTTTTCTTTAACCAGATGTCTTTTGTTTCTTCTGTCTCTAATCACTCTTCTTCCATTCAACACACTAGTTCCTTGAGTCTATCAAATTATACCCACCACGAACTTATCTCTCTTTTCTGTGCTCTGTCTCTTATTTCTAACCTCTACATTCTTATTAGATAAAGTCTTGTATCAAGTTCTACCTCTATTACAACCTTTGTCAAGCCTCATTTACACACTAGAACTCATCTTAAAATCAGGATAGTATTCCGCTATTAATCAAACTTATGAAGTATATAATTCTTATCTCCTCTCCACATTATCTTTGATCATACCTCCACTATAGTTTTAGAGTTAAAACGTAACGTTAATATCCGCTAACTTAAGAGATCTACAGAAAAGGTGTTGTTGGCTATATCTGGTATCCAGCCAATCAGTTAGGATCTATCACCCCTTTTCACTACGCGTATGAGCAAGGAGATTTTTTTTTGCCTACGAGGCTATAGAGCAGACCACACATAACTATACGCCTTCCTTACTTAGCTGCACAGATCTGTGTACTTTCATACGCTGAAAGTTGTGGAAGTTGCAGGAAAAATTGAAAACTGAAACTTGTTTCTAGCTTGAAGGAACTCTTCCCAAAAAAAGTATTCAAAATTGAAGCTGTTACTTAATACAACTGATAAAAGATAAGCACGATGCGCAATGCGAATGTCACTACTCATCTTTTATATTTTTCAAGAACCATACAAGCTGTGATTACAATAATTCTCTTCCATAACTAACACTTCTCTATTACTCTTTTTGTCGTCTCACAATGAAACACCCACCACAGTGATTTGTTTATATTGTGAAGGCTTGTGTTGGGCCATCCACACTTTTTGGCACAGTCGATAGGAAAGAATTGTGCATCAAGGGTTGCCACAAAACCCAATAAACAACCGACCTCAGGAATTTGAATTCAGAGTTATCCCTCTCTAGACTGGTTACCTACCAAAGGCTGAAGGGCCCAGTCTGCCCTACTATTTAACCCATAGCTGGAGGAATTTTGAATTCAGAGTTATCCCTCTCCTAGACTGGTTACCTACCAAAGGCTGAAGGCCCAGTCTGCCCTACTATTTAACCCATAGCTGGAGGGAATTTTGAATTCAGAGTTATCCCTCTCCTAGACTGACCTACCAAGGCTGAAGGGCCCAGTCTGCCCTACTATTTAACCCTAGCTGGAGGAGAATATATGGATTCATACCTTTCCCAAGGGTATTAGCGCTATGTGAAATGCCAACAGCTTTGTCTAGGAATTGAACTCAAATCAACGAGTCCATTTTCCACGACTTTAACCACTAGCCCACATGCCTCCATATATATATTATATGTATGTATATATATATCTTTCTCCCTGAAGCACTTTCGCTCATTAAGTAAAAGTAGCTCTTTCCTATCCTTATTCCACCATTATCCATAAAATATTTGCGGATTTGAAACAAGCCAGTGATGGAAACCACCTGGTTATTTTATACCATCTAACTACAATAGACACACTGTGTGTCCCCATTTATGAGGGGAGTGTCAGTTACTCAACACATTCGTTGACCCTTTCTCAACACTTAGGGTCAAGAAAGTTAGATGTAAAGAATTGGTTATGCTGAAAGGTAGCAAGTCAAGACTGGGATGAAGAGAGATCAGAGAAAGATGGAGGTAGAATTTGAGGGGATAGAAAGAGTTTCATTGAAGGCATCAAGTACATCACCATTAGCCTATCATTTAGCTCCTTGTTTATCATCCTCTTATATCTCTTATTTATTTTTCTTCTTCTTCTTCTTCTTCTTCTTCTTCTTCTTCTTCTTCTTTCTTCTCTTCTTCTTCTTCTTCTTCTCTGTGATTTTAACCCTTCTTCTTCTTCTTCTTCTTCTTCTTCTTCTTCTTCTTCTTCTTCTTCTTCTTCTTCTTTGATTTAACTCCTTCTTCTTCTTCTCTTCTTCTTCTTCTTCTTCTTCTTCTTCTTCTTCTCTCTCTCTGTCCCTCCATCTTTCCTCTCTCTCTCTCTCTCTCACTCACACACGCATTCCTCTCTCTCTCTCTCTCTCTCTCTCTCTCTCTCTTCTTCTTCTCTTCTCTTCTTCTTCTTCTTCTTCTTCTCTGTATTTTAACCTTTCTTCTTCTTCTTCTTCTTCTTCTTCTCTTCTCCTTCTTCTTCTCTGTGATTTTTAACCCTTTCTTCTTCTTCTTCTTCTTCTTCTTCTTCTCTTCTTCTTCTTCTTCTTCTTCTTCTTCTCTTCTTCTCTCTCCTCTCTCTTTTCTTCTTCTTCTTCTTCTTCTTCTTCTTCTTCTTCTTCTTCTTCTTCTTCTTCTTCTTCTTCTTCTTCTTCTCTTCTCTTCTTCTTCTTTTCTTCTTCTTCTTCTTCTTCTTCTTCTCTGTGATTTAACTTCTTCTTCTTCTTCCTCTCTCTCTCCCTCTCTCTCTCTCTCTCACTCACACACGCACACATCCTCCCATATCCTTATCTTAAAGTATAACCACCCACCATTTCTCTCTCTCTCTCTCTCCTCTCTTCTTCTTCTTCTTCTTCTTCTTTCCACTATTTCCTTCTTCTTCTTTTCTCTTCTTCTTCTTCTTCTTCTTCTTCTTCTTCTTCTTCTTCTTAACTATCTTACTTACCGCCAACTATTTCTTCTTCTTCTTCTTCAATCCAAACCAAGTAAAGCCTAGTCCTCAAGAAAGGTACTGTCCAGTTCTAAAGATATCCATTCCACTTCTGCAAATGTCTGTAGAATTTATTTGAGGGAAAGCATAATGTTATTTGGAGTGCAACACAATAAAAAAAAACCAGACCAAGAGAATATGAACCAGGAAAGAGAAAAGCAATTAAACTATTCTCGGCTTCCAATAACCTCTTTTGGTTATTTCTAACTCGTTTGATGATAGCAGGTGAAAATTATATTCTTTTACCGAACATTCAGTCCTCTCTTATAGAATCAAACCATCTGTTCACTGTTTATGGCAAGACATAGGCAAACACGTTCTTAGTTCCTTCGAGTATTGTGTTATAACCCACATTTCTCTTAACAGTTGTTTTTAAAATGATCCTAAAAACAGGGACAGAAAACCATAAAACTAAGGTAGAATTTTAAGATCAATCTTTATAACTTAAGAAATGGGTGTGTCTTCATTATAACAATATATTCAATATAAAATACATGCAAGATTTTACTATAAAAATGCATTTGAAATGATTTTTACTATAAAAGTGCATTGAAATGATTTTTTACTAAAAAGATGCATTGGAAATGATTTTTACTATAAAAATGCATTTAGAAATGATTTTATTATGAAAATGCATTGGAAATGATTTTACTAAAAATGCATTGGAAATGATTTTACTATAAAAATGCATTGGAAATGATTTTACTATAAAAATGCATTGAAATGATTTTTACATGATTTTTTACTATAAAAATGTATTGGAAATGATTTTAAAAATGCATTGGACAATGATTTTACAATAAAAATGCATTGGACAATGATTTTTACTATGAAATGCATTGGACAAGATTTTTGCTATAAAAATGCATTGGAAATGATTTTTGCTATAAAAATGCATTGGACAATGATTTTTACTATGAAAATGCATTGGACAATAATTTGTTCCCTTTCACAAGAATCTAAAACTTATGAACCATTACATAGGAAATAGAATTGGTAATCTGAATTCAAATTCTGGACAGGGCTGTTTGTGTTTCACTTTGTACTTTACACTAATACTTCTGGGAAAGGCATGAATCCATCCCTTTTCTCCCCAGCTATGGGTAAATAGTAGGGAAGACTAGGTTCTTTAGCCTTGGTTGGGCAACCAATCTTGGAAAAGAAAATCTCTGAATTCAAACCAGCTGTACTCCACTTAAATAATTGACCTTGTGTCACATCCTACTCATGGTGGATGGGTTGGGGAAATATTTAGAAGGGGTGCTAAAATAGTGATAAGTGTGGCATTGAATTATAATGTTATGTGCAAATCACAAATATCTCTACAATTCCATATTTATATACTGGAACAAATTCCATATATTCTTATAACGTAGAAAGCAAATAGGAATGAAGATACAAAAAAGGGAGAATGTGTGTATGAGTGTTACATAATTATTAGATACCTAATATTTATGTGCAATAGTGTAGAAATCAAAATGACGGTTATAAGTTCAGCCGGTGGCCTTGAATAATGAGTGACAACATTTGACCTCAGTCCTGACTCTACCTTCTGGGGATAGCCGTGAGAACCAGAGAAGACCCTCTCTTCCGGTTTAGATTAGAAGTAAGTTTCAGTTAGAAGGTAGCAGCGAGCTCAAAGGGGTAAGTCGCGTTATACGCGCATCCTCTCATCTGCGCAGATTGTCTGGTTGGGGATTTAAAAATAAAGTAAGATCAAAGCAAATCGGAGTCTTGTGTTATTACCTCTGAAAACTAACAATGATGCAGGGCTTCTGATAAAGAGAAATCCCCAATGAAGACCAGACCTGAAGTCCCCAAGAAAGTCCAGACCTTAGAAGATTCCAGACCAAGACAAGATGTTATAAGATTCCAAAGACGGTCAGAAGAATAGAGTAAGAAAGAAGTAAGTAAAGAAGTAATGAAGAGGGTATACAACACAGGATAGTCCTGTTTGAAACATGTTGCCACCACTTGATGTCTTTTCCAAAAACACTAAATAGCAACGTGTAAACATTAAAAGAAACTTTAGAGAGCATTGAGATAGACGAAGATGAATATTTTTCAGAAGAAATATTGTTTTGATTTGAAATCAGGAATATGAATAATTCTGTTTTGTTTTTATAAAACACATCCACAAAAAGAAAAAGTTGAAAAGTTAATGAGCTTTGTTTTATCTTTTCTTTCTCCCATATTTTTTTAATGAAGAAATGTATTATTTCATTTCCTTTATCTAAAGGTAAAATATCCCATGAAATTTTCTCAGCTTAAACTACTAATTAGTAACTTGGTTAATTGCTGCAAGTGAAAAAGATTTGTATAATTGAATTCCATTAAAAATTAGGTAATTTATGAGGAAGTGCGTCCCGGTCTCCTGCCTCAAGAGTTGCTGCCCGGTGACTATTAAAATAACAACCAGCTCAGTCTATTCAAAACTATCCATCTATCTATCTATCTCAATTTGTTCATATTTATCTATATTACTTTAAATACTAAGATTTTTTTTATTCATGTTTGTTTAATGTCTTGTTTTTAGTTTAAATAAACAAGAATTACGACAAAAAAAAGAAGCGACCACCCCCTAAAATACATTTACTTGTCGAAAATATCTATCTATCTCCATTTGAAGTAAAGAAGAAGGGTATACAACATGAGAAAGTGTTTGTAATAGAAATATGTCAAAGTATGTCTGTTATGGAAATTGTTATAATGTCCTTTGGTTATTTTTGGTTGTATTAGGTTCCACTCAAGTGCTGCATGGTGTAAAGCAACATTGTAATTGCAACAAATGTTCCCCTAAAGGTGGACTATCTACAGAAGCAGAATAAAACATGGCATTGCCAAGGAAAAGAGAAAGAACTATTTTCACACAGTTTCCTTAAGTACCTAAATGTCTTGTTGCAACTATTAATTGTGTTGCCTCCTAGCAGTTGTTGGAAAAGCCATCCTCGAACCAAGGGGAGGTAATTCCACAAGACTCAAGTTGTAGTTAACAAGACAGAAATGAACAATGTATTAAATGTTCATTTTCTTCAATTTAGCGCCAGAATTCCACAAGTTTTTCATAGATTGAATCACTCTGAAGTACACCATTTTATATAGGGAAATTATGCTGCTATATCTTATTATAATGGAGATTGTGTGGTATTCTGTCTGTAACTGAAACTATATAACTACACAAATCCCAATTCCCTTAGTTATTTACGTCACATTTTCCATTATTTCTTTTTAAAACTCAATTAATAAGAAAATTGTTTTAAATTATTAATACGGTTGACCATATCTACAAATTAATAACATGCAGTTGTATTTATATATACAGAAAAATATAGGTTTACAGTGTGAATGGGAAGGCTAATTTGCATATTGATCTTAAACATTTGATTTTAATAAATATGTGTTTAGTATTATTGATTTCTAATTTTTGGTTTTATCTTAATGAATATGAGCAAAGATCTCTTCAATAAATCTTAAAAGAAATTTATTAATGAGAAGAATTAACTGTAATTTTATTCTTTACTTCCTATTTTAACTAAATAGTTAAAATATGAAAATTTAGCAATGAAAGGCTGGAGTGATTGAAGAGTAAGTTTCAGTTGTTCTATTTTTCGATTATAGCCCCCTATGTTTTAAATAGTTTTATCTACATTCTTATTTAGTTTCATTAGTCTTTCTAATTTAATATGATATTTTATTACATTAATATTTAAAAACGTGCACCCAGAGGATGCATACATTAGCTAGTTCTTTTAATAATTAGTAAAATATAATTGAAAAATAAGATAATTGCAACCCTGGAAATAACCTTTGAGCAGAAGATTTTCTATTAAATATCAAATAACTCAACTTGCACTAACATCTGTTTTCAGAATGCCAAGACATATTTTATTCAAGATAAAACTTGATTATTATTATATAATTCAAAATTCTTCAGTGTTTTCCCCTTTTCAAATCAGATAATACATACCCAACTATTTTTGATTACACTTGAACAGAAAGTAAATATTTAACTAACAACTCTAATTAGTAGGACACAACACAAGATCAATTTCTAAAGCGGGTTTAACAGGTTTGAATTAATTTTCCTTCTCCTAACTGGTTGACTAGTCAAACAATTCATAGACATTAAATAACACATTGATTATGCTGCTATATTCTTTAATTCCTACATCTCCTCAAATCTTACCCCTGAGATGAATTTTCAGTTCCAAAATAAACAAAAAGTCACACAGAGATGTATGTGTTACACTTGCACAATCTTGTGTTTCACTAAAAAATGCTCTTCAAAATATATCAATACTGGTTTAATGATTTTTTCAAATTGGCAATGATTTTCTTTGATGTCTAGACTGCAGTCTAGATGGCTAGACATCATTCTTTTATTATGTAAAATTCTCAGTTTCACCCATGTCTTCATTTGAATTTAAGATTTAAAAATGAAAGTTTCAGTTTTGATACTTTTTCTATCACACATTGCATCTGCTTTAGGATCAAGGAATCTTTTAATATGCTTTTTAACAGAACTGGAACTATGGTAGCCAAGATTGTAACAAAGTATTGAATACAATATCACTTTAAAACACCCTCACCTTTAGATTCATCAGCACCAGTAGCAGCATCAGTACCAGCAGCATTTCAAATTCTTTTTCATTTTTTTCCACAGAATCCAGAATATGAAGAAATTCACAGACTAAAAATAAGATTAGTATTATCTGCGTTATTCAGACTATTGTCCCCATCTTCATTGTTATTTGTACAACGTTTCGGCCGATATACCCTCCGGCCTTCTTCAGGTATTTCTTGTCAGACTTGGAACCTTCTCAGGACTCGGGAACCTTCTCTTCGAACTCGGGAACATTCTTGTCGTATTCGGGAGCCATCACGGAACTTTGAAAAATAATTAATTAACACAACTCCTACCCCACTATGGTTAGCAGAATGAGAACAGGATACCCCCGTGGAATAATAAAGGTTAGGTTCAAAGTTCCGTGATGGCTCCCGAATACGACAAGAAAGTTCCCGAGTTCGAAAAGAAGGTTCCCGAGTCCGAGAAGGTTCCCAAGTCCGAGAAGAAATACCTGAAGAAGTCCGGAGGGTAAATCGCCGAACGTTATACAAATAACAATGAAGATGGGGACAATAGTCCGAATAATGCAGATAATACTAATCTTCAAGAGAAATGAAAATAGGATATTGAAATGTTCTTCTTAGTTTTTATCTACTAGATACTAACAAATAATGCAACAAATATTATTGATAGAAGATTTACCTTTTTTTAGACGGATGGGGAAAACTATAGAAAAAACAAGCAGTTGCACAAACAGTTAAATTCATCAATGGAATATATTATTTTCACTTGAGTAGCTTTTAACTTTTTCCTAAAATAGACAATCTCTGGCCAACAACATTTTTTCATTAGTTTGCTTCTATTCCAGAATATTAAATAAAGCATTGAAATAATAATGTTATCTCATTATTTTTTAAATTCTGAAGTCAATTTATGGTAATTTATGAGAAGTGCGTCCCGGTCTCCTGCCAGAAATTGCTACCCGTGACTATTAAAATAACGTCCCCTGCTATGTCGTCTCGGCGGTGTTACTTGAAAGAAAACAACCAACTTAGGGTTAAATGTATTTTACAGGGGGGGGCTTCTCTTTTTTTTCTTACCTTTTTAGATCCCCAAACATTTATTTTATGGTCAAAAGTGCATTCCATCCATTAAATTTGTTGTCAAATGCACTGCACCAAAAGGGTTAATTATAAATCCTCTTCAATGTCCTCTATGATCTCAGTTATTCTTCTACTAACAATGAATTGTTTCTTTATCATTGAAATTCATTTGATAATGTCATCAAATAAATGAGACAAATAAACAAAGATTGTTTTTTGCAGAGAAACCATAAATATTCCAATGAAGACTTATGTCACTTTTTTTCCTTTCCACCAAAGAACACGTGGGTGAATTAAGATGAAAAGTGACAAAAACTAATGAGAGGTTTCTCATTGTTTTCTGTTGTTTCTATTATTTTACCACGATCACCCTCGGGTCTGTTCTTCTCACAGATTTCAGTCTATTCACACCCCCCACTTCAAATGTGCCAACGCCCTCAGGGGGGCTATACATGACTGCCAGGAATAATCCTCAAAATTTTATTCCCATGAAATATTCTTTCATTCAACTGTTTTGATTTCTGATTCATTTGGGACACCAATGTTTGTTGAGAGTTTCTCGTGAATCCAAGAAAAAAGTTAAGAAACCAACATCTTCAAAGGAAAAAAAATTGTTTGGTGTTTTTGTCTGGTTGTTTTTGTCAAAATCAGGAGCTAAGATAGAGAAATAAGTAAAATGTTAATGAAGCAAATATTACAGCAGTGAGACAAAAGTTTGGCAATAATTCATTACATGCGAGTTTGTAGCATGTATATCACATCAGAAGAGCAAGAACAACAACCACAATGTGGAACATTTCAATCAAATTTTGACAGTTAAACACTTATTCATGGAATGCAGGTTTTTTGCTCACATCAGAAACCGTTATTTAAAGCAAACAATATGAAAGATTGTTTGAAAATGTCAACATGGAGGATATTCTCTCTTTTTTGAGGGAAATAAAATTATACCATAGAATATAGACATGAAACAAATCAATACCATACAATATCTCCCAATAATGCTAACACATTATTAAAACCAATTACTAAAAAGTATAAATATAAATACACGATATGTATCACTTCCTAACTTAGGCATGACATAACCCCTGACAGCTTGATATGCCATTAAAATTAATAACCAAACAAACAATCAGAAAAGCAGTTTAAGCTGTAGAAAGGTACCTATTGTGGTTATTATTATGATGGTAGTTGTTGAACTGAGAACTGAACATATTAGGATATGTAGTTTAGATACAGCTGCAAATTAGGATACAGCACTTTAGATAGATGTGATTAAACCATGATGAACTGATATGAATAGAGCAAGATAGACGGATGAATAGGTGTGAATAGAGCAAGATAGACGGATGTATAGGTGGGAATAGAGAAAGGTAGACGGGTGTATTGGTGTGAATAGAGCAAGATGGACGGATGTATAGGTGTGAATAGAGAAAGATAGATGGGCGTATAGGTGGGAATAGAGCAAGTCGCTTCAATCGATGGGATTTGAAAGCCAAACAGATGAATATGTAACATAAGCCTAATTCAAAAATTTATGCTTTACAAGTTCAAACTGTGTCATAATAGCTTACGATCAAGTCACACTGAAAGCACCAGTTCGTGTTCGATCACTGAAGTTAAGCAGCAATAATCCTGTTAAATACTTAGATGAGTGACCATTTAAGCAACAGCAGGTACTGTAAGTAAACCAAATATCAAAATGATTTGATTCAGCATTAAATAACCCGAAAAGTGTTGATATGCCATAAAACAACCAACAAATAAACTGTGTCAATATACCACTGGAGCAAGAAAAAACGATTGTATATAAAACGTGAAGGCATAGTTGATTGCAGTAACCTGCTCATAGCCTTATAATAGTCAACATAGCAGTGATAAAGATGGGAAAAATATATTCAGACAAAATTACTGCATTTGACTACACACATTTGACCCTCCTCACTCTTGTAAGTTTGTCTTTGTGAATTGTTCTACTTCTTGGTTTTATGTAATAAGTATCTGTTAGCACCAGATACAAGTGCTGAATAAAATATATCTCAAGCACACTATTTTTCTGTATCTTTTACCACATCAACGATACAACAATACCCCAGTCTACCTTGCAGTTGTTTTGTTGCAACCAATTATGTAATTAATGAATTTTGCACAAGCATTTATGTAAAAATGTTAATTGTAAAATAACCGTAAAATAAACAGTAAAGTAAGTATAACATGTAAAAAAGAGCTGCAAATATTTAAGACTAACTTAATAATTTACCAAGGAAACAGCTGATGACTTTTGATAAGTTCATGAATATTGGACTTAAACTTTTGAAAAAATATCAACATGAGCAGGTTCTCCAGGATTGAAGAAATGTTTTTTATGTTGAAAGAAGTTAAAAAATGAGCCACGCTAAGGTGGGCCTAAAACCATAAAATATGAGGCTGTGTTACAATCTATACAGGCAAATTCAGTGAGTAACACTCGGAGAGCATCTCAAAGTTCAGGGTGGTTCATCATCTTCACCCCCCTTGGCAAAAGCATCTAGAGCTGCAGAATTGTGTTACACTTTACCAAAATATTGCAAAACTCCCCCCCTTGTAGTATCAGACATTTTATTTTAGGAGAATTATAACTTAATCCCCCCTTACCAAAGCATGCTCATAGTGTAACTGTTATCTTTGTAGGAAATGGACACAGTGATCCAAGTTCTAATCCTAGATGAGGTTGTTTTCATTTTCACATAGCCTTGAGAAAGGTATGAATCAAAGTATTCCCCACAACCATTGGCAAATAGTGTTGTATACCCTTCTCATTACTTCTATTCTTCTATTCTTCTTCTGTCGTCTTTGACATCTTACATCTTCTTCTAGGTCTCTTCTAACATCTCTTCTAGCGTCTTGGTGGTCGGTCGCACTTAACTCATTTCTTCTAGTCTTGTTACCAAGACATTCATTAATGACAAGACCATGTTATTTTTCTTAAACTTTTATTTCCTTAACTAAACATTTCATGTAACTAAATATCTGACTAACATAGTGCACGTATGCAGAGTGAGTTACAGTTAAGGCAGGACATCTTCTCTGCCCGACGTCCAACTTTCTGAAAACTGAGGACCAAACCAGGTCCCACTTGATTTCCCGTAATTTGGCGGGCTTTCTGTACTATTCCATGGAAAGTCCCGCTCGTATTATGAAAAGGGCCATCCCTTTAGAAATACAGGAGATTGACAATAATCTTATGCAACCGCATAGATTATGTAACAATAGTAGAGCAAACTGGGCTCTTTAAACTTAATATGGCAACTGGTCTAGGAGAAAGAAAAATCTAAATTCAAATTCCACTTAGACAGCATTTTTATTCTATGATGATGGAACTAGAGTGAATTTAGATTTTAATAAATTCTTTTTTTTTTTTACTTTCCATTTTATTTTGTGAATGATGAAATTTAATATTTTTATATCAAAATGAAGTTCATAATTTTTCAATTTCTTTGGCCTTGTCAATGACATCTGTTTGGCCTGAAATCAAAGAACAATCCATTTAACAATCCATCTTTCATTTCTAAACTGACTTCATTATTTTAGTTGTTTAAATTTTCTTTTTTTTTTTTACAGCAATGATTTATTTTTTTTAACATTTGTTGTGACCAGATTTCATTTTATGCCCCAGTTCAGTTGAGTGTTCAGTCTTAGAGATTTTTAAATTTATAATTTAACTCTTTTGTATTATTGCATTTGAATGGCTTATAAAATGCACAGGATTGTAAGATGTGTCAGCTTATAAGATGTATTGCTTATAAGATGCATGGGCTTGTAAAATGTAGGGCTTTTAAGATGCACAGGCTTGTAAGATGCACGGGCTTAAAAGAGGCTTGGGCTTATAAGTTGCATGGTAGTAAGATTCATGGGCTTATAAGATGTATGGTCTTATAAGATACACAGCCTTATAAGATGCACAGGCTTGTAAGATACCTGAGCTTGTAAGATGCATGGGCTTATTAGATACATAGTGTAGCAAGATGGGGATTATCCTGAGCGAGAACTACTATATTAGAAAAGAGGAAGAAGAAATAAGAGATAGTAAAGGTTTAAAAAAATAGTGATGAGCACAAAACCATTGTCGTGATTTTAACCGGGGCATGACCACCCCCCCTCGAATGGAGAATTGAATGTCAACCGGAAGTTTCAGGTGTTGACCGGAACCAGAAGTCACGTGGTGACGTGGAATGACGAAGAAAAAACCGTATCTTTTTGCTTTCGGATGCGTAGGGGTATGGACCGGGCTTTGGGTCCCTTGTGGGATCACAGTAATCTAACAGTGTTCTCTCTCTCTTTCTCTCTGCCTTTCCTCCTCTCCAATACAACCCACGAGACGAGCCTAACCTGGAAATAAAGCTAAGCAGCTTGTGACAATATATTTCTCGCACTTGTACTTTTTTGATCGACAAGATGACCGCCACGTGGCGAACACCATTTTAGTACTGTGAATTTGGAGGCACGTTGACAAGACCCGCTATACAACATATATCGATATTAGAACGTTACGTATATCCGTTCTGGTACTGTGAATATATCGCCACTGCCACGTTACATTAGGCTTGTAAGATACTTGTGCTTAAAATATGCTTGGGCTTACAATATGCATGGGTAGTAATAGGCATGGGTTTGTAAGATGTATAGGCAGATGCATGAGCTTATTAGTGTTGTATACTCTTTTCATTACTTCTTACTTTACTTCTTACTTCTATTCTTCTTCTGTTCTTCTGACATCTTAAGTTCTTCTAGGTCTCTTCTAGCGTCTGGACTTCTCTTTGGGGATTTCTCTTTATCAGAAGCCCTGTGTCATTGGTAGTTTTTTAGATAATAACACAATACTTCGATTTACTTTGATCATATTTTATTCTCGAAATCCCCCACCAGACTACATGTGCAGATCGAGTCGGGGCGTGTATAACACGACTCACCACCGTCGTGGTTTCTCGCCGACTGACTAAAATCTATTTCTAAGCTAAATTGGAAGAGGGTCTTCTCCATCGATTCTCATGGTATCCACCGGAAGAAAGGATCAGGACAGGTCAAGCCTTGTCATTCAAATCCTTCAAGGCCGTGGGCTGCAGCTTATAATGGTCATTTTGATTTCTACACTATTGCACATAAATATTAGGTATCTAATAATTATGTAACATTAGATGCATAGGCTTGTAAGATGCACGAGCCTGTAAGATACATGGGCTTAGTAGATACATGGCTTATAAGATTCATGGGCTTATAAGAGGTTATAAGGCTTATAAGATTCATGGGCTTATAAGAGGTATAGGCTTATAAGATTCATGGGCTTATAAGAATAGGCTATAAGGGGCTTATAAGAGGTATATTATAAGATTCATGGCTTATAAGAGTATAGGCTTATAAGATCATCTTATAAGAGGTATAGGCTATAAGATTCATGGCTTATAAGAGGTATAGGCTTATAAGATTCATGGCTTATAAGAGGTATAGGCTTATAAGGGCTTATAAATGGGCTTATAAGAGTATAGGCCTTATAAGGCTTATAAGATATAGGCTTATAAGATTCATGGGCTTATAAGAGGTATAGGCTTATAAGATCATAGCTTATAAGAGGTATAGGCTTATAAGATTCATGGGCTTGTAAGATGCACAAGCTTATAGATATGCTTAGTTATTAGTTATCATTATAGGAAATGGAATTGGTGGTCCCAGACAAGTCTTTTCAAATTTCACTCCATGTTATTGCCCTTAGGAAAGGAATAAATCCATCTCTTCTCTCTCTCTCTCTCTCTCTCTCTCTCTCTCTCTCTCCTCCTAGCCTTGGCTAAATAGTAAGGCAGACTAAATTCTTTAACCTTGGTTAGGCAACCAGTCTAGGAGAAGGAAAATTCTGAATTCAAACCAGTTTTATTCCACTTAAAAATTGTATCACATTTTGCCTGAAGTTGTGTCCTATCATGATTTGATGGTTTACAAGCTAGTTTTGCAGATCCATTACAACTGAATAACGAGTTTGATCTTCACTGGATGCCCCATACTTGTGACCTTTGTGTCACATCCTACCTGTGGTGAATGGGTTGGGTAGATGCCTTCATTTTGGCCATGGTGGAGGGGTTGGGTAAATTCAATACAGTTCTTTTAGTTTTTCACTCAGTTTTGATCCTTTTTGGCTTATTGATAAAAGAATCCCTAATATTTCGTAAGGAATGGTAGACCAATTATCCCATTACCTTCTCACTCTTTGAATCTCACAGCTTCATATGAGCCACAGCTGAACCTTCAGAAAATGAATTATTCTTTGTCCTGTTCAATACAAATCTCTTGAAGTGCAGTCTAATGGCTTCATAGTATTTTCTTAATGAACATTAACTGCAGGTATTAAAAGGGTTTATATTGGCAACCATTTAATAATTGGTCAGCCTGACATCAGAATAAATATTAACAAAGATCTTATTTCATGAAAAATATAAATAAATATTTTCGATAATAAAATATCTGACGTATCTGTAATAGACGATGTAGTGTAATGGTTAGAGTTGTGGGAAATGGACTCGTTGACCTGATTTCAAATCCTGGATGAAGCTACAGTTCACATAGCACTAATACCCTTGGGAAAGGCATGAATCCAACTACTTTTCCTCTAGCTATTGGGAAATAGTAGGGCAGTCTGGACTTTTTGACCTTGGTTAGGCAACCTGTCTAGTAGAAGGAAAACTCTGAATTCAAAACTGTTAAACTCCGCTTGGGGTGGTCACTACTAGAATAGGCTCAATCCTAATTAGTGATCTATTTCACTAATTTGAACTAATAATTTGAATGGTAATACCATAAAAAATTGGACCATTACTCTAGAACTCACCTGAGTAGAATGTAATAGCTTTTTTTCTATTCTAATAATATGTAGATGTAGAAAATATGAACTGTAATATTGTTGAACCTCATTTAGTGCAGAATCATTGTATATATAGTGAAAATTTTCTCTTTTTTTAATATGAAAAAATACCTCAGACACCTGTCTTTTTACCTGTTCATTTTTCACAGAGGAGATGCACTGATGTCAGTGATGTTTGTACGGTCATTTCTGTAACTAATTCCATGTAAAGTATTTCTATTAAAGTGTTTTAAAATGTTTTTTTCGGCATCTTTATTGGGTATACCTGTTTTTTTTACCTATCTTTATGTAATTGTTCCATAATTACGCACGAGCAAAATCATTTTCAGTGCAAACAACTTTATAACATCAAGGAAGAAATTGTTTTCTGCAAGTCTGCCTATTTTTACAACAATCTGTTCACAAATAACGATACTATGAGCTTTTGAATGTACAGACCCATTTTTAGCTGTTTTTTACCAAATCCTTATGGGAACAGATGGGTTTGGACCTAGAATTGCTTCTGGGAAGTTAAGAGTTAATCGACATTATGGAAAAAATAAGACTGATGAAAATATAAAATTTATGTTTGGTTTGTTTGTTTTGTTATAAGGCATATCAACCTCAGTGGGTCATTTAATGCTGACAAAGTTTTTAAAGATTTGTACCGATAGTTTGGAAGAAAAACTTTTTAAACTCATTTTGTTTGTAAACAAATTCTCTGTTTAGCTCATAGATGGGATGCTAATGGGTACTACCACTCCAGACCATCACCTATTATCCATTATCCCTTTACATCACAGATCAGATTAACAAATCTGTGCTACTCATACGCTGAGTATCAAACTCAGAACCTTGCGAATCCATGCTAGTGCTCTACCAACTGATCTAAATCAGATGTGTAATGTAGTCGAATTCTTAATTACTATATACAGCTTATGAGTGAAGTGCATTTCTTGAAATTGAATATATGTAAAAAAAATAATTAGTTTCAATAAATTGCCTACTACTTATATATCTATAAATATACTCTTACTGAGGTAGGACACATTTAAACTGGTTAGGCCACATGCTATAAAAGAATCAAAAAGGTTGGCCACATACTATAACAGCACCTTTTATTAAAAAAAAAAAAATTTTTTAAATTGTCTATAGAATGTTGTAACTTGTCATAGCCACCATGTGGTAAGGAAATTCCTTCCTGGCCAATAGCAGTTTCTCGTCCCAGTTAAACTCTAAGTCCAAATGGCTGAGAGATTATCTTGGGGGTAGGAAGTGGGTCCTTTTTTTTCTGCACATGCTCGGAGGATTCTTCCGGTGTGAAGGCTCATGGGATTTATTTATTTATTTTATTTTATGTGTAATGTAGTAGTAATACTGCATCAAAAAGACTGAGACTAACCTATAAGCAAACCATTAGTAGGAAGTGCGTGGTGTAATGGTTAAAGTCATGGGAAATGGACTCGTTGCTCCGAGTTCAAATCTGGACGTGGTAATTGCATTCACTTAGTGCTAATACCCTTGGGAAAGGTATGATCCTACTCCCTCCAGCTAATGGGTAAATAGCAGGACAGACTTGGTTCTTTAACCATGGCTAGGGCACCAGTCTAGGTGAAGGAAAACTCTAAATTCAAACCTGTTGAACTCCGCTTAAGAAATTGACCTTGTGTCACATCCTGCTCGTGCGGAGGGGTTGGTAAATAGATATAAGCAAACCATTATTAGATTTGAGTATTTCAGGGATTGAACATGGAACCTTGCGATTCCTAGGCAGACGCTCTACTGACTGTGATACATTGGTCCTGAGACTAACCTATAATCCAACCATTTTTAGATTTTGATGAGTATTTCAGGTATTACAGATTCTGAAGTGAACTATACAGAATAGTTCAACTGCCCATTTTTCACATCTCACACAGCCCAAGTATGGAGGCACTGATGGTGTAATGGTTACCATAGTAAAAAATGGATACAACGAGGCGAGTTCTAATCCAGGAAAGGTATGAATCCAACAATTCTACTTCCAGCTATGTGTAAATAGAAAATTTAAATTCAGAATGGGATTTCATGGCACATGGACTCCTATATATTGGTCAGACTTTGACATACATTATTACGCTCTTTAATCCCATTTCCAAAGTTCTGATTTTTGGAATGTGGTTTTATTGCACATTGACATCACTATATTGGTCATGAAACTAGGTTGTTTGCATTTCACGTAGTACTAATACTCTTGGGAAATATATGCATCCAACTACTCTCCCTCCAGCTATGGGTAAATAGTAGTGCAGACTGGGCTCTATATGCTTGGTTAGGCAACCAGTCTAGGAGAAGGAAAATTCTGTATTAAAACCTGTTAAACTCTGCTTAAGAAATTGACCTTGTGCTGCCTCCTGCTTGTGTGGAGGGGTTGGTAAATATACATTCACCCCAGGGATGTCAATTTATCTCAGATTTGGTTTGAGGTGACTTCAAGTTTTTTCCCAAAACTAAAATGTTCTCTCTGTGCAAAAGTTGAAAGAGCAATCAATTACAGAAGAGTAACCAGTCATTTAAAGAAATTTTGCTGTCGTTGCTTGATGAACGTTGAAGATCAGGCAAGATTAAAACCATTTAATATGAGGCAAATCAGGCAACTAACACTCAAAAGTTTCAAATGAGCTCAGTATCTTACAGTCCAATGTAATTTGTTACCATCCTAACCCTGGCAACCTTTTTATCATATGGGTGCTAGAAGGCGGTGGCTGCGGGTCTACATGTCCTGGGAATGACGTTAAACTCTATCTGATGGTGAGGTTCCAGTTTTTGGAGGTTTGGGGAATGTGGAGCACCCCTTCATCACCATTGCTCCCTGGTCCACTCTGACCCGGAGTGGTAGTACCTGTTAGGGTCCCATCTATGGGTTAAATAGCAAAAATGTATTTATAAAAAAATTGTATTATCCATTAAGAATTGATTTATTTCAAAACTTTATCGGCATTAAATGACCCACCGAGGTTGATATGCTGTAAAACAAAACAAACCAAACCAAGAACTAACCCTGGCAAATGTATCTGGAACTACCAAATTATACCTCACATTAACAGAATATTGCAAAACTTTTGACTCACCCTAGTAATAATGATAACAGTAACAATAAAAATAGCAAGTAACATTAATAGAAAATCAAAAACTAATCATAATAAATTTTACTAGAAATGTTTATGAAAACATGAATTTGTTTTTAGCCTTGTGCAGAAAATTAGCAATGTGTGTATTTAAATATAATTACCTCAATGAATACGAGAAAATCAAGGTGTGTTCCGTGGACAAAAGACCAAAGAGATAACATTAACTGTGATGTACAATAATCATATGCACACAAAATAACTTGATTTTTCCCCACAGCCAATAATGAATATTTATATTAAAGAGCCAAATGATGATAATCTACATTTTTAAAACAAAAACAAATGGAGGAATTCTCGGAAATTGTTTTGGCGGACCTGAACTTCAGACCCCCCCCCCCGATCTAAAATTTTTGTTTTTAATTTTTGTTTTCTTCTTTCAATGGATTATTATCGATTGCACATCAATCTATCAGACTGTGAAAAAAAAAAATTAAAAAAGTTATTTATTTTTCGGGCTTTCAGAGGTGCTCAGTTCCACGAAGATGTCATGACGCGTGACGTAACTGCATTTCTGGAAAGGTTAAGTTGGGATCATTACCTTTCAGTAACCATCAAGGTAATATTCCACTGAACCACTGTTATTTTGAATCTAACAAACTCTGATTCAAAAATATATCTAACTACAGTACATACATAATTCATAAGCTACCTATGAATTATATAACAAATAGTGAAATCACATAGTTTACTTTCTTTTAATTCTTTTTTGAAGTTACAGATGTTTGCATTTTTCATGAGAACAAACAAAATATAAAATAAAACAGGATCATAATACATAAATCTAATGCAATATACAATGATAAATATATAATGTATATCTAATGTACATTTAAATTCACTATTTCAAAATATTGCTCTGTATTTGTATATTGTAATTCTATATTCTATCATAATTTTTTTTATTGATAAGTTTGTTTATTTCAAAAAAAGATTATTTAAAGTTATTTTTTATTTGGAATAAGCAGTTTTAATCTTTCACTTATTTTGTTAAAAAATGAATATTAACAAATTTTATATGTTTTTGTAAAAAATAATTTCAAAGAAATTAGCAATGAAAAGTTTTTTTATTATTTACAAATAATTTGCACAAGTTGTTAACGAATAAGATTTACACTAGGTATTGATGAATTTAACTATTTTATCTTTTTTTCTAAACACACATACACACACATACATTACTAAATAAACAAATAAATATATTAATAATATTGATTTGGTTTGTTTGTTTTGTTTTACGGCATATCAACCTCAGTGGATCATTTTAATGCTGATGAAGTTTTGAAATAAATCAATTCTTAATGGATAATACAATTTTGTTTATCAACTCATGTTTTTCTATTTAACCCATAGATGGGACCCTAACAGGTACTACCACTCCAGGTCAGAGTGGACCAGGGAGCAATGGTGATGAAGGGGTGCTCCACATTCCCCAAACCTCCAAAACTGGAACCTCACCATCAGATAGAGTTTAACATCATTCCCAGGACTTGTAGACCCGCAGCCACCACCTTCTAGCACCCATATGATAAAAAGGGGTTGGGGCTTGTCATAAGGGCAATAGGGTTGGGAAAATCATATAGGTGCTAGGGCTTGACATGACCAGCGATTGATCGGAGGGGGCCCTCTCGACCGACCACCTAGCCCAAGATAGGGCCAAAGTGGAGTATTGCATGTCATGAACTGCTCATCCACCTGGGCTCTATCCTTAAGCATCACGGGTCGCCACCCACGGCGAACAGGTGGCCCCATTGGGGGAGTCTTACCCCTCTGCAGAGGTGCAGTCGGTGCATTCTAACGCCCCACCGACATGGCTGTAATAATATTGATTATATATTAATATTAATAATAATAATAATAATAATAAATGATTAAATTGATTTATATTACATCCAACACAAAATATTATACATCACCATGGCCACCAAACACAAATACATTCTTTAATACACACATACATATGCACGTACATTCCCGCGCTATGATACAGTCATAACGTCACAACCAACATGCATTTTCATGGACACGCGCATGACAACATACGTGCATAACAACATACGCGTAAGTACAAATAAAAACCACATTCACCTAACATACACAACGAGAATACAAGTTATATAAAAATACCATCATTTTCAAAAAAAAAAAATTCATTTAAAAGAAATGCCATAACTAGACTGCTTCAGTTCTAGTAATCTTTTGAAAAAGAGATATTATCTCGAAAATTCAAGAATTAAATACAGGTTAACACACAACATCATTGTTACCGTATTATTTTTTTTTCTTTACACCTGCATTGTGATAGCCTTCTAAATCAACCTCCATTTACAAATATATTTATAAATATTGGGGTAGTGAAGAGATAATGTTATCAGACTTGTTAACTGTTAATTAGAAAGAAAAAGAAAGAAGAAAGAAAGAAAGAAAGAAAGAAAGAGAGAAAGAAAGAAGAAGAAAGAAAGAGAAAGAGAGAAAGAAAGAAGACAAAGAGAAAGAAGAAGAAAAGAAAGAAAAAAGAAAGAAAGAAAGAAAGAAGAAAGAAAGAAAAAAAGCAAAGAAAGAAAGAAAGAAAGACAAAGAAAGAAAGAAGAAAGAGAGAAAGAAAGAAAGAAAGAGAAAGAGAGAAAGAGAGAAAGAAAGAAAGACAAAGAGAGAAAGAGAGAGAGAAGAAAGACAAAGAAAGAAAGAAAGACAAGAGAAAGAAGAAAGACAAAGACAAAGAGAAAGAAAGAAAGAAAGAAAGACAAAGAAAGAAAAGAAAGAGAGAAAGAAAGAAAGAAAGAAAGAAAGAAAGAAAGAGAGAAAGAAAGAAAGACAAAGAGAGAAACAGAGAAAGAAGAAAGAAAGAAAACAAAGAAGAAAGAAAGAGAAAGAAAAGAAGAAAGAAAGACAAAGAAGAAGAAAGAAAAGAAAGAGAAAGAAAGACAAAGAAAGAAAAAGAAAGAAAGAAAGAAAGAAAGACAAAGAAAGAAAGAAGAAAGAAAGAGAGAAGAAAAGAAAGAAGAAGAAAGAAAGAGAAAGAGAAGAAGAAAGAAAGAAAAGAGAAAGAGAAAGAAAGAAAGAAAGACAAAGAAAAGAAAGAAAGAAGAAAAGAAAGAAAGACAAAGAGAAAAGAAGAAAGAAAGAAAGAAAGACAAAGAAAGAAAGAAAGAAAAGAAGAAAGAAAAAGAAAAAGAAAGAGAAAGAAAGAGAAAGCAAGACAAAGAGAGAAAGAGAAAAGAAGAAGACAAAGAGAGAAAGAGGAAAGAAGGAAAAAAAGAAAGACAAGAAAAAGAGAAAGAAGAAGAAAGAAAGACAAAGAAAGAAAGAAGAAAGAAAGAAAGAAAGACAAAGAAAGAAGAGAAGAATAAGAGAGAAAGAAAGAAAGAAAGAAAGAGAAAGAAAGAGAAAGAGAGAAAGAAAAGAAAAGACAAAGGAAGAAAGAGAGGAAAGAAGAAGAACAAAAGAAAAGAAAGAAGAGAAAGAGAAAAGAAAGGAAGAAAGAAAGAAAGAAGACAAAGAGAAGAAAAGAAAGAAAGAAGAAAAAGAAGAAAGAGAAGAAGAAAGACAAAGAAAGAGAAGAAAGAAGAAGAAAGAAAGAAAAGAAAGAAGAAAGGAAGAAGAAAAGAAGACAAAGAGAGAAGAAAGAGAAGAAAGAAAGAAAGAGAAAGAAAGAAGACAAAGAGAGGAGAAAGAAAGAAAAGAAAAAAGAAGACAAAAGAGAGAAAGAAAGAAAGGGAAACAAGAGAGAAGACGAAAGAGAGAAAGAGAAAGAAGAAAGGGAAAGAAGAACACAAAGAGAGAAAGAGAAGAAAGAAAAGACAAAAGAGAAGAAAGAAGACAAAAGAAAAGAGAAGAAAGAAGAACAAGAAAAAGAAGAAAGAACAAGAGCAGAAAGAGAGAAGAAAGAAAGACAACAAAAGAAGAAAGACACGAGAAAGAGAAAAAAAGAAAAGAGAAAAGAAGAAGAAGAAAAAAAGAGAAAGAGGAAAGAAGTTTTGGAAATAGAAAAAAAGAAAAAAAGAAAATAAAAAGACAGATACA
>CM042166.1:83159227-83184227 GCA_023376005.1 Doryteuthis pealeii
AGAGTTTATATATTGGGTTTACATGGTACTGATAGTAAGTAAGCTCCTGACCTGATTTACAACAGTTGAAAGCATGTATGATATTGTTGTGAGGTTTTTAAGGGTCAAAAATAAGAACCAAAAACGATCGGGTATACAAAGTAGGAATAAAGTTGTATTTACAGAAAGTGTACAATACCAAATAGAGAGATGTGGAAAACTACGTCTGACAATAGAGTATTGGTGCTCGCATTGGCTTACTGCTAAGCCACAATTGTCCGTGTTATTAATAGTAACGCTGTCGGCGAATTCCATTGGAATCAAGTAGGTGTATCACCTATAACAGATATAGATTAGTTATCAATCAATAGGGAAATAGACATGTTGACATGAGTCCAAATCATTTCGTACCGGGGGCTGGTTTTGCATATGAAGTATAGCTCTATTACCCAAATAGTCTGGTATAATATAATTTTCTCTTCTAACTATGGGTATACGTATGGGCAGACTAGGCTTTGTATCTTGGTATGACAAGCAGTCTAGGAGAAGTAACACTTTGAATTCAAACATGTTGAACTCCAATTATAAAAAATTACCTTGTGTTACTATGCTCGTGTAGATGCGATTGGTAATACTTACATGCACTTCAAATATGTTAAAGCGGCCTGTCGGCTGGGGCATTAGAATGCATCCGACTGCACCTCTGCAGAGGGGTAAGACTCCCCAATGGGGCCACTGTTGTCATAGGTGGCGACCCGTGATGCTTAAGGATAGAGCCCAGGTGGATGAGCAGTTCATGAATTGCAATATCCCACTTTGGCCCTATCTTTGGGCTAGACGGGCGGTCGAGAGGCCCCTCCGATCAATCGGCTAAGTCACGTCAATCCTAGCACCTATATGATTTTTTCCCAAGCCTATTGTCCTTATGGAAGCCCCAACCCCTTTTATCCTATGGGTGCTAGAAGGTGGTGGCTGCAGGTCTACATGTCCTGGAATGACGTTAAAATCTATTCTGATGGTGAGGTTCCAGTTTTGGAGGTTTGGGGAATGTGGAGCAACCCCTTCATCACCAATTGCTCCTGGTCCACTCTGACCGGAGTGGTAGTACCTGTTAGGTTCCATCTATGGTTAAATAGAAAAATGTATTTATAAAAAAATTGTATTATCCATTAAGAATTGATTTATTTCAAACTTTATTGGCATTAAATGACCCACTGAGGTTGATATGCCATAAAACATAACACCCAAACCAATTGTTAAATTGACAGAACTATTGATTGTGATTTTGAGTTTCACTGGATGCCCTAATTTCAAGGCCTTGTGCCAAACAAAAGTAGGTTTATCAGATATGACTTTATAACATAAAGGCAATTACATAAGAATATTATGAAATAGAGGGGCAATGAATGTATGGTCCACCGTCATAGGAATGGACTTAGTGAGACGAGCTCAAATCTGGACGAGGCTGTTTGCATTTCACATTGTGCTAAATCCCTTGGAAAAGGTATGAATCTAACTATTCTCCGCCTCCAGCTATGGGTAAATAGTATTGTAGACTGGGATTTTTTTTAGGTTAGCCAACCAAGTCTAAGAGAGGAAAACTTTGAATTCAAACCTGTTTTAGTTTAATAAACTGATGTTGTAACACATCAGATTTGTGTGTAGGGGTTGCATATATATTTATAACATAATAAATAATACAATAATTCATAACAATTCAGGAAAAACTATGATAAAGTTTGGTGTGTGCAAGTACTATGAACATTCTTCTTTTGCAATAGGTGTCACGAACATAATATTTTTTGGATCAACGAAAACAGCTTTTCAGTTTACGAATATAATAACTTTATTTTTGCAATACAAAATTGTATCCATCCACCAAAATTTCAAATTTTTTATAAGGTCTCTGTGTTCCAAATATGGATTCTAAAATATTCTTTTTTTCGAAATTTTAAAATTCTGTTTTGTCTCCAATGGATTTTTTCTCTACTCAAAAAATAAAAATTACTCTGATGAAAGGTCGTAAAAAAATCTATCTGTGTACGGAAATATTTTTCATTTTTCCTTTATATTATTTTTATTCATTATTCAATTCATCTGATTATTTTAATAATAATAATAGCGTAATCCGTATACATTTTGAAAACTGACCGGAAACACATGTATAAGTGATATCGATTAAATTCATTTTTATCCATCTACATTTTCTTTTTTACTCATTTTTTCCTCATATATATTTATACATAAATATAAAAAAAATATCTAGAGTATGAGAAATAAGTCTGTGGTTTAGAATTGCAGACGAGGAAGGTTGTCAATAGAGAGCAATGGAATGATGAAAGATATGTCTTCCATCATATTTAAAAGTACATCTGGGTTCTACATAAAAACTCTGGTTGGCAAAACAAGCACTTACCCCCAACCCCACCTCAAACAGGTTTCTGTGTGGCCTGTTATATAGTTAATAAAAGGAACAATTTTTCCTAATGGTGTTTGCTAATCTGGGTGGTTATTTTTTTATAAATAAATAAAGGCAGATTATTTTTATTCATAGAAAGTATAATTTTCTCATGACTGTCAGATTTTCATTTTCTAGGATTTACGTCATAAACATACATACAGCTATATATTATATTATATAGTGTAAAGTATATAATAACTGATCGCCCATCTGATGAGACTGAATTTTGGGGAGCATATTAAATCAACTAGATTTATAAAAGGCCTCAATTTGGTCAAAATAAATTTATTATGGATTAACAGTGTTGAGTTGTCTTCCTTCCTTTCTAAGATAAAGTATTGTCTCTGTATATAGATCTAGTTTATTATACATTGAGCTCGCTTTGTGTTTAAAGATTCACTGTATTAACTAACTGTGATTCATACAATAATAATACAAAGTGTTATTTAGAAATCACATATAGAATCATCCTTACTACCGTTTTGATAATCTCATATATATATATAGTATGATATATAAATTGTGTATATATAATATAGTATATATATATGTTAGTGTGTAAAATATATATAGCATTAATAGAGGAAATATATATTATACTATATATATATATTATATATTAATGCATGTATATATATAATATATATGATTATATATATATATATTTAGCTATATACCTATATATTTAATATATACATGCAGTCAACGACACTTGGTGACTTCAATAGTCTAGGCTAGTCTAACTTATAATATACATGCTCATATCAATGATATGTAATATAAGCATACAGGGATACTGCTGGCGTAGTTTAAAGTCCACCATAATGTGGATAAAGCCTAACTTCTAAAAAAACAAAAAAACGGAAGAAAATCCCTTTTGGGGGAAAAGGGGTTCCCCTTTGGGCCCCCCCGGGGCTGGTGTAACGGTTAGGAGTTCTGGGCCTTCGCTTTGTATCAGTCAGGGTTCGAATCAACACACAAGCGGATCTTCTGCTTAATAGCTCTGCTGAATAGCGCTAAGAGGCTGAATATGTTCCCACATACAGAGTTTGATTTTTCTCGATTTTGTTTAGCCTTACTTTTGAATAGGTATTCCCCTAATTCATAATTATTATTAATGAATTCCTCACAAATTAAGGTATGCTCATCGGTGAGCGTTTCGGCTAGAACACAAAGGTTCCTAGTTTCGATACGTCCTTGCCAACTCAGCTATGAGTAGCACAGGGATCTGTGCGGTAAAGTAAGGAAGCTGATGGCAGGTGTGGCGCTCCACTCAGATGTAAATAACATCTTCCTTGGTCTAGCGTATTGAAAAGGGGATAGACTCCCTCGCTGACTGCTGATACCGACTTTAGGCTGCCCCGGCGACTTCAATTTAAGCACATATTTCTCCCAAAAATTGTCGGCTAAAAAAAGCCATATCAAAACTCGTTGTTGTTTATTTCTCATATATATATATAATATAATAGTAGTAAAATAAAAATGAAGCTTTTGTGTAATATTTTGTCCAATCAATGAAGAGTAAAACAATTTTGTTTGAAATAGTGTTCATACTTGAAGTAAGTCATTTAACATTATCCAACACACCACAACACGTGCACACACACCACCACACATCCACACATCCAATATATATTATATATATATATATTGGATTGCTGTGGATGTGTATATTGTTATTTATCCAATGTCTATTATATAAGATCAACATTTATGTTGAGGAAAGCGGTTTGATATTCGTATTTCTCTTATAGACCAAGTTTTGCCTAATATAATTTTATATATATATATAATATATATATGTGTGTGTTGTGTGTTGTGTGTGGGGTGGGTGGTGTGTGGTGTGTGTTGTGTGTGAATAACTTTGAAAAGTTTAATTTTGGTTTGGTTTGTTTTGTTTTACGGCATATCAATCTCAGTGGGTCATCTAATGTCGTAAAGTTTTGAAATAAATCAATTCTAATGGATGTATTGACAATTTTTTTTATTTAACTTACATTTTCTATTTAAACCGCATAGATGGGGACCGCTAACAGGTACGAGCCGACTGGGTCAGAGTGGATCCAGGGGAGCCAATGGTGATGAAGGGGGTGCTCCCACATTCCCCAAACCTCCAAACTGGAATTCCGTCACCATCAGATAGAGTTAATGTCCATTCCCAGGACAATTGTAGACCTGCAGCCACCGCCTTCTAGCACGCATATGATAAAAAGGGGTTGGGGCTTTTGCCATAAGGACAATAGGGTTGGGAAAATCATTATAGGTGCTAGGGCTTTGATGTGCCAAGCCGATTGACGGTGGGGGCCTCTCCGACGCGCCGTCCTAGCCAAGATATGGCCAAAGTGGAGTTATTGGGCATGTCAATGACTGTCATCCACCTGGGCTCTATCCTTAAGCATCAATGGGTCGCCAACCCATGGCCAACAGGGGGGCCCCATTGGGAGAATCTTAACCCCCTGCAGAGGTGCAGTCGGTACATTCTAACGCCCCACCGACAAGGGCGGCTGAAATGTTAAATATTTATCAATGATAGACTTATGCATATTCATATATAATAGAGTCATACAATTTGTCAACTTTATAAGAAAGAGTGCTCATATCAACCATACAAGCAGATGTAAGATTTAAGTTTTTTTTATAGTGTAGACACAGAGTCAAGTAGCACTTTAATTGAAATTAATGATGCTCACCAATGAATATTGAGCACTGCGCTTACTTATAATTAGCACCATATACTATATTATATATTATTAACTATTAATGTACCGGTATTAACCTACTCGAGTTTCACGCATAAGGATCTTTCAGGGTTAAATCTACTGGATTAATCAAGATATTGATTAATGGCAGTTCGATTACACGTGTGTGTTTTTTTAGCGATTAACAAAAAAACTCAAAAAAAAACACACACACACACGTGTAATCGATTCTGCCATTAATTAATATCTCTATTAATCCAGTAGATTAACCCTGAAAGATCCTTTATGTTGAAACCTGAGTGGTTAATACGTGTACCTTATATTGTTAATAAATTTGCTCTACTAACGTATGAGCACTTTATAATTTGTTATATCGCTGCTTATCATGTGAAAACTTGAATCAACTAAACATTGTGACCAATTTCACCTGGTAGGTCATATATAATATATATATATATACTATATATATATATAATTATATATATTATTAATATTTACTTGAAAGGCAATATATGCATGTATCACATAAATTTCGATGATTATAGAATAATAATCTTGAAATGTTGAATCCCGGAAAGAAGATGGGCTCGGCTAGGCAGAAAACCGTTAACAGACTGTTTCGACTTATTAAGTCCTCCTCAGTGATGTATACTAACGACTCCCCTCCGGACAGGAATCGAAACCGGAACCTCACAGGCTTTAGTCAGAGACTATCCGTTCGGCCGCCGGTACTAAGCGAAATCCTGCGAAATTAACCTTGTCAATGATACTTACACACGCCTCTACTATGTAAGGTAGTTGGGACGTTTTTATTGAGTAGTAAACAACCCGACGCGTAAGCTCTTCGGCGAATGTGAATTAAGATTTTTGGATGTTTTGTTTGTTATAGAGGCTTGTGAAATAAATTATTATTCAATATTTTTGCTTGAAGGGCAATTATGAATGCCATGTTCGCATAAATATTATGCAGAACCCGTGTTTTCGGTGTTTCAACAACGTATTTCAAGTGGAGAATAAACACAAGGCATTACTACCTCTGACGTGGAGTGAAACCGCGACTTTTCCTCAGCTCATTGTGGTTAAGCTCTCGGCCATTTGACAGCTGCCAGAAAAGGGGCGGTGAACCTATATATTGTTTTTATGTAAGAGTCATTAAAATATGATTAAGAAAAAATTAATAATAATGATAAACTTATGACGAAATTTAAAAAAAAACAACTCATCAGATTTAATTTATAATTATGTAGAAGATAATTGCAAAAATTAATATACGAATCAAATATTATATTCACACAAAAAAGATCAACATGATCCATGATTTTTCCTATAAGTAAAAGTAAAGTCGTACGGGGCGGCCTAAAGTCGGTACAAGCCAGTCAGTCAAGGGAGTCTATCCCCTTTTTCAATAGCGCTAGACCAAGGAGATTGTTTTTGCATCTGAGGTAGAGCGCCACAATCTAACCATCAGCTCCTTACTTTAAACCGCACAGAATCCTGTGCTACTCATACGCTGAGTGGGCGAGGGCAAGGTATCGAATTTCTGGAACCTTGTGGTTTTAGCCTAAAAACTTTGTAAATAATCAGATAAAATAATTTCTATACATTTTTAAAGTGAATTATAAATTTTTTTAAAATTATTATGAAAACATATTCAATCAATGAATATGTATTTGTGATCACTGTGTGAACATGCAGTTATCTGTGTGTGTGAATAGAAATAATACACATACTTCACATCCTAAGTACACCACATACAGAAAATTTAGTGTGTATATATATATTTTGTGTGAATTATTTATTATGGCAGAAAAATCTGACCCCATACACACACCCACACACACACAGCACACACAAACATATATATAATTATATTTTATTATATATATATATATATCAATATAATATAAGGTAAAATGGATATTGAATCCGACAATATGTAGAAAGTTTATAGAAACATCAAGGAATAAACATCTTGTTGTTTTTCTATAAACTTTCTTACATATATATATATAATATATATATAAGTGGAAAATAATCTGACACACACACACACACACACACACACACACACACATATATATATATATATATAATAAATAATATATATATATTACTATATTAAGTGGAATATAACTGTTGAATTCAAACAATGAAAAATGCTGACATATATGTATATACATATAATATATATAAATGGAATATAACTGAGTTCTAAACAACAAAAACTGGTAAGGCAAGCTGGTGTAATGGTTAGAATCCCGCCTGTCAGCTGGCAGTCGAAGTTTCGAGTCAACACACAGAGCAGTCCCCCATGTCCATAACCTTGCATGATGAGACCTAATAGGTCGAATGTCATACAGGGATTGAAATTTCTAGATTTGTTAGCCTTACATTATGAACTTTCTTTTGTTCTATTGTATATTTATGCCATTTTCAAACCGAATTCCTTTAACTGTATGTCCCCCAAGAACTTTCTTTGTCTCTTTCCTTTAATGAATCTTTTTGCATCTAGCAAGGGTCAAATTTCAAACGTATCTTTTGGTTGTCTATTATCAATTTGAATGCCAACTAAATTCTTCACATTTCCATTTGTTGTGCTCCTCTTTCTTTAATATACGTGTACTCCTTTCTCTTCTGCACTTCATCAAAAAAGGACTCATTCCTACACAAAAAAAAGAAAAAAAAAATAAAAGAATTGCTGTCAAAATTGTAAAACTTGTGGCAATGTTTCAAGTTTGTTGTTTGTTATTTCTACGTATTCCTGATTGTTAATTGTTGGCCACAATTCTTTTGTCTTTCACCATGTTTCATTTTCTTGTTGATATAAGCGTAGCCTAACAAAATAAGAATAATACAAAAGCTTTACATGTCAAAAAGTATTGTAACAAAATTTAAAGAATTCCAATTGCCTCAAAGATGGAAAATCTCTGCTAACATGGAACAAAAGAAAGAAAAAAAACTTAAAGTTTGGCACTTGTTTCATAGAAAAAATCAAAGCCTCAACAAAAAACGATTTTTCCTCTTAGAAATACAGATGCTTCAGATTTTGAAGCCAGCGGGGTACATTGAAAGAATACAACAGTGAAAACTGCGATTCCTGAATTGGATAGCATATTCATTTCTGTCGATCTGGTGTTCCGATTTCTGAAATGTAAAAATATGGCAGAAAGATCTCAGAAATATTTTGTTATAGTCCATTCTTCTGTTTTCAATGGGCATTTATTGTTAGCCCTTAAAATCCTTAAAAACGTATTATATATATATATAATAAATATATATATATATATATATATATATTATATAGTATTGGTGTGCTGTGAGTGTATTATTTTGTTTCACACTGCGTTGTTTTGATAGTGGCAAATACGTTGCTTTGAAACCAATGGTAACAATCGCCCCTTAAATGTATTGCAGTCTATAACAAATAATACACACACACACACACACATATATATATATAATATATATATATATATATATATATATATATATATAATACGTTTTAAGGATTTTAAGCTAACAATAAATGCAATTGAAAACAAGAAGAATGACTATAACAAAATATTTCTGAGAATCTTCTTCCATATTTTTTGACATTTCAAGAATCTTGGAACACAAGATCGACAGAAATGAATCATGCTATCCAATTCAGGAATCGCAGTTTTCACTGCTTGTGAATTCTTTCAATGTACCCGCTGGCTCAAATCTGAAGATTTCTGTCATTTCTAAGAGGAAAAATCTTTTTGTTGAGGCTTTGATTTTGTTCTATGAAACAAGTGCAAAACTTAAGTTTTTTTTTTCTTTCTTTTGTTCCATGTTAGCAGAGATTTCCATCTTTGAGGCCAAATTGGAATTTCTTACAATTTGTTACAATACTTTTTTGAACATGTAAAGCTTTTGTATTATTTCTTATTTTGTTATGGCTACGCTTATATCAACAAGAAAATGTAACATGGTTGAAAGACAAAGAATGTGGCCAACAAATTAACAATCAAGGAATACGTAGTAAATAACAAACAACAAACTTGAAACATTGCACAAGTTTTACAAATTTTGACAGCATTTCTTTATTCTTTTTTTTTGTTGTAGGAAATGAGTCCTTTTGATGAAGTGCAAGAAGAGAAAGGAGTCACACGTATATTAAAGAGAGGAGCACAACAAATGAAATGTGAAGAATTGGTGGCATTCAAATTGTAATAGACAACAAAAAGATACGTTTGAAATCTGACCCTTGCTTAGATGCAAAAAGATTCATTAAAGGAAAGAAGACAAATGAAAGGTATCTTGGGGGACGATACAAGTAAAGGAAATTCGGTTTGAAAATGGATAAATATAACAATAGAACAAAAGAAGAGTTCATAATGTAAGGCTAAACAAATCTAGAAAATTTCAATCCCTGTATGTACATTTCGACCTATTAGGTCTCATCAGCAAGGTTATGGACATGGGGGACTGCTCTGTGTGTGACTCGAAACTTCGACTGCCAAGCTGACAGGCGGGGATTCTAACCATTACACCAGCTTGCCTTCCCAGGTTTTTTGTTTGTTTAGAACTCAGTTATATTCCATTTATATATATATATATGTATATACATATATGTCAGATTTTTCATTTGTTTTGAATTCAGTTATATTCCACTTATATATATATATATATATATATATATATATATATATATATATATGTGTGTGTGTGTGTGTGTGTGTGTGTGTGTGTGTGTCAGATTTATTTTCCACTTAATATAATATATATATATATATGTAGAAAAGTTTTATAGAAAAACAACAAGATGTTATTCCTTGATTGTTTTCTATAAAACTTTCTTACATATTGTCGGATTCAATATCCATTTTACCTTCATATATATATATATATATATATATATATATATATATATATATATATATATGTGTGTGTGTGTGTGTGTGTGTGTGTGTGTGTGTGTGTCAGATTTTTCTGCATAATAATATTCACACAAAATATATATATACATCACTAAATTTCTGTATGTGTGTGTACATGGATGTGAATGTATGTATATTTCTATTCACACACACAGATAACTGCATGTTCACACAGTGACACAAATACATATTCATGATTGAATATGTTTTCATAATTAATTTAAAAAAATTATAATTCACTTAAAAATGTATAGAAATTCATTTATCTTTGATTATTTACAAAGTTTTTAGGCTAGAAACCACAAGGTTCCTAGTTCGATACCTGCCCTCGCCCACTCAGCGTATGAGTAGCACAGGGATCTGTGCGGTAAAGTAAGGAGCTGATGGTAGATGTGGCGCTCTACCTCAGATGCAAAAACAATCTCCTTGGTCTAGCGCTATTGAAAAGGGGATAGACTCCCTTGCTGACTGGCTGATACCGACTTTAGGCCGCCCCGTCGACTTTACTTTTACTTATATGGAAAAAGTCATGGGGATCATGTGATCTTTTTGTGTTGAATATATATTTGTATTCGTATTTTATTTTTGCAATTATTCTTCTACATAAATTTTTTAAATTATCTGATAGAAGTTGTTTTTTTTTAATTTCGTCATAAGTTTATCATTGATTATAATTTTTTAATCATATTCTTAATGACTCTTACATAAACATATATATAGGTTCACCGCCCCTTCATGGCAGCTGTCAAATGGCCGAGAGGTTAACCAAATGAGCTGAGGAAAAGTCAGTTGGGTTTCACTCCACGTCAGAGGTAGTTGCTGTGTTTATTCACACTGAAAATACGTGAAACACCGAAACACGGTGTCTGCATATATATTTATGCGATACATGCATTATAATTGCCCTCAAGCAAAATATGAATAATAATTTATTCAACAATGCTTCTATAACAAACAAACATCCAAAAATCTTATTCACTTCGCCGAAGAGCTTACGGTCGGGTTTGTTTACTACTCAATAAAACGTCCCCTTACCTACTATGGTAGAGGCGTGTAAGTATCATTGACAAGGTTAATTTCGCAGGGATTGTTCGCTATGTACCGGCGGCCGAACGGATAAGGTCTCTGACTAAGCCTGGTGAGGTCCCGGTTTCGATTCCTGTCGGAGGGGAGTCGTTAGTATACATCACTGATGAGACTTAATAAAGTCGAAACAGTCTGTACGGTGTTCTGCCTAGCGAGCCATCTTCTTCCGGGATTCACTTGTCAAGATTATTTTCTATAATCATCGAATTTTATGTGATACATGCATTATAATTGCCTTCAAGTAAAATATAATAATATATATATATATATATATATATATATATATATATATATATATATATATGACTTACCGGTGAAATTGGTCACAATGTTTAGTTGATTCAAGTTTCACAATGATAAGGCAGCGATATAACAAATATAAAGTGCTCAATACGTTAGTAGAGCAAATTTATTAACATAAAGGTACACGGTATTAACCTACTCAGGTTTCAACATAAGGATCTTCAGGGTTAAATCTACTGGATTAATGAAGATATTAATTAATGGCAGTCGATTACACGTGTGTGTGTGTGTTTTTTTTTGGTTTTTTGTTAATCGCTAAAAAAAACACACACGTGTAATCGACTGCCATTAATCAATATCTTGATTAATCCAGTAGATTTAACCCTGAAGATCCTTATGGTGAAACTCGAGTAGGTTAATACCGTGTACATTAATGTTAATATATATATATTATAGATAATATGGATGCTATATTTATAAGTAAGCAGTGCTCAATATCATTGGTTGAGCATTAATATTCAATTAAAGTGCTCTTGACTCTGTGTCTACACTATAAAAAAAACTTAAATCTACATCTGCTGTATGGTTGATATTGAGCACTCTTTCTTTATAAAAGTTGCAAATTGTATGACTCTATTATATATGAATATGCATAAGTCTTCATGTAAATATTTAACATTTCAGCCGCCCTGTCGGTGGGGCGTTAGAATGTACCGACTGCACCTCTGCAGAGGGGTAAGATTCTCCCAATGGGGCCCCCTGTTGGCCATGGGTGGCGACCCATGATGCTTAAGGATAGAGCCCAGGTGGATGAGCAGTTCATGACATGCAATACTCCACTTTGGCCATATCTTGGGCTAGACGGGCGGTCGGAGAGGCCCCCACCGATCAATCGGCTGGTCACATCAAGCCCTAGCACCTATATGATTTTCCCAACCCTATTGTCCTTATGGCAAGCCCCAACCCCTTTTTATCATATGGGTGCTAGAAGGCGGTGGCTGCAGGTCTACATGTCCTGGGAATGACATTAAACTCTATCTGATGGTGAGGTTCCAGTTTTGGAGGTTTGGGGAATGTGGAGCACCCCTTCATCACCATTGCTCCCTGGTCCACTCTGACCCGGAGTGGTAGTACCTGTTAGGGTCCCATCTATGGGTTAAATAGAAAAATGTGTTAATAAAAAAAATTGTATTATCCATTAAGAATTGATTTATTTCAAAACTTTATCGACATTAGATGACCCACTGAGGTTGATATGCCGTAAAACAAAACAAACCAAACCAAAAATTAACATTTCAGATATTACACACACACACACACACACACCCACCCACCCACACACACACACACACACACACATATATATATATATATATATATATATATATAGGCAACTGGTCTATAAGAAGAAAAACTGAATTCAAACCCGCTTTCCTCAACATAAATGTTGATCTTATATCATAGACATTGGATAAATACATATACACATCCACACATCCAATATATATATATATATATATATATTGGATGTGTGGATGTGTGTGTGTGTGTGTGTGTGTGCACGTGTTTGTGTGTGTGTGTGATAATGTAAATGCTTACTCAAGTATTGAACACTATTTCAAACAATGTTTTCTCTTCATTGATTTTGGACAAAATATTACACAAAGCTTTTCTATTTTTATTTTACTACTATTAATATATATATATATATGAGAAATAAACAAACAGACGATGTGTTTTGATATGGCTTTTTTTTAGCCGACAATTTTTGGGAGAATATGTGCTTAATTGAAGTCGCCGGGGCAGCCTAAAGTCGGTATCAGCCAGTCAGCGAGGGAGTCTATCCCCTTTTCAATAGCGCTAGACCAAGGAGATTGTATTTAACATCTGAGGTGGAGCGCCACACCTGCCATCAGCTCCTTACTTTACCGCACAGATCCCTGTGCTACTCATACGCTGAGTTGGCAAGGACCGGTATCGAACTAGGAACCTTGTGGTTTCTAGCCGAACGCTCTACCGACTGAGCTACCTAATTTTTGAGAATTCATTAATTAATAATTAATGAATTAGGGGGGAATACCTATTCAAAAGTAAGGCTAAACAAATTGAGAAAAATCAATCTCTGTATGTACATTTCAGCCTCTTAGGCCTTATCAGCAGAGCTATAGGCAGGAAGACCGCTTTGTGTGTGATTCGAACCCTGACTGTCAAGCTGACAGGCAGAGACTCTAACCGTTACACCAGCAGGACCTTCCCAGATTTTTCGTTTTGTTTAGAAGTAGGTTATATTCCACTTTATGGTGACTTTTACTACGCAGCAGTATGTATATATTAATATCATTGAATGAGCATGTATATATAAGTTAGCTATGCTAGACATGAAGTCACCAAGTGTCGTTGACTGCATGTATATATATATATATATTATATATATATATATATATATATATATATATATATATATATATATATATATATATATATATATATATATATATATTCCTCTATTTATATATATTTACACACTAACATATATATATATATATATATATATTATATATATATATATATATATGAGATTTATCCAAAACTTGGTAGTAAGGGATGATTCTATATGTGATTTCTAAGATACACTGTATTATTATTGTATGATCCAGTATGTATAAATACAGTGAATCTTTAAATCACTAAAGAGAGCTCAATGTATAATAAACTTTTTAGATTATATACAGAGCAATATTTATCTTAGAAAGGAAGGAAGAACTCAACACTGTAATTCCATAATAAATTTATTTTGACCAAAATTGGGGCCTTTATAAATCTAAGTTGATTTAATATAGCTCCCCAAAATTCAGTCTCATCAGATGGGGATCAAGTTAATTATATACTTTACATATATATATATATATATGTGTATGTCTGTATTATGAGTAAATCCTAGAATGAAATCTGACAGTATGAGAAAAATTATACTTTTCATATGAATAAAAATAATCTGCCTTTTATTTTATTTATAAAAAAATAACCACCCAGATTAGCAAACACCATTAGGAAAAATTGTTCCTTTTATTAATCTATATAACAGGCCACACAGAAACCTGTTTGAGGTGGGGTGGGGGTAAGTGCTTGTTTTGCCAACCAGAGTTTTATGTAGAACCCAGATGTACTTTTTAAATATGATGGAAGACATATCTTTCATCATTCCATTGCTCTCTATATGACAACCTTCCTCGTCTGCAATTCTAACACAGACTTATTTCTCATACTCTAGATATTTTTTTTATATTTATGTATAAATATATATGAGGAAAAAATGAGTAAAGAAAAGAAATGTAGATGGATAAAAATGAATTTAATCGATATCACTTATACATGTGTTTCGGTCAGTTTATCAAAATGTATACGGATTACGCTATTATTATTATTAAAATAATCAGATGAAATTGAAATAATGATAATAATAATAATAATAGGAAAAATGTAAAAATATTCCGTACACAGAGTAATTTTTTTTTTTTTTACGACCTTCATCAGAGTGAATTTTTATTTTTTGAGTAGAGAAAAATCCATTGGAGACAAAACAGAATTTTAAAAATGTTCGAAAAAAGAATATTTTTTAAATCATTTTTGGAACACAGAGACCGTTATAAAAATTTGAAAGTTTTGGTGGATGGATACAATTTGTATTGCAAAGAATAAAATGTTATTAATATTCCTAAACTTGTTGATGAGTGAATGAAGCGTGTTTTCCAATGTTATTGTTTATATATTATATATTTTATAAATATATATCCAACAAAGCATTGGAACATCATCATCTACAGGGACAACCTACAAATGCAAAATCTGTGGTCGAGAATGTTTCTCAAACATAGGACTTCATAGTCACAGGAGGCGCTGCAACTTCAGGGGCACACACAAACTTTTATCATAGTCTTTCGAGACTGAATTGCCAATGAATGAATGATGAATGAATTATATGTTATAAATATATATCCAACCCCTACACACAAATCGGATGTGTTACAACATCAGTTTATTAAAGCTAACAGGTTTGAATTAAAAGTTTTCCTTCTCTTAGACTGGTTGCCTAACCTAAAAAAATCCCAGTCTACAATACTATTTACCCATAGCTGGAGGGAGAATAGTTAGATTCATACCTTTTCCAAGGGATTTAGCACAATGTGAAATGCAAACAGCCTCGTCCAGGATTTGAGCTTGTCTCACCAAGTCCATTTCCTATGACGGTGACCATTACATCATGCACCTCTATCAATAATATTCTTTATGTATATGCCTTTTTATGTATAAAGTCATATCTGTAAACCTACTTTTGTTTGGCACAAGGCCTGAAATATTGGGCATCCAGTGAAACTCAAAATCAGAAATCAATAGTCCATCAATTTAACAATTTTGGTTTGGTTTGTTTTGTTTTACGGCATATCAACCTCAGTGGGTCATTTAATGCCAATAAAGTTTTGAAATAAATCAATTCTTAATGGATAATACAATTTTTTTATAAATACATTTTTCTATTTAACCCATAGATGGGAACCTAACAGGTACTACCACTCCGAGTCAGAGTGGACCAGGGAGCAATGGTGATGAAGGGGTGCTCCACATTCCCCAAACCTCCAAAACTGGAACCTCACCATCTGATAGATTTTAACGTCATTCCCAGGACATGTAGACCTGCAGCCACCACCTTCTAGCACCCATATGATAACAAGGGGTTGGGGCTTGCCATAAGGACAATAGGGTTGGGAAAATCATATAGGTGCTAGGGTTTGACGTGACCAGCCGATTGATCGGAGGGGGCCTCTCCGACCGCCCGTCTAGCCCAAGATAGGGCCAAAGTGGAGTATTGCATGTCATGAACTGCTCATCCACCTGGGCTCTATCCTTAAGCATCACGGGTTGCCACCTATGACCAACAGGTGGCCCCATTGGGGGAGTCTTACCCCTCTGCAGAGGTGCAGTCGATGCATTCTAATGCCCCAGCCGACAGGGCGGTTTAACAATTTTGAAGTGTGTAAGTATTTACCAATCCATCTACACGAGCAGTAACACAAGGTAATTTTTTTTAATTGGAGTTCAACATGTTTAAATTCAAAGCGTTACTTCTCCTAGACTGCTTGTCATACCAAGATTAAAGAGCCTAGTCTGCCCTACTATTTACCCATAGTTAGAGAGAGAATAATTATATTCATACCATTACTAATGGTATTAGAGCTATGTCATATGCAACCAGCCCGGTACAATGATTTGGACTCATGTCAACATGTCTATTTCCTATGATGATAACTATCATATCTGTTATAGGTGATACACCCTATTGACCAATGGAATGCGCCGACAGGTTACTATAAATAACACAGACAATTGTGGCTTAGCAGTAAGCCAATGCGAGCAAGCCAATACTCTATTGTCGGACGTAGTTTTCCACATCTCTCTATTGTATTTGTCTACTTTCTGTTAATACATTTTTCTACTTTTGTTACCCATCGTTTTGTTCTTATTTGACCCCTTAAAACCTCACAACAATATCATACATGCTTTCAACTGTGTAAATCAGGTAGGGATTGTTACTTACTATCAGTACCATGTAACCCAATATAACCTAACAATTTCTTAATGAATACTTTCCATTAGTTTGGTCATTTTTACATTGTCTCTATTGCAAAAATAACCAAATTATTTATTCATTTTGACAAACATCAAAATGGGCCAAGTGATTCATTCATCAGCATTGTTGTCTCGGAAGACTATAGGATTCTTGTGTCTCTGAAGTTACAGTGTCTTCTGTGACTGTGAAGTCCAATGTTTGAAAAACACCCCCGACCACAGGTGTTGCATGTGAAGACTGTCCCTGAAGATGTTGATGTGCCAGTGAGAACACTGAATATTCAAATTTATATACAGTCAATTATACAATCAATATAAGAAACACGGTAAATGTATCCAGAATTTTAAAAAAAATGATATTACTGTATTATTTACCTTTTCTTGATATTTTTATATTTAAAAAAAGTAAAAAATTGACCAACCCGACTGTCTTTATATTTTATCATAGCAAAAATTAACCTGATTACCTGAGATATGAGATTACACTGCTAATTATATAATTGTGTGTATTTTAGGGCTGAGTTGTTTTGTTTTACGGCATATCAATCTTTTTTGGTTGATTTAATGTCAAATCAAGGTATTTTTGATAAACAAAGGACTTGGGTTACTTACAGTACCAGCTATTGCTTAATTGGTCACCCAAATATGTATTGAACTAGCTCATCGCTGCTTAACTTCAGTAATCTAACAGAAACCAGAGTTTTCAGTGTGACTTGATCATAATGTGTGTGTATTTTAGCTTACTAGGAAGGTAAAAGAAAGTTTTAAAAAATTGCTGTTTTTGATAAAATTCCATGTCAAATCATCCAGAAAAAATTAAAATTATATCCCACACGCTTCAATTTTTCTGAAATTTTTTCCAGTTATGGACTATGTTAATATTAGACAATCCCAAAAATTTGAGCTTCCAATTCCAAAATTGAGCAAAAATAAAACTCACTTTTTGGTAAAAATAATGTTCAATATACATGAAATAATAATAGAAAAATGAATTTCTCATAGATGCAGTGCCACATCAGGATATTGATTATGCTATGAAATAATCAGAAATCATCATAACTTAAAATTGGTTGACTTTATGACTTTTTGATAGCATTTTTGGATTCCTTGGGCCAAAATGCTTTTACAAAACAATTTTTAGATGTAGGGAAGCTCTAGAACTCATTTTACAGACAAAAATAGATTACAGAAAGTTGACATTTTTCCACAACCCCACCAAATTTAGAGAGCTAAAAATCAACATAACTCTGTCAATTTTTGGAAATTGATGCTCATATTTTGGGGATTGTCTAATGTTAACATAGTCCACATCTGGAAAAAAAATTCAGAAAATTTGAAGGGGGTGGGTGACATGGCCTGGATGATTTGACATGGAATTACCCAAAAGTTAGTTTTACACCAACATTTTGATCTTTTCTTTCTATTCTTTCATTAAATCCGAGATTCAGTTTTTGTTGGAATTTTGTGTTATAGTTATTTACTAAGCTTACCTTAGATGTGGCACAAGGCCAGAAGTATGGGGCACCCAGTGAGAATCGAACTCACTAACAAATGGTCTGCAAATCTACCTTGCTAACCATTACACCTAGGAATTTTGTGTTATAAGGTGTGTACCAGATGGTCACTTATAGACTCGCCGATAAGCATGTGACCACTATTGTCCAATCACTGGCAGTGCTCTGCTGCTGTTGTTGTTATTTATACTGACTGATTCTAATCTTAGCTCACTACTACTTGGATCTTCTTGGACGACAGACCTAAAGGATTCTATATCACGGGACTTATTCACTTACCAAAGGATTCTCTATCACAGGACTTATTCACTTACCAAAGGATTCTCTATCACAGGACTTATTCACTTACCAAAGGATTCTCTATCACACTTATTCTCTATCACGGGACTTATTCACTTATCAAAGGATTCTCTATCACAGGACTTATTCACTTACCAAAGGATTCTATAACTCGGACTTACTTACTTATTTACTTTGAGTTCTTTCCAACTGGCCAAGGATGGCGGCCAGATACTTAACAGTTTTTTTTTCAGTCTGATCATAGAGAAGCTCAGATGTTTATAATATTTTTTTTTTTTAGGGTCTCCTTAACTTCACTTGAAGCTCCGGAAATCAACTGTCAATTGAAGACAATTTGTTCGAAATCAAATGCTGTAGTATTAAGAGTAGGTCATTCTACTGGTCAGTCATCCAACTAGTCAGTCAGTCACGTTGCATAAAAGAAAATCAATGTCCAGTGTAAAATATTTTCAATAGATTCTTACTTGGTGTCTTCTGGTAAATATTTACAATAGACTTTCCATAAACTATTTATCAAAAGTCATCTTGACAATATAATTTAGGATTTTCAATATCCATAATTAAAACATTTTCTTTATAATACAGGGTGACCTAAAAAACAGAATTTAGGTTCTGGTAGTCTGCATCAGCAGTAGTATGATACAGAAGACAAAAAAAAAAAAATTTTTTTTTTTTTTTTTTTGTGATTGAATCTCTATTTTAAAAAAAACGTTATATCTATCCAGTTTAGGCATTCCCATAGCAAGCTAGTCTTGCAGATCTGTTACTACTGAAAAGTGATTTTGCTCCTCACTGGATGCCCCATACTTGTGACCTTGTGTCAAATCCTACCCGTAGGCTTTTTTTTTAAGAGTACCTCACAAGGTGTAATGGTTAGCAAGCTAGGTTTGCAAACCATTGTTAGTGAGTTTGATTCTTATTTGGCACTCCATACTTTTGGCCTTGTGCCACACCTTAGCTAAGCTTAGTAAATAACTATATCTGTCCAATTTTTATTTTTTGATGGAAAGAAAATTTAAAAAAGAAAAAGAAAAGCTGTAATGTAATTTGATGTGATTATCTTATGTCACTTAAAAAGTTGAAAGAAAAAAAAAGTGAACACTAATAAAAAAGAATCAAAAGCTGTGTACTGCAGCAGACATTTTTTATACATAATCTATTTGATTATTTCATCACAACAGAAATTCTTTTTCATGTATCTCAGGTATTTGCCTCATACCCCACTTATATGGGCTGGGCACAAGGCCTCGTTTTAACGTGGACCTACCCACAAGCCGAAGCTCATGGGTGGGAAAGAACAAAAATTGCATTGATCCCTTCGGCATTCCCCTCAGGCGCCGGGCAACAAACCCAGCCCTGCCCATTTAAGTCAAGGGGGCAGGTATTGCCTGGGGGGAAAGCCCCCTGGGATCGACGCTATTAACTTGTAAAGATCCAAGGCCGAAGCCACTGGACCACCAGCATTGGCCAGATTTTTTTTCATGTATCTCAAATATGATTCAATAACCAAGAGGGTCAAAGCGATTCGCACTGAAGTCAACAAGTCTTTAGTCGACGATGAACATCAGATCTCTTTATAAAATTTGCAGGTAACTTAAAATTTGACCCTTTGAATAAATTCATCAGTCAAAGGTTGCATCAATAGTGTGAAGGTTAGTGTGAAGTTAAAAGAGAGTGAAACCCGCAACACAGACCAATGATTATCTGGCAAAGTTTCAAATCAATACTTTCACTTAATAACCAATCATTGCCATTGTGGGTAAAAATTTTAAACTAACCAACTTCATTAGCACACTGACCTGAACTTTGGCATAGGTTTAGTCTTCCATTATACTAAAGCAACATGAACCTCTACATTTCTTCAGGCAAGTAGTATTCTTATATATATATATATATATATATATATATGTATATATATTTTATATATGCACATACAGGGTGTCCATAAGTTTCATGTGCATTTTAAAAAATTTATAAATACAAATAAAGTTATAAAAATCATATATGTACAGGCTTTCCACAAAGTCCACGTTAAAATTCTTATAACTTTATTTGTACTTATAGACTCTTTAAAGTGCACAGGGACTTTATGAACGTCCTGTGTATGTATGTATATATATATATATATATATATATATATTATTCACATTATGCATATATATATATATATATATATAAAGATAAATCTAATGAATCAGATAAACCTACTAAAAGTTTCGCTTAATGCTCTTCAGGGCTAAGAGTTGGATTAAGCGAAACTTTTAGTAGGTTTATCTAATTCATTAGATTTATCTACATATATATTTTATATGGAGATGCGTGGGCTAGTGGTTAGAGTCATGGGAAATGTACTCGTAGGTTCAAGTTCAATTCCTAGACAAAGCTGTTGGCATTTCAAATAGCGCTAATACCCTTGGGAAAGGTATGAATCCATATATTCTCCCTCCAGCTATGGGTTAAATAGTAGGGCAGACTGGACCAATCAGCCTTGGGTAGGTAACCAGTCTAGGAGAGGGATAACTCTGAATTCAAAATTCCTGAGGTCAGTCGTTGATTGGGTTTGTGGCAACCCTTGATGCACCAATTCTTTCCTATCGACTGTGCCAAAATGTCTGGATGTCCAACACAAGCCTTCACCACTATGTGGGTGTTCATTGTGTGTGTGAACCCTCATGCGTCAAAAAAAAAAAGAGAGAGTCCATAATATATTTGATGGTGTATGGTGAACTAGTGGGGAGACCACGCCTACGCTTCAAAGAGGGCTGCAAGAGAGACATGAAGAAATGCCGCATCGACATAGACACGTGGGAGGCTTGTGCAGAAGACTGTGCAACCTGGCGCCTCCTCGTCAAACAAGGAACAAAAAGAAGTGAAAAAGAGAGGAAAGAAGCCGCCACAGAAAAAGAGAGCTAAAAGGAAGGAGAGACAACACCCCCAACACCTACAGAAAGCATCACCTTTTGTTTGCAATCACTGCTCCAGAGACTGCCATTCAAGGATCGGTCTGTTCAGCCACTCATGTAGCTGTAGATAAAAAAAAAAAATTTTTAAAATGGACACTACGCCATCGTCTAAAATAGACGGAAGGTTGCCAACCATATTTGTGTTTATTTAGGTATAAGTATCCGTTTGTGGAAGGTACATATATCAAGTTTGGGCATTACACACACATACACACATACACACACACACGCACACACGCACACACACACACGCATATATATATTAGCAGTGGCTAACCGGCATCGCCTGGGTAGAGGAGGACTTTTTAAAGTTAGTCCTGTATATCCATTATTACTGAATCCCGAGTTGAATCCTCATGGGATGCCCTATTTAAATCCCTATGTAAAAAAATAGACCTTGCATTGATCCAGCTACTCGGAAAAGAAATGTTAATGTCTACTATCTAAAATATTAAATGAAAAAAAATCAAGACTGTTATCATTTAAATTTTATTTTTTAATTATCTTCACAAATATAAATCTCTATTATTTTTGCTCAAAAACCAAGCTCTGGTGATGTTTATTGTGTATATATATATACTTTGACATTAATTGTTTTATTTTCGAAGTTTCTTCTGGACATACATATACAGACAACTGTCCTTTATATATATATATATATAAATATATAAGTAAAGTAAAGTCGACGGGGCGGCCTAAAGTCGGTATCAGCCAGTCAGCAAGGGAGTATATCCCCTTTTCAATAGTGCTAGACCAAGGAGATTGTTTTTTAGCATCTGAGGTGGAGCGCCACACCTACCATCAGCTCCTTACTTTACCGCACAGATCCCTGTGCTACTCATACGCTGAGTTGGCGGGGACCGGTATCAAACTAGGAACCTTGTGGTTTCTAGCCGAACGCTCTACCGACTGAGCTAACCCGGCCCCATAGTTTCATATGTTCATGCATACACACACATGCATACATATGAGAAAAGTAAATTGATCCGTATTTTAAAATTAAGCCTTTTATTCAACAATATCAATTGTAAATGAATCTATTTTATTTCACATTATCACTCAAATAAAAACTTGGTTGACATGTCACGACTGAGTTTCATTTCTGTCATCAAATTCATCATCCTTGCTATAAAATTTCTTTTGGATATTTGAGGAGTTTTGTTTGTTTTTTGTTTTGTTGCTTCTGTTTAGTATATTTAACTTGGTTACATGATGATTTTTTTTTTCTGGGAATTTGTTTCAGTTATTTCCTAGTTGAGTAACATGATATTACAGAGATGACACAGAAAAAACAGAACCCAAATTATTTATTTATGTTCCCATTAAACTAACCCTAAACCCCAACCCCAACCCAACCCTAACCCTAACCCTCACCCTAAACCCCAACCCTAACCCTAACCCTAAACCTTATCCCTAACCCTCCTTAATTAAGTAACATGATATTGCAGGGTGACCCAGAAAAAACAGAACCCAAATTATTTATTTATGTTCCCATTAAACTAACCCTAAACCCCAACTCTAAACCTTGTTGGACTTGAACTTAAAAAAAAAAAAAAATTAACACTATTAGGTTCTGTTTTTTCTAGGTCACCCTGTAATATTATGTTACTCAAATAGGGTTAGGGTTTAGGGTTAGGGTTAGGTTTAGGGCTAGGGTTGGGGTTTAGGATTAATTTAATGGGAAAATAAATAAATAATTTGGGTTCTGTTTTTTCTGGGTTACTCTGCAATATCATGTTACTCAACTAGAAAATAACTGTAAATCTTTTATACAAGTTTTTTTTTCTTTCCCAATCTGAACTGACACTGACACATTTAAATGGATTCTTGAGAGAGGACACTGACTTTGCAAAAACCACCAAGCATTTTGTGGGTGTAAAATATTTTCAGCTTTTTTTTGTTCCTTCTTGTATGTCATAGAGTTCACTCATCCATCTTATCATCTTCTTTTGTCTCAATAACTGTCAATAAAATATGCAACAGAATCTCTTGTGGAATGGATATACACTCTTCATAATATTCTTATGCCCTTCATAAATTTTTGACAAACAATATTCCAAACTTTTTTTTTGCAGACCATAATTGAAACTTAATCATATTTGACACTCGGCTGAAAACAGTTTTAAGAACATTCCTGGCATAACCATCTTAAATGGGGAAAATTGTAAATATCTTTTGGAAAATCTAACGAGGAATTTTAAAACAGAAATTTTAAAACAGAAATTTTGATACTTACAACAAAACATTAAAAGTGATTGATCTGATTCACTTGTTTTTCATTATTCTAAAATACCATCACACAATAATCCTTTTGGCATTTAATATCGTATGAGATAATTCAAGTTGGCTAAACAATTCTGTGTATTTCTGTTGACTTGGATAGTTGCATATATACAGCCGTTTTTAGATTAAATGGCAACAGAATAATTATCGTTAAACTTTTATAAGGTAAGTTTAGATTAAAATTTAATATGTACATGAATTAATTAATATTAATGCATAAAGTATTATTGTTGGGCTGAAGTTCCAATCTAAAGAGCTCTACAGGAGTTAGCTTAATTTCTGCTGATATGGCGACTTTTACGCTAGTAAGGTGGTTTGTTTGGTTTGTTTTGTTTTACGGCATATCAACCTCAGTGGGTCATTTAATGCTGACAAAGTTTTGAAATAAATCAATTCTTAATGGATAATACAATTTTTTATAAATACATTTTTCTATTTAACCCATAGATGGGACCCTAACAGGTACTACCACTCTGGGTCAGAGTGGACCAGGGAGCAATGGTGATGAATGGGGTGCTCCACATTCCCCAAACCTCCAAAACTGGAACCTCACCATCAGATAGAGTTTAACGTCATTCCCAGGACATGTAGAGCCGCAGCCACTGCCTTCTAGCACCCATATGATAAAAAAGGGTTGGGGCTTGCCATAAGGGCAATAGGGTTGGGGCAATAATATAGGTGCTAGGGCTTGACGTGACCAAGCCAATTGATCGGAGGGGGCCTCTCCGACTGCCCGTCTAGCCCAAGATAGGGCCAAAGTGGAGTATGCATGTCATGAACTGCTCATCCACCTGGGCTCTAGTAAGGAATACGAGGAATGCTGAGAAAATGATTTTTATGAAAACAAGAAAACTCTTTAAATATAAATTTGAAGCCAATCACGATATAATTAACTTGAGATGTTGAGGCAAGATTTATGGCAATTTATGGTAAGATCATACTT
>CM042166.1:83189227-83199227 GCA_023376005.1 Doryteuthis pealeii
AACAGCCCAGTACAACTTATCAGCCAAAACGTTGCACAAATAACAATGAAGATGGGGACAATAGTCAAAATAATGCTAATAATACTAATCTTCAAGCCTCATCTCAAACATTCAGAGAAATGAAATTTCAACGTTCAATTATTTCATGTTAAATATTTGGTGAGATGATTTTTCAATATTAGAAATCTAAATAGATAGGAATTTTGTTTTTCATTTGTATTTTAGTCCAATTATCCATTTTGTACTAATAGCATAAAATAATGAAAAATTATACAAGAAACTGAAAAATAATCTTTCATTTGTCCTTTAATGGGTCATTTTGAAAGAAATTCTAAAATAAAAATAAAGGTGACATAGAAAAATAGTTTGAAAACTTTGTTCAAATCAATTGAAAAGTCTTCTTGAAAAACTGATAGATTTTTTTTATAAGCTACAAATCCAATGAAATTAGAATTATCTTTATTATGATTTGTAGATTGATTTTGAATTATACAGTTCAAAATGATATCTATAGTATAAACTGATGTGGTTTTTGTTCTATTACAGACAAAATATCCACTAGAATGTGTGTTTATCTTCAAAAACTTATAGTTTCTTTATAAGCTACAAATACAATGAAATTAAAATTATCTTTAGGATTGATTTTGAAACCTTTAAAATCAAAATTTACACACAATGTTTCAAGCAAACTATAAAACTCTTATATCTTTATGTTATTTATTATCTAATAAAGTGGCTAATCATTTGAACATTAATTATCTAACATTTTTTAAATAAAATTCAGTTAACAGTTTCTTTTCTAAAAGCCCAAGAAACCCCGTCCTGGTACCCTGTCTCCGAAATTGCTGCCCAGTGAATTTTAAAATAATGACCCCAAGCTTCGGCGCCACATCAGTGTTACTTGAAAGAAAACAACCAACTTAGGGCGTTAAATGTATTGGGGGGGGCTTCTCTTTTTGTCTTAATTCTTATTTATTTATAGAAATTTGTCGTAATTCGTGTTTATTTATCGTAATTTGTCATAATTCTGGTTTATTTACGGTAATTTGTCATAATTCTTGTTTATTTATCGTAATTCTTGTTTATTTATCGTAATAAAAGAAAATCTTAGTATTTAATAGATAGATAGATAGATAGATAGATATGAATATGGATAGTTTTGAATAGACTGAGATAGATAGATAGATAGATAAATAATAGGTAACACCTATTTTACCCCGTGAAATTTACATCCCCGCTATATTTAACACAATGAAACTTTCAGAAGCTTGGTGGTCGTTATTTTAAAATTCACTGGACAGCAATTTTGGAGGCAGGGGACCGGGATGCACTTCCTCATAAATTACCTAATATTGCAAACTAAGTGACATATATTTTTGATAATTTTTAGGAGTTGATAATTTGTTGGGTTAATTAGTGTATGTTAAGGTGTTCTTTTGAAATCTTCCTTAGGGTCTTTTAATGTTGTCAACTCTGCTATTCTGCTTTTTTTCCACATCCAGTTATTCACTTTTATGTTTTTTTGGGTTATTTCATATGAATATTTCTTTTTTTAACAGTTGTCACCATATTGTACAATTTTGTCACCACACAAAATTGGCAGTAACACATAGAAAGTGTTTGTGTACGGAACTCTCTTTTAATTTGATTTTATCGATGATTTTAATTTGGAATTTTCAGGTTTTAACAAACAAATGTGAGTGCATATATATTATATATATATATATATATATATATATATATATAAGCGTGTTGGTAGATCCTTGCGGAGAGAAAAAACCCGGCAGAGAGTTTGATTGTAAAAATATACTACCAAACATCAACCAGGAAGAAAAAAAATTTTGAAAAAAAGAAAGGACCAAGATATTCGTACCAAAAAATAATCTATTGGTATAGTATTTGGCCAAAAGAAAAAAATTTATATGTATATATATGGATATATATATATTCATATAACCGCTAGGAGAAGCTAATTTGTAAAAAGTGCTCGATACCTAAGTAGAGCCAAGTAATAAGGATAATCTACTGAGTCAGACGAACCTACTATTAGTTTCGCATAAAGCTCTTCAGGGCTAAAATCTGACTCAGATTTTAGCCCTGAAGAGCTTTATGCGAAACTAATAGTAGGTTCGTCTGACTCAGTAGATTATCCTATATATATATATATATATATATATGGTTATATATATATATATATGTATATATATATATATATATATATATATGGTTATATATATATATATGTATATATATATATATATATATATATATATATATATATGTATATATAAATATATGGTTATATATATATATATGGTTTGGAGGTTGATTTTGAAGGCTATCACAATGCAGGTGTAAAGAAAAAATAATAAGTTAACAATGGTGTTGTGTGTTAACCTGTAACATATTCTTGAATTTTCGAGATAAAATCTCTTTTTGAGAAGATCACTGGAATTGAAGTCGTCTTGTTATAGCATAACAAGACGACTTCATTTCCAGTGATCTTCTCAAAAAGAGATTTTATCTCGAAAATTCAAGAATATGTTACAGGTTAACACACAACACCATTGTTAACTTATTATTTTTTCTTTACACCTGCATTGTGATAACCTTCAAAATCAACCTCCAAACCATATATATACACAATGCTTCAAGCAAATTATAAAACTCTCTTATATATATATATATATATATATATATATATATATATTTATTTATTTATGTATTTATAAATATATATATATTTATGTATATATAAATATATATGTGTATATATGTATATGTATATATATATATAGAGATATATATATATATATATATATATATATATATATATATATATATATATATATGCATGTTCATGTGTGTATTCCATCCTCAGAGTTAGTACTTATCCCACGGCGATATTGTAATCATCTGTTGTTTTAAGAAGTTGAGGAACGCCGTATATTTGAACATTTTTTTTTCTTTTTCGGTTACTTCCGTGATGTTAAATCGGCTATTTCCGTGATGTTAATTCGGCTGCTCCTGTGCTCGTGGAGATTGTTCGAAATTCTTTTAATTTTTACTATAAATATAGCCTTGCTCCGGCATAGTGAAATAAAGTTGTTTTTTTATATAGTATCTTTGAAGCATTACTTCCAAAAATATTTATTTTTGAAAAAAAAACAAAAGTTAAATAAATATAATTTTCAACACATATTGCATTGTAAATTGCCTTCAAAAATCTTTATATTACACAAACACAATGCTTCAAAGATGCTATAAAAAAAAACTTTATATATATATATATATATATATATATATATATATATATGCATGTTCATGTGTGTATATTTGTATCTAAATACAACAATCTGATTATACTAGTAACTAAGTAACATTAATACTAAATAAGTCAAATCTCCTTTTAAACAAAGACTGTTTGTCCAAATGACTACCAGTTTGTTTTCTGCCTATTAATAAAAACTTAATACAAAGAAATTATGTCGGGTGTAAGAATGGAAAATAGGAAAAAACAAATATTCACAGATGTTTATCTATGAATGAATAAATAGTTCTGCCTAAGTTTCAGTATTTTGATATATATATATATATATATATATATATATATATATATATAATTGAAATGGAATGAACGGCTAAATGACCATCACGACTTTGCCCGTTGCGTTTTAAAAAAAGAACACCACAAGACGCGTGTTTATAACATAAAAAAAATAATGACAAAAAAAAAACGCGTCCATTTCCGAAAATCGTCTCTGAAGATAAAGTTTTACTTTGAAATCGATAAGACAAAAAATAACATCTTTTTGTTTTTATTTGCATTGTAATTGCTTTCTAATTATTAATATTTTATAATATATATATATATATATATATATATATATATATATATATACCAAACGTGTTGGTAAATCCTCTCAGTGAGAAAAAAACCAGCAAATAGTTTGATTGTAAAAATATACTACCAAACATCAACCGGGAAGAAAAAAATTTTGGGGAAAAAAAAAAGACCAAGATAATCGTACCAACAAAAAATAATCTATTGATACAATATTTTGGCCAAAAGAAAAACAATTTATATGCATATATATATATATAAGATATATATATTCATATAAAACCGCCAGGAAACTAAAGCTAATAAGTAAAAAGTGCTCAATACCTAAGTAGAGCAAATAATAAAGATAAATCTAATAAGTCAGATTAACCTACTAAAAGTTTCGCTTAATGCTCTTCAGGGCTAAGACCCGACTCTTAAAAATAATAGACTCTCTGAATTTGATAAAAGCATAGATAATAGAACTAAAAAAAAAAAAAATTTAAAAAATTAACTAAAAACCAAATTACGTAACCCCATGAAGACGACTGGTGAAACAGTCGAAAGCGCTCGGGAAATTAGTATGCAAAATATCATGAATCAACTCGATCCAGATTCAAAAAGGATAGCCAGAAGACTGGAAAAAATATCTATACAAAAGATGAAAGAGTTCTCCATGTTGTTCAATAACACATGCCTTGATATATATATATATATATATATATATATATATATATATATACTGGATATATTGGCCATCATCAGGGCAATATTAAGGAGCAATATCATGAAGCTCCTTCAAGCAATTCTAAAGGAGCTCCATTGTTAAGATTGCTCAGAGAATAATCAAAATTTAATGACAAAAGAAGTAGGTATTTACCAAACCCCTCTACCATGAGCATATGATGTGACACAACATCAATTTTTAAGCAGAATAAATCTGGTTTGAATTCAGAGTTTTCCTTATGAAGGCTAAAGAACCCAATCTGTCCTACTATTTACCCATAACTGAAATGCAAACTGTCTTGTCGAGGATTTGATCTTGGGTCACCAATTCCATATCCTAAGACAATAACCACTACGCTAAGCATACCTCCTAATAAAATAGGGAATTGCCCACATAACCAAAATATATAAATTAAACAGTTAAAATCAGTTGCACTAGCTTGGTTTTGTTACTCACTTTAATATGTGACTTCCACATAGTTTTGTTATGTTAGTCATGTAATATTCAAAGGTTATGACAAAGTCATAACTCGTTGAAATGCAAACAAACTCCGACAAAGGTTGAGGGACAAAACATTTTATATAACAGCACAAGAATAAACAAGGTACATAATACATAGAAGTGTACATAAACATACATACATAAGTAATATAAAGCTACATGTAAAAGGGATAAACATAAAAGCATAGACATGAGACTAAGAATAGTCCATGCTGTATAAATCACTTACAGTGACTAGTAGCAGGCATTGAGGGCCAAAGCCCCAATGAGAAGGGAATGACAGTGTCTAACCCATGTGGTCTCATAGTGAGAAAAGAGAAAAGAGGAAGAGAAATTCAAAACAGCCGCTTAAATACACGAGGCCCCTAGCGGGAACCAGCGACATTGAACGGGCAGACAACTCCCCAGGCAAATACGAAAATAACCCCCACAGTCACTTTAATATGTGACTTCCACATAGTTAGTCATTTTGATATGTGACTTCCACATAAGCCAAAAGTTTTACTTGATTGTATGTACAATTTTTAAACAAACTACACTAATGATGGAAATTAGATACCTTGCAATAACAAGGAAAGTAAGAGTAAGTTGTAGTCAAGTCACAAATTAAGCAATGATGAGCCTGTTCAACTCTAAGATGGGTGACCACTAAGTAACATCAAGTACTATAAACAACTTATGTGGTAGACTAAACAAAACTTACTAAATACACAAGAGATTGTGAAAAAAGAACTACCAATAACTAAAAGACAATCTTCATTCAAAGAACGTAATTCTGTGTTTTTGGTGGAATTAGAAGTGAGTTCTTTATTGTGAACCCTTTCCTGAAATATGAAATGATTAATTCATATAAGTATTGCTTTCAATTAGACCAATTGAAGACGGCAATCAATGATGAAAAGAAGCCAGAAAGTGTATACTAATGAATCAAGATAATATTAGATTTCATGTCTTTTTTTCTTTTTTTGCTGACCAGGCAAAAGTTGATATAACTTGGCTGGAAAGTTTTCAGTTATCTGTCATAATGAACAAATATTCTGTATTCAGATTAGCATTCGTCTAGAAGACTAAAATTGCAGTTTTAAATCAGAGAAATAAAAAGTTATGAAAGGATGGAATTAAGAAGTTCCTTGAAAAATAACAGAAGATAATGGTACAAATTATTAATATGATTCTCAGTAACATTAATACTAAAACTTCAATTGGATTTTAAAATTTTACTTACATTATGAACTTTCTTGTTTTGGTTTAGTTTAGATTAATGACATATCAACCTTCATGGGTTATTAAATCTCAAAGCTGCCATCCTTGTTGAAGAATAGTAGTGGTACTATATTTAACCCATAGGGGGAGAAAATTGTTGGGAATTTAATAACTTAATCCCACAGAAAAAAGAGACATACTTTTTTTGTCTTTAGCGAGCGCAATTATTCATTGAGACATATTCCAATTGAGATACCTTCCATTAAATTAACGAGGCAACACATTACGACTGCTTTTCATAACACGAGGTGTTTTATTTATATAAAAACAATGACTGAAATTAATAGATCAAAGGGCAAGTAACTCACCCGTACAATAAATGGATTAGGGCATTATTGTATCATCATCATCATCATCATCATCATCATGTTGCACAAATCGCACAGATATCCATGACAATCTCTCACCAGCCTTCCCTATCACTCATTGCCTCTGGGAGCTCCTCTGCACGGCATCCAGCATTCTCACACAGTTGGTCAATGTAGGTCCTTGCTGGGCGGCCCACACTAGCATGCCCATGAGTTGGCATCCACCAGAGAACGTCGCTTATGAGCTTATCCTTGCTTTTCCAGCAGTGCCCCGCATGCCTAGTCCATCTTACTCAGATGGTTTGTGTGAGGGGGGGCAGGTGGCCATACAGCTGATCCCTTGTGGGGTGCTGTTTCCATGACTTGTTCAAGACTGCACGCAGCATTCTTGTGCAGGTTCCATCCAGCTTATTCTCGAGGCGCTTCTTAGGGTCCAAGTGGTGCAACCATACAGCAGTACTGATATAACCACAGCCCGGAGGAATTGTCGCTTTAGCTTGTTATTGAGATCTGACTTCCATATGACCGATAAGTTGTATAAAACAAATAAAATTGATTATAATGAATTATTTCCTAATATGATTTAATGTTCATCTTTTTATAAATGATATTTTTCTTTGGTATGAAAATTTATGAGTGACAGATCATAACTCAGAAATCTCGTAAGTCAAGGTACCTCTATACATGGAAGTGGTCATTGTTGTTTGTGGGGGGGGGGTCTATGCCTATTGTTTTTTATGTAGTTTGATTGCTATAGTCGTCGGAGCGGCCTAAAGTCGTTATCAGCCAATCAGTGAGGGAGTCTATCCCCTTTTCACTTGCGCTAGACCAAGGAGATTATTTTAGCATCTGATGTGGAGCGTCACACCTACCATCAGCTCCTTACTTTACCGCACAGATCCCTGTGCTACTCATACGCTTAGTTGATGAGAACCGGCATTAAACAAGGAACCTTGTGGTTTCTAGCCAAACGCTCTACCAACTGAGCTAACCCGGAACTTCTGACAAATACGATGCAATCACAGAAGCTTTTTAAATTCATAGTGTTGGTATTATTTTGCCTTAGTTACCACAATTTTTTGTTAAGTGGCATTGCGATTGGTCGTATATAAATCTTTGACTCATCCATGTAGATACTTTCAAATTATGAATGTATCTGCTGGGCTGAGTCAAACAAAAAATTCGAATAACATATAAAAACATTTAAAAATATAAAACTGACAATACAGAAAAAATGCATAAAGAATTAAAAAGATTAGAAAATAATATTAATAAATATCGAAAAATGATGAAGAGGAAAAGAATTATTGACTGGGGAAAAAAGGGAGAAGGATAGATTGAGTGAGATTAAGAGAGAGAAAGAGAGAGAGAGAGAGAGAGAGAGAGAGTTAAGAAAAAAGAGGGAAGAAAGATAGATTGAGATTACAAGAGAGAGAGAAAGAGAGTGAGAAAGAGAAAGAGAGAGAGAGAGAGAGGGAGTGAGAATGAGAGAGAGAAAGAGTGAGAGAAAAATATTTTTTTAAATATTGAATAGAAGAAAGGAGAGTGATAGATAGATTGAGTGAGATTAAGAAAGATAGAGAGAATGAGATTAAGAGAGAGAGAGAGAGAGAGAGAGGAGAGAGAGAGAGAGAAAGAGAATAAAAAATATATGAATAAGAGTGAAATTGATTTTTATGTGAAGTGTTCAGTTAATTTGATTTGATAAGACAGAAATTGAAATAGAGAAATAATACGATCAAAATGATATGAAATTCTGTTGAACTTTGATCATTAAATCACAGGGAACATTGCAAACAATTAATTGATTCCAAAAGGAAAAAGAAAAAACAAAAAAAAAAAAAAAAACATGCTTAGGAAAATTTCCTAAATGTTTGACATACAAATAGTTCCAATGATGGAAGTAGAAACCAAAAGAATGTTGGATTAAATCAAACTAAATGGACCTAAATAGTATGTTACCCTGCCGAAAGAAAAAGAAAATCATGGAATTAATCGAATTTGATTAAAATTTTAAGTGTTGATATATTAACAATAAAAGATATAATGCACATATATAATATTATTTAAAAACTTTTTGATTTTTTCAGATCAGTTAACTTTGAGACGTAACACAGATTCTTAATGATACATGGTTCAAAGTTAACTGATCTGAAAAAATATAAAATGGGTTAGATAGTAAAAAATGAATTTTGAAAAAGATATAGTTGAAAGTAATTGAGTTTTTAAAAAAATGCTGTACCCATCAAGAGTGAATAGGTTAAATCGAATCTAAATTCCACCATCGTATGTCACCCCACTGAAAAAAAAAAATTCTAAAAATCAAGAAATTAACCAAATTTAATTAAATTTTCAGTGTTGATATATTAATGAATAAAAAATATAATACACTAGTTATTTTATTTGAAAACTCTTACATATTTTCAGGCTAGTTAACTTTGAACCAGGTATCTTTGAGGCATAACACAGATTCACAAACATACGTGGTTCAAAGTTAATTGACCAGAAAAAATGTAAAAGTTTTTAAATAAAATGATTGGTGCATTATATCTTTTATTCATTAATATATCAACACTGAAAATTTCATTAAATTCGGTTAATTCCTTGATTTTTGGTATTTTTTCTTTCGGCGAGGTGACATACAATGGTGGAATTTAGGTCCGTTAAGTTCGATCTAATCTGATGTTGTGATATATCTAAGGATTATATTAAAAAGTAAAGTAAAGTCATTGGGGTAGCCTAAAGTTGATATCAGCCAGACAGCAAGGGAGTCTATCCCCTTTTCACTAGCACTAGACTAAGGAGATCATTTTAGCACCCAAGGTGAAGCACCACACCTACCATCAGCTCTTCACTTTACCTCACAGATCCCTGTGTTACTTATATGCTAAGTTGGCGAGCACCAATATCGAGCCTTGTGCTTCCTAGTCAGACACTTTACTGACTGAGCTGAACTGGCAATATTAAATTTTCAATTTCAAAAATTCAAGGGAGTAAGAGAGATAACAAAGTATTTCTTAATTAGAATATGGGTATTGATGCAGAATAGCGTGCAAGAGATAAAGCATTAGAATCACATATATATTTACCAACCTCCGCACGAGCAGGATGTGACACAAGATCAATTTCTTAAGCGGAGTTTAACAGGTTTGAATTCAGAGTTTTCCTTCCCCTAGACTAGTTATCTAGCCATGGTTAACGAGTCCAGTCTACCCTGCTATACCCATAGCTGGAGGGAGAATTGGATTCATACCTTTCCCAAGGGCATTAACGCCATGTAAAATGCTAACAGCTTCATCTAGGAATTGAACTCAGGTTGACGAATCCATTTGCTACGACCCTAACCATTAGGCCACGTGCATTTGAATCACATAAAGT
>CM042166.1:83201727-83221727 GCA_023376005.1 Doryteuthis pealeii
GTCTATCACCTTTTCCCTTAAGGGCCAGGTTAGCTCAGTCGATAGAGTGTTTGGCTATAAACCACAGGGTTCCTAGTTCGATACCCACCCTTGCCAACTCAGCGTATGAGTAGCACAAGGATCTGTGCAGTAAAGTAAGGAGCTGATGGTAGGTGTGGCGCTCCACCTCAGACGCTAAAATAATCTCCTTGGTCTAGTGCTAGTGAAAGGGATAGACTCCCTCGCTGCATGGCTGATACCAACATTAGGCCGCCCCAATGACTTTACTTTATCCCCTTTTCCCTAGTGCTAGACCAAGGAGACTGTTTTTGCATCTGAGGTGGAGCGCCACACCTACCATCAGCTTCTTACTTTACCACACAGATCCCTAGCCAAAACGCTCTACCAACTGAACTAACCTGGCCCTTCAATTAATACACAGCATTAAGTAATACACAAGGTGTTAGTGCACAAATAAAAAAGTAAAGTCGACGGGGCGGCCTAAAGTCAGTATCAGCCAGTCAGCGAGGGAGTCTATCCCCTTTTCAATAGCGCTAGACCAAGGAGATTGTTTTAGCATCTGAGGTGGAGCGCCACACCTACCATCAGCTCCTTACTTTACCGCACAGATCCCTGTGCTACTCATACGCTGAGTTGGCGAGGACCGGTATCGAACTAGGAACCTTGTGGTTTCTAGCCGAACGCTCTACCGACTGAGCTAACCCAGCCCTGAGTGCACAAACTACCACAATAATACCAAAGATGAAGAGTGGAGGTGATCATTGTGTAATGGTTATCATTGTACGAAATGGGCTTGATGACACTTGTTCAAATCCAGGACAAGTCTATTTGAATTTCAAATAGGGCTAATATCTTTGGGAAAATTATGAATCCAGCAATTTTGGTTTGTTTGTTTTGTTTTACGGCATATCAACCTCGGTGGGTTATTTAATGCCGACAAAGTTTTGAAATAAATTAATTCTTAATGCATAATACAATTTTGTTTATCAACTCATGTTTTTCTATTTAACCCATAGATGAGACCCTAACAGGTACTACCACTCCGGGTCAGAGTGGATCTAGGAGCAATGGTGATGAAGGGGTGCTCCACATTGCCCAAACCTCCAAAACTTGAACCTCACCATCAGATAGAGTTTAACGTCATTCCCAGGACATGTAGACCCTCAGCCACCCCCTTCTAGCACCCATATGATAAAAAGGGGTTGGGGCTTGCCATAAGGGCAATAGGGTTGGAGCAATCATATAGGTGTCCAGCAATTTTCTCTCCAACAATGAGTAAATAGTTGAGCAGACTGGGCTCTTTCTCCTTGGTACAGCATCTGGTCTAAGAAAAGGAAAACTCTAAATTCAAACCTGTTTATCAAATAATTGATCTTCTGTTTGTGTGGATAGGTTAGGTACATACATACCACAATACTACCAAACACAGTGGGTATGCATCCAATTATTCTCCCTCCAGCTATGGGTAAATAGTTGAAAATAATAGGCTCTTTAACCTCTTTCTGCTGAATCCAAAAATCATGCTCATTTTCCTAATCAGATCAAATTTTTAAGATATAAGCTATACCTGAAATGTACAGGCTTTTGAATATGTGTTATTATATACAACTTATTCAAGGACATCTTAAAAACCAAACCTGACTAAATACAATGAATGTTATTTTTGAATTTAGCATATCCTATCCTAGATCACCTGATTAACGTTTGACCTTTAGAAAAAAAAATTTTTTTAACGCAGGCCAGTGTAATTGTAATTCAGTTTGTTCTTTGAATATGAAATAAACGCGAGTATGTATTTACCCAACCCCTCTGCTTGAGGTCAATTTTAAGCGGGGTTTAACAAGTTTGTATAAAGATTTTTCTTTCTAGACCGGTTGAGTCTCTCCTGGGATAAATATGCCACACATTAACATGTTACTAAAATATTGCAAAAGTTTTGATTCACTCAAGTAGATTCTCTAAAAATTTCAAAGTAAGAAATATCTAAATAAATATCAGTTTGAACTTTTAGAGAAGTCATTTCTGTTGAACTTAATGTCTTCCTGCCCTATCGGCTGGGGCGTTAGAATGCACCGACTGCACCTCTGCAGAGGGGTAAGACTCCCCCAATGGGGCCACCTGTTGGCCGTGGGTGGCAACCCGTGATGCTTAAGGATAGAGCCCAGGTGGATGAGAAGGAGTGGTAGTACCTGTTAGGGTCCCATCTATGGGTTAAATAGAAAAATGTATTTATAAGAAAATTGTATTATCCATTAAGAATTGATTTATTTCAAAACTTTATCGGCATTGAATGACCCACTGAGGTTGATATGCCGTAAAACAAAACAAACAAACTAAATGTCTTCATTATTTGGTTGCCAATTTTTGAAGTCTTTGTCAGAGATGAAGGTGTGTGTAACCATAAGTAGGTTTTTTTCTGGGCATCTGGCATAACTGGGGTTGATGTTTCAAATATAATGTGCCAGGTTGTGGGGTCTGCTTCGTTTTTGATTCTGGTAATAAAATGATAATAAATCAGAGAAAATACAGAGAAGAATCAAAAGGTAAAATCTGTGCTTCTTCATCTGTTTCTTACATACACCCACACACACACACACACACACATACACACATACTCACACACCTACTCACGCACACACATGCAGGCACATACACTCACACACACACACACATATACTCACTATCTCAAGCGCGTGGTGTAATGGTTAAAGTCATGGGAAATGGACTCATCACCCCGAGTTCAAATCCTGGACGTGGTCATTGCATTTCACTTAGTGCTAATACCCTTGGGAAAGGTATGAATTCTACTCTCCCTCCAGCTATGGGTAAATAGTAGGGCAGACTGGGCTCTTTAACCTTGGTTAGGCAACCGGTCTAGGAGAAGGAAAACTCTGAATTCAAACCTGTTAAACTCCGCTTAAGAAATTGACTGTGTCACATCCTGCTTGTGCGGAGGGGTTGGTAAATATATATACTCACTATCTCACTCACATACTTACACTATCATGTATATTATATAGATTAGGGGCTTAGTCCTCTGTGTAAAATAGAATTAACCACTTGATTCCATGGGGTTCCCCCCAGGCAGTAACTCTCCCCTCATATAAAAGGAGCAGGGTAGAGTTTATTGCCCAGTGCTTGAGACACCCCAAATGGGGAATGCCAAAGGAATCATGCAACATGCCACATCTCAAAACCTCAGACAAATAATAATTATTGTTGTCATAATTAAGATCTTTTTTCTCTATCCATCTATCTATCTATCTATCTTGTCCTTTGGACTCTTTATCTCTATTTTCTTTTCTCTTTTTCACATTCTCTTTCTTTTTATTCCATCTTTTCTCTTTTGCTTTTTCTTTCTCTTCTCACTTCTATATTTTGTTTCTGTCTCTTTTTTTCACTCTTCTCTCTATCTACCTCTCTCTTCTCTTTTCGTTTTATTCTTTCTTTCAATCCCATTATTTATTTCCCTTCCCTCCCTCTTTTATCTTATTTACCCACCTCTCTCTCTCTCTCTGTGTCTCTGTCTCTGTCTCTCTGTCTTTGTCTCTCTCTCTCTCTCTCTCTCTCTCTGTTGTGCATGAGGTCATTTATAGAGATGTTCATACGAATTGTCAACTTGAAACTTAAAGAGATGTTAAAATGTCCTTGTGTCAATTCCGACTGGTGGGACATCGGAAAAATAAACTCACATACATGCGCATGGACATACACTTACATACACCTGTATGCACACACACAAGTACATACATACACACACTCACTCACTCACAAACATTCACATACATGTGCATGAATGTACAAACACATTAACTCACATGCACATGCATACACATATATGCACACATACAAGCACACACATACACACATGCATCAAATCACACATACATGTATATACATGCACACAAAAATACACCCATATGTAAATAAACACTCAGGTATGCACACACATGCATGAATGTGTATACAAACACACATTCACACTCACATGCATGTACACAGACACACATATATCCATCTATGTTTATACATGTATGAATTATACATGCACATGCATATGCATACGTACACATATGGAAGTGCTTACATAACCTCACATATATCCACATACACTCTCACATAACCTGTACATACACATACACATGTGCATACACACACGTGCAGGTGTATATGAGTTTGTGTGTGTGTGTGTGTATATATATAAATAAATAAAAATACCCTACACGAACATAACAATCCATCCGCCACATCTAACATGCGATAGCCCTAATATCGTATATTACATATACTACACACAATATATAAACAGCGGATATGTGGGAGAAACATCTACATCTTTTAGACTAAGATTAAATAACCACAAATCCACAATAAAACTCAAATCACGCCATAGCATGATAGCACTTCACTTGAACACCCCACCACACAACCTTACACACCTCAAATGTATTTTAGTAGACCGTGCATTTCCAACAACACAATCTCGAAAACAAGCAGAAACCAAATGGATTTTAAAACTACGAACCCACGTGAGGGGACTGAACGCTGATATCGGAATACTCCATTATTACAAATATTTTTTATCTGCCGCTGTCAATAACAACAAAGACAAAGGATCCGTTCAACAGGAGCGACATTCATATGAGGAAGGAAATCTAACGATCCCGAACATTTATGATAACAAATAATAAAAAATAAGTGAATCCAGTACTCCATAACATCGAGTTCCTTCATTTATTTTTAAATGCTTCATAATAACGCCCAACTTCAACATAAAAAAGACATAAATATATATATATATACATATATTTGCCAACCCCTGCACATGAGCAGGATGTAACATAAGGTCAATTTATTAAACAGAGTTTAACAGGTTTGAATTTGGAGATTTTCTTTCTCCTAGAGTGGTTACCTATGGTTAAAGGGCCCATTCTATCCTACTATTTACTCATAGCTGGAGGGAGAATAGTTGGATTTATACATTTCCCAAGGGTATTAGTGCTTTGTGAAATGCAAACAGCCTTGTCCAGGATTTGAACTCAGGTCGACAAATCCATTTCCTATGAGTCTAACCATTACACCATGTGCCTCCTGTTTGTGTATCTGTGCAAACATTTATTCACAAAAGATAAAAGATGAATTATTGAGTAACCAAGTTAACTAAGATTTGAGAAGTCAAAAACACCTTTTTAGGGTTTTCAGCTCCTGTTACTTCTTTAATTTTTAATCTCAAATGATTGGTTAAGAAAAATATCAAACAAAAAAAAAACAAAAGCAAAACCGAGAGAAGGTGAAGAAATCAGCCAAGAAAAGTGAAGCGTTTATCTTCAGGGAGAGATCAACTAATTAAAGTCTGGTTTGCGTGAATGCCTTCCCAAATCTTTTGTGGTCACGCCATTCACCTCATATCTGCTAACCGCCTTTTTTATCTTAGTGAGGTAATGGGGCCTAAAACATCGTGGGACATTGAAGGATTTTGAAATGAATTAGGATACTTCATACAAGAAAGAAAAAAAAAATAGAATCTAGCTGTTATATATTAAAAAGACATTCAGATAACAGATTCTGGATGTACATAACTTTATCTTAAAAACATGCTGTCATATTTATGTCTTTTTTATGTTTGGTTTGGTTTCTTTGTTTAATGGCATATCACCCTTCGTGGGTTATCTAATGCCAAAGCCCTCCTGGTAGAAGATCAGTAGTGGTACTATTTAACCCCTAGAGGTACATGGTGTAATGGTTATCATCAAGGGAACTGAACTAAGTGACCTGAGTTCAAATCCTGGATAAGACTGTTTGTATTTCACATAGTACTCATACCCTTAGAAAAGGTATGCATCCAACTATTCTCCCCCCAGCTATGGGTAAATAGTAGAAAGACTGGGCTCTTTAACCTTGGTTAGGCAACCAGTGGAGAAGTTAAACTTAATTCATAGCTGGGTGGATAAGAGGTTCATACCTTTCCCAAGTGTATTAGTCTTAGTCTGGAAGTGAATGTAATAGCAGAATTGGAATTTGAACTCACTTACTACAATTTTCCAGTCGAGCACATTAGCCACTACATCATGGGAACTTCCCTTGTCATATTTGTATCAGTATTAGGTACAATGTAAACTTTTTAAGCAGCCATTGTTGTTTTAACATTTTGACGTTTTCACAGTACCAAATCGATATAATGTTATATACCTTTCTTTACTTCTTTACTTCTTCTATATCTTGGTCATCTATTCTTCTGGCCGGCTTTGCTATTCTGATCGTCTATCTTCTATCTTGGTCTGGAATATCTTCTAAGGTCTGGTCTGGTCTTCTATGGGGATTTCGGGTCTGGTTTCTGTTAGGGATCACTCCTTATCAGAAGCCCTGTATCATTGTTAGTTTTTAGGTAATAAACACAAGACTTCGATTTACCTTGATGTTACTTTATTTCCAAATCCCCAACCAGACACCTGCGCAGTTGAGGGACCGCGTGTATAACACGACTTACCCCTTTGAGCTCGCTGCTACCTCTAACTGACTTAAACTTCGATATCCTTAAACCGGAAGACAGGGTCTTCCATGCCTTCCGGTTCTCACGATCCATCCCCGCAAGGCAAGGTGAGATTGAGGTCAAGCGCCATCACTCACCCTCAAGGCCATCAGCTGCACTAATCGCCATTATGATTTCTACAATACCTTATAAAAGCATTAGGGATCCAATAATTATGTAACAAAACGTTTTAATGAAAAAAAGTGAATAATTTTCTGGTTTTAAATTTTTACATGTATTGTGAAAGTTCAATATTTTAGTTGATTATCCAAATCCTTATTATTTTTGCTATTCACCAGGTGAGCTTTCCCCAGGTAAGCTTTCTCCAGATAAACTTTCCCCAGGTGAGCTTTCCCCAGGTAAGCTTTCCTCAGGTGAGCTTTCCCCAGGTAAGCTTTCCCCAGGTGAGCTTTCTCCAGATAAACTTTCTTGAGGTGAGCTTTCCCCAGGTGAGCTTTCCCCAGGTAAGCTTTCCCCCAGGTGAGATTTTCTTTTCTTTTTTCTTTTTTTACCTGATACAAAGTTTTATAATCAATTGAATTTTGCTGCTTCTTCTTCTTGGCTGATTTTCTTTTCTTTTTTAATTAATGATTTCTTGTTTCCACAATGTAAGAAAGCAGAAACAGTTTGGAGAAAAAAAACAGCACCTACATGAAAATGTATTTTTGTTACATAATCTATGTGGTTTCATAAGATTATTGTCAATCCCCTGTAATTCTGAGGGGATGACCCTTTTCATACCATGGCCAGGTCCTTCCATGGAAAATTACAGAAACCAAAAATCAGGTAATTATCCGATTTTAATTTTCAGTATTGATTTAACAATTAATGAATTTTATAATGCATCAGTTATTTTATTTCAAAACTTTAATTTAGTATTTTTGCTATGAAAAATTAATATATAAAATTCATTTAAAATATGAAAATCCTGATGTTAAGTTTAAAATGTTATATTTTTAAAAATAAATATCTACTTAATGCAAACCTTATTTTAGGAGACAAAAGTAATAAGTTTTGAAGAAAAACTCGATTGAAAATGTACCCCCTCCCCTTTTTAAGCAGAAAAACATTGATGTATAATTTTTTCTTTTATAAAATAATAACCAATTAAATAATTATCAAAATGAGTAAAAAAGAAATCTCCCAAAAATTAATTATTTATTATTTTTTTACATTTTATTTTTCGATTTTCGGTACTTATTTTCTCATAGAAGCACAACCGTAAAAATTTTTTTTTGTTTCTATCCATAACTTCAGTTTTTTATCTTATTATTTATACTGTAATTAGTATCGAAAATGATCAACTTGCAAAACATTTTACGTCCCCCAACATAAGGGGGTCAAAATTAAGTGACCTGAAAAAAATGAGAAAGTTTTGAAATAAAATAAATAGTGCATTATAAAGATCATTCATTGATACATAAACACTGAACATTTCATTAAAATCCGATAATTTCCTGATTTTTGGTAAATTATTTTCTGTAGGGGGCTAAAGTCATTTTGTCAAAAACACATTTTAGGCTCAGTTTGCTAGTCCCTATTCTAATTCCATTTCCTTTTTATCACAGCCCATTAGGATCATCCCTTCTACAGTAGTGACAAGAATAAAGAATCAGCTCTGGATGAGGATTGAACTCACATCCCTTACTACCAAAAGCCAGCTTGGTTCTATACACTGCAGCTTTGTCAACACAGCTACAAGAGCATGGATAGGATCACTAACAGCCATGTCAACAGGGTACTGTGAATGATACCAGGGGTATCCATTAAACCTAGGCGGGGCCATAAATACAAAGTGGGTGGGCACAGGAGTCAAAATCGTTTATGTTGTAAGAATTAAGAAAGCAAAAATTACTTCACACCACATTCACAGTGGGGGTGCGGGGGGGGGGGAATGATTTTCAGCCTCACCCCCCACTAAACTCAACTTGCTGACAGATTCAATAACAGAAGTTAAAATAATATCAATAAAGCCATCCTATATCCCTGTCTTCATTTGGTCAGTATTATTTTTGTTATGATTTGAGGCAATTTTGAAGAAAAATACATGAAAAAAAAAGATGGGAAAAGCTTTTAGAAATGAAACAAATAATGTAACTGCATTTTTAGTTAAAGAAATTATGATAAATAAAATGATTTGTAATTGTTTGTTTTGTAGCAACTAACATTTTCTTCTCACTTTAAATTTTTTATTTCAAATTATTTTAATTTTTAATTACTCTGAAATATTTTAATATTACTTTTAAAAATTAACTTTCATAACAATTGTATTTCAAAAGTACCAGGTTAGCTCAGTTGGTAGAGCATTCGGCTAGAAACCCCAAGGTTCCTAGTTCGATACAGGCCCTCACCAACTCAATGTATTAATAGCACAGGGATCTGTTGTGGTAAAGTAAGGAGCTGATGGTAGGTGTGGCGCTTCACTTCAGACTCAAAAACAATCTCCTTGGTCTAGCACTTGGGAAAGGGGATAGACTCCCTTGCTGATTAGCTGATACCGACTTTAGGCCACCCCGAATGTCTTTACTTTTTACTTTACCATAGAAATATATTTTATATAATTTTAAATATAGTCCAGAAGACTTTATGTATATATATGTTCTGTAGCTCAGAGAATTACTCCCAGGTCCACTCTGAACTGAGAGCTAGTACCTGTTAGGATCCCACCTATGAGTTTAAATAGAAAAATGTTTTGTCTTTATTGGTTATTAATTCATTGTCTACCATATATGGTAGATATAATAATAATGAAATTTATTGTGTACAGTGCTCAGGTGCACCACAAAATCTCATGTCAAGTACACAGAATAATGTATTAGTGTCAGGAACATGAACAGTTTACAGTAGTAATATGCATGTATGTGCGCGCGTGTGTGCATATGTATGTGGAGAGTGGCATCAAGTATAGTGTCGGCAGACTACAGGAAGCATGGAGGCTTTGAAAGACTCAGTGCTTCGGCAGCCTACAACAGACGCTGGCAGTTTATTCCATGTCTCCGCAATTCTGAGCATGAAAAAATGTTTCCAAAAGTCATGTAAGCAGTGCTGTTTTCTGACTTTGTAGGCATGCCCACGTGTGTTAGAAGGATGGAGATCAAAAAGGTGCTCAAGGTTGCTGTTGTTAAGATGATTAATGACCTTATGAGCGTTTACCAGGTCAGTTACCAGATGCCAAAGTTTCAACGAATCTATTCCCAGGGCAGCAAGACGTTCAGAATATGGTAGATGCCTGATGGAGTGTATTCTTTTGGTTGCACATCTCTGTACAGTTTCTAGGAGGTTAATATTCTGGGCAAGATAGGGGTTCCAGACCGGTGATGCAAACTCCAAGTGTGGAGATGTCAACATTATACTTCAGAATATCCTGTCATTGTCTACCATATATTAATTCATTGTCTATCATAGATATATTAATTCATTGTCTATCATAGATATATTAATTCATAGTCTATGATAGACTATGAATTAATATAATTCATAGTCTATCATAGATATATTAATTCATAGTCTATCATAGATATATTCATTGTCTATCATAGATATATTAATTCATTGTCTATTATATATTAATTCATTGTCTATCATAGATATATTAATTCATTGTCTATTATATATTAATTCATAGTCTATCACAGATATATTAATTCATAGTCTATCACAGATATATTAATTCATAGTCTATCATAGATATATTAATTCATAGTCTATCACAGATATATTAATTCATTGTCTATCATAGATATATTAATTCATAGTCTATCATAGATATATTAATTCATAGTCTATCATAGATATATTTATTCATAGCCTATCATAGATATATTTATTCATAGCCTATCATAGATATATTTATTCATAGCCTATCATAGATATATCAATTCATAGTCTATCATATATTAATTCATTGTCTATCATAGATATATCAATTCATAGCCTATCATAGATATATTAATTCATAGTCTATTATATATTAATTCATAGTCTATCATAGATATATCAATTCATAGCCTATCATAGATATATTTATTCATTGTCTATCATATATTAATTCATAGTCTATCATAAATATATAAATGCAAATACTAATCCTTGGCAAGTATAGTCTCAGCGATATATATTCCCAACAACCAAGCATTCCAGTAATTGCATCTGATAGTTCTGAAGATGGAAAAGAGGTAAACATGAAACTCCTTTTTTACCTAAAATTTTGAATGAACTTGAACTTACTTCATTCAAAATGTTAATCCTTCTTTTTCTACTTCCTCCCCATTATTTCATCTGATAGGGATTAAGTGACAGCAAGTCTCCTTAAGTTTCTAAAACTTTTACCAATATTCTTCCAGACCGTAGCATGGCTATGCTTTGGATAATGTCAATCCTTTCTTGAATCTCCGCTTTTCATGTTTTTTTGACATGATTTCACATGTGCCATTTATTATAGAAACAGACATGACCTTTATGCCCTACATCTTCTGAAGTTCCAGGTGTTTTTCCATTTCTTTTTTCCATTTTCTTACATCGCCTGTTGGCCATGTTTCCAATCTGACAGATACTTTTTTTTTTCCATCTTAAAAACTATCAGATCCAATTGTTGGAATTCTTGGGAATAAGGAAGATATTTTGCTGAGACTCCAACGACCAATATTAGCATTAATATATCTATGATATATTAATATATATATTATATTTATATATATATATATATTATACTTCAAATTCATATTTATAATTTATATTATAATAGTTATATATTTATTAAGTGAAATCAATAAGAAATATAAAAAAAAAAAGGATTATTTATCATTTATATTATAATAGTTATATATTTATTTATATCTATAATTTATATTTATATTATACTTAAAATTCATATTTATTAATATATATATTATACTTATATATACTATATATACTATATATACTTATATATACTAAAGGGCCGGGTTAGCTCAGTCGGTAGAACGTTCGGCTAGAAACCACAAGGTTCCTAGTTCGATACTGGTCCTCGCCAACTCAGCGTATGAGTAGCACAGGGATCTGTGCGGTAAAGTAAGGAGCTGATGGTAGGTATGGCACTCCACCTCAGATGCAAAAACAATCTCCTTGGTCTAGCGCTATTGAAAAGGGGATAGACTCCCTCGCTGACTGGCTGATACCGACTTTAGGCCGCCCCGACGACTTTACTTTTATATATACTAGCAAATATATGCACCCTCCGGGTGCAAGTATTTAAGTTTTAATGTAATAAAATATTGTATTAAATTAGAAAGGCTAATGAAACTAAATAAGAATACAGATAAAAAGATTTGAAACAGAGGGAGTATAATAAAAAATGGAACAACTGAAACTTACTCTTCCATCACTCCCGTCTTTCATTGTTATTTTTTCTAATTTAAGTATTTAGTTAAAAGAGGAAGTAAAGAATAAAATGACAGTTATTTTATCTTGTTAATGGATTTCATTGAAGATTCATTGAAGAGAGTTTTGCTTATATTCATTAAAATTAAACCAAACAGTTAGAAATCAATAATACTAAGCACATATTTATTAAATTTGATTTTTTAATATTAATATGCAAATTAGCCTTCCCGTTCACACTGTGAACCGCTATTTTGTTGTATATATAAATATAATTGCCTGTTGTTAGTATGTAGACATAGTTAACAGTATTAATAATGTAAGACAATTTTATTAATAATAGAGGTTTAGATAAAAATAAAATCATGTCAATAACTAAGAGAATTGTGACTTGAGTAGGAATATAGTTTCGGTTACAGACAGAAAAACACACAATCTCTATTATAATAAGATATTATACTTAAAATTCATTTAGATATTATTATACTTAATGAGAGACATTATATATTATATTCATATATATTATATTTATATATTAATATATCTATGATAAACTTACACTAAACACAATGGTAGGAAAGACAAAATAAAATCCTTTATACATACTATAACATTTAATCTTTTATATTTACCAAGCCCATTGTATGAGTAGGGTGTGACACAAGATAAGTTTCTTAAGCAGAGTTTAACAGGTTTGAATTCAGAGTTTTCCTTCTCCTACACTGGTAGACATACCAAAGTTAAAGAGTCCAGTCTGCCCTAATATTTACCTATAGCTCGATAATTGGATTCATACATTTCCCAAAGGTATTAATGCTATGTGAAATGCAAACAGCCACGTCCAGGATTTGAACTCAGGTCACCATGTTCATCTTTGAGGATAACCATTACACCATGGGTGCCTACACTCTATATATGATATACATACAAGTTGTGCATAAACGTGTCCCATGGTAGTGAAATAGATCACTAATTAGGACTTAGCCTATTCTAGTAGTGACCACCCAGAGTGGAGTTTAACAGGTTTAAAATCAGAGTTTTCCTTCTCCTAGAGTGGTTGCCTAACCAATGTTAAAGAATCCGGTCTGCCCTACTATTCATCCATAGCCAGGGGGAGAGTAATTTGATTCATACCTTTCCCAAGGGTATTAGCTTAGAATTACACACATGTTGTTTCTTGAACAAGCAGTATGTGGAAGTGGTACAAAATGGAAAAGGTCTTACTTGACAAGTGTAGTTAATATAGCTATATGGCTTTACTATTCCCAGGCAGTCAGACACAATGCCACTACTGTTCAAAGAACAGAGGCAAATAAATTTACAGAATGGGCTTCTGGGACTGTCATGTGATACCCTATATCATAACATCTGATTCTCTAACTGACATGCCAATTCTCTTTGGTCAGTCTAGATCTTAACGTCCAAAAAGAATTTTAACTAATTTTATTAGAAACAGCAATCATATTATTTCTTTATATAGTTCAACCCAATTTGTGTTCCCTAAGTTTAATGAAATGAATGGAAATATAACCAGTATTAATAATGAGGTACCTTGGAACTCTGAAGAGTATTGTGTACCCTTTCAAAGCCATTACTCCCAGGTCGACTCTGACCCAGAGTGGTAGTAACTGTTAGTGTCCTAACTATGCATTTAATAGGAGAAAATGAATTAACAAAAAAATTGAGTTCAAAAAAAGAATACTCATCAAAAATAAATTGAATAAAATTGTTATAAAAACGTCTTCAACATAAAATAACCCTACAAGGGTTGACCTGCCGTAAAATCCAAAAAAGAAAAAGAATTGAGCCATTTCATTATTTAATTGCCTGCCTTTTAACCTGGGAAAATATATATATTTATAAGAGAGTTTTATAATTTGCTTGAAGCATTGTGTATATTATGGTTTGGAGATTGATTTTGAAGACTATCACAATGCAGGTGTAAAGAATAAGGTAACAATGGTGTTGTGTGTTAACCTGTATTTAATTCTTGAATTTTCGAGATAATATCTCTTTTTCAAAAGATCACTGGAACTGAAGCAGTCTAGTTATGGCATTTCTTTTTAAAGGATTTTTTTTTTTTTAAATGATGGTATTTTTATATAACTGTATTCTTGTGTTGTATGTTTACGTGAATGCGGGGTTTTTTTTTGTTTGTATTTGTGCGTATGTTGTCATGCGATGTCCATGAAAATGCGTATTGGTTGTGACATTATGACTGTATCCTAGCGAGGATTGCACGTGTGTATGTGCGTATTAAAGAGCATATTTGTGTTTGGTGGCCATGGTGATGTATAATATTTCATGTTGGATGTAATATAAATCAATTTAATCATTAATATATTAATATATTTATATATATTTGCCCGGCAAAAAAGATCATAATAGTTGAACCCAATTCATTTATGCTAAGTCTAATGAAATGAATGGAAACTTTAAGCAGTATTAATAGTGACGTATCTTGAGCCATTTCTAATCTGAGTGTAAGAGAGAAACTTAAATCATTTGATTGATTGAACAGTAAACTAATGATGATGTACAAATTGATAACAACAACAAAAAGAAAGAAAGAACAGTGGAAAATATCTCATCAGTAATCAGGACTCATTTGTTCAAATGGACCAAGATATCTTAGCCTGTAATTTTTATATAAACTTCCTCTGAACTAAACCAAACTAAGAGATGGGAGTATGTGATAAGACCCCCCATGATAAAAACACCAAGTGAGTGACAAATAAAAACATTCAAGAAAACTGCCACTTATACTATAAAACAAAACTTGGAAATTTAATAGACAGAATTTTTCTATTATTATATTTTATTAATTATATATAGTTTATTCATTAATTATAATTTATTTATTCTCTAAGAAGTTGTTGAGAACCCTGGCCTAGCACTAGTGAAAAGGAGTTAGACTCCCTCACTGTCTGGCTGATACTGAGAATAGGCCACTCCACCTTTACTCATATGTGAGATCTTATTTTTATTGTAGTAAAAAAATAAAAGTTGTTTACAATTTTTTCCCCTTTTGTTTTTCTTTTATCAAAATGAATTTCCTTAAAACAATATGTGATAATCTTAAAATCAAAATATTCAAACTGTTATTATATTTTTATTTTTTAATAACTTTTTATATTTTGAGTATATTGACAATTCTTTGTATCATATAATGTTGATTATTCTCAATTAATATCTTGGTTTAATTGTTATCAGTCTCGATTGGTCTTTCTATACGAGACTTTTTTCTTCTTATTTGCTTTCTTAAGATATTGCTTTTTGTTTTCTTCGATCTTCACCAATAATAATCAATAATATTTGTTTTTCCCTTCCAAATGTACAAATGTTGATAACAATCTCATTTTAACCCACTGACCTGTCTGCAGGTGAAGACTCTATCAAGATGTACTAATAAGCACTAATAAGTACTTATAAGTTATCAAGTTAATCAATTCAAAAACAGAATTTTAAAGCGCTGATATTCAAGACAAGTCTACTTAGCTTATATGGAGGTGCGTGGCATAATGGTTAGAGTCGTAGGAGGACTCGTCAACACGAGTTCAATTCTTGGACGAAGCCGTTGGCATTTCACATGGCGCTAATACCCTTGGGAAAGGTATGAATCTAATTCTCCCTCCAGCTATGAATAGCAGGGCAGACTGGACTCTTTAACCATGGCTAGGTAACCAGTCTAGGAGAAGGAAAACTCTGAATTCAAACCTGTTAAACTCCGCCTAAGAAATTGACCTTCTGTCGCATCCTGCTCGCGCGGAGGGGTTGGTAAATATATATACTAACAGGAGGCACATGGTGAATCGGTTAGAGTCATAAGAAATGAACTTGTCAATCCAAGTTCAAATACTGGATAAGGTTGTTTGCAATTTACATAGTGCTAATGCCCTTGGGAAAGGTACAAACTCAACCACTCTCCCTCCAGCTATGGGTAAATAGTAGAGCAGCCTAGGCTCTTTAACATTGATAACCAGTTAATAAGCACTAATAAACCACAGACACGTGTATATAAAAATATCACCCATCTTTATTTTCGTCGGTGTGTGGGTGGTGAGGGGCGACGAGTGTTCACAATGAACTTCCGAGGGTGGTTGATGATGAGAGGCGACGAGGTTACCTTCTCGGCTGCTCGCTGGGGACTGAATGTCACCCTTCATCGCTAGCCTTTATATACAATAAATATGCCCACGCATTTTTATCTTTTGATCTGATAACGGACATATATATTTCTTTATTTTTCTCTCCGCCTCCTCACCGGAAGACTCCATTACCGTTTTCCTTTTTTAAAATCTATTTCTTCAACTTCTCCCTGCTTCTTGACCGGAAGACCTCTCTTCTGTTCTCCCGCTTTTATATATATATATATATATATATATATATATATCTTTATCTTTCTCTTTTGTCTCTTGACCGAAGAGGAATCTTCCGTTGCACGATATGCAACAAATTCTGTATAAGTTATCAAGTTAATCAATTCAAAAATAGAATTTTAAAGCGCTGATATTCAAGACAAGTCTACTTAGCTTATATGGAGTTCTGTGGCATAATGGTTAGAGTCGTAGGAAATTGACTCATCAACCTGAGTTAAAATCCTAGACATAGCTGTTTGCATTTCACATAGTGGTAATACTCTTGGGAAAAGTACGAATCCATATATTCTCCCTCCAGCTATGGGTAAATTAGTAGGGCCGACGGGGTTTTCAACCTTGGATAGGTAACCAGTCTAGGAGAAGGAAAACTCTGAATTTGGAAAACCTGAGGTCAGTCATTGATTGGGCTTGTGGCATTCCTTGTGCACCAATTCTTTCCTATCAACTGTTCCAAAAAGTGCGAATGGTCCAACACAAGCCTTCACCACTATAAACAAAACATTGTGTAGGTTGTTCATAGGATGAACCCTTATGCATTGAAATCAATGAGAGAGCCCATTTCCACTTAGTTTATTTTCAAAATGCTAAGTATGTATTTACCCAACCCCTCCACACAAGTATGACACAAGGTCAATTTTTAAGTGGAGTTTAATGAGTTTGAATTCAGAATTTTCCTCCTAGACCATTGGTTAGTTGTTTAGTTGTTTTGTTTTATGGCATATCAAACGTCTTTAATGAATCATTTATTCGATTCTTACAATACCTGCTGTTGCTTAAATAATCACCCATATAAATACTGAACAGGCTCATTGCTGCTTAACTTCAGTGACCTTTAAATGTAACTTGACAATAAACCCTTCCAGACAGGTTGCCATAACAAAGAAAGAGTATAGACTGCTATGATATTTACCCATGGCTGGAGGGAGAATAGTTAGATTGATACCTTTCCAAGGATATTAGTACAATGTGCAATACAAACAACCAGTACAGGATTTGAACTCAGTTCACTGGGTACACTTTCTATAGTGATAACCATTACACAACAAGCGGCTCCAATATTTTAATTAATTTGATAATTTGATTGCTTGATTTAAACAGCATGTCAACTGGTCTAGGGTTATTTCATGCCAACAGGTTAGGGAATTGCATTCATTGTAAATTCATATTTACATTTTTGTATAGTTGTTTCTTTAGAGCTTTTAAAGGACATGGTTAAAAAGATCTCTTTGGCCAATAGATGGGATCTGAACAGGTGTCTGGATTTCCCGCCAAACGCCAAATATTCATTGTTCTCGAGCGGAACCTTCTAGTTCCGTTCTTCTTTGATTCCTTTGTCTACTGTCCATCACTTTGCTTTCAATTCCTTTGTCCTTCCTAATTTTTCACGCCAAAATAAATTCAACGATCATTAAACCATAACACTACCACTCCAAATCAGAGTGGACCTGGGAGTAATAATGATGAATGGGTACTCCACTCTCTCCATAGCTCCAGATTAAGAGTCTCACTATCAGATGCTGTTTGGTGTCATACCCGCACACGTTTGCATATTTTGCTTGGATTTCAGATACCGATGCATCATATGTGTCATACACATGTTTTAGGTATATTGATTTGGGCCAATTACAAATACACAGCAGAGAGCTCGTCTTAAATTGCTTATCTATTATGCCTATTTTGCTTGTATTTCAGATACTCACCACATCTATTAATAATGGAGATTTGCTTCCGGTTTTTGTCTGTAACAAAAATTACATCACTGCTTACGTCACATTACCCAACACATAATCCAACGTCATAACATAGAATAAATATACTCAAAATGTGAGCATGCAGCATTAGACAATCCTCATTGTTTCAATAAATAGATGCCCAGCATTATATATTTATATATAGATTGTTTATTCTAATATATTTAAAGTTATCGGAACTGTTTCATTTCAAATTGTCTTTTTTTTTACTCCTTTAATAAATTTGACAATTTTACATTACATTTAATGTCATAGAGTGTGTACCATAATTGGTACACACTCTATGACATTGAATTTTCAGCTCCATCCCCTCAGGCAATATCTTTCAAGAAATTATTTTTACATCGCCCGGAGGGTGTCTTTTTATTTTGCTAGTATGTATATATATATATAATGGCGATGCATCATAAGTGTCATACATTGTTTTAGTGATATTGATTTGGGCCAATTACAAACACACAGCAGAGAGGTTCATCTTAAATTGCTTATCTATTATGCCAATTGGAGTTATCTACTCTTAGTTTTCAGCAGAGTCATTGATTCCATCTTAGTCATATAAAGTGAACTTTTTTTTTATCAACCAACAAAAAGAGAAAGATTTTAATACAAACAGTAATATTTACTATAAACCATATATTCAGGATGATTTACAATCACCTTTTATATTTGGTGTTTATTGTAAATATTACCTGTTTGTTTTAAAGAATCTTATCATTTATTTCTGAATCATTGTTTTTGCAAAAATGAATGTGAGAAGAACACACATAACATGGAGTTTTATTCAAAATTGGGCCTTCACATTAATAGGCACCCCAGTTTTGAAAGGAACTGAATTTTGCTTTTCACCCGTTGTTAGTAAACAAAACAGTCGCCCGATAAAAAACCAGTAACATTTTTATATCAAAATAGTTTTTGATTTTAATTTTTTTTTCAAATTATTATTTCATGTTATTATTATTAGCATATGTGATAAAATTAATTTTGCACTAAAGATAAACTAATAGTGTTATTTATTTTTAAATAAAACTTAAAACGAAAGACATGTTTATTTATTTTCCATGTGCCTCTAGATAGTTAATATTAAAAAGTATTTATTTAAAGAAAGATTTTGATAAGATTAGAGTTAGGTGTTAGAGTTAGGGGTTAGGGTTAGAGTTAGGGGTTAGGGTTAGAGTTAGGGGTTAGGGTTAGCTGTTATTATTATAACCTTATAATATACTTTTTATAGCTTTAACTATTCTCTTGTTAAACATGTCTAACGTTAAAAGTGTTATAATTAAAAAAGAATTGTTATTGAATTAACAACAACATGAAATAAATTTTTAAAAAGTGTCTTTAATATAAAAACGTGTCTTTCATTTATAGTTTTATAATTTTTTTAAAAAAATGTGTCTAAAAATCATCTGTTAACAAACAACCGGATTTTAACGGTGAAAATCAAACCATGTCCTTTTGAATCTAGCTCTCACATGGGGTGCTTATTGATGTCAAGGTTCCAAAATTTATTATTTACATACACACAACCAGCATATTCTAAGCTCTGCTGACAGGGCAGGATCATTTGACATTATAATAAAATCTGCAAAAACTGTATAATATATATGTAGGCATTTTTTTTCTTTCTGTATTTTTTTAAACAAAAACAATTATTATATGTAAATGTTTAGAAAGCTGGATTGATAAATTACTTTCGTGATAAAATTCTATTTTGGAGTGAAGTGAGGTGTATTTTATTAGTAAATAGTTATAAATTTTCAGACAATAATCTAATCTGTAACATTAATACAGAAATAATTCTTTAGGTACTTTGTGCAACATTGCCCTTATTCACTCTGTCCATGGAGCATTTCAATAAATTTATAAAGAAAAAAAAAAAAGAACCCCCCCCAAAAAAAAAACCCTTATGTGATGTCTTCCAATACAACTGGTGCTCAATAATGGTCGAGGGCATTTCTTTTACAAGTGGAATTGCATGAAATAAAT
>CM042166.1:83226727-83234227 GCA_023376005.1 Doryteuthis pealeii
TGAATATGCCTGTGTATAAGTAACTTAGTATATTGTATTCTATGTACAATTTCCTATTTAATGTGACATTAGCTAAGTCAGTAGAGCCTCGGACTAGGAACCTCAAGGTTCTTGGTTCGATACCGGCCCTCGCCAACTCAGCGTATGAGTAGCACTGTTCAATAAAGTGAGGAGCTGATGGTAGGAGTGGCGCTCCACCTCAGATGCCAAAATAATCTCCTTGCCCTAGCACTGGTGAAAAGGGGATAGACTCCCTCAATGTCTGGCTGATACCGACTTTAGGCCATCCTTTAGGCCAACTTTTATTTTAATTTAGCAAATTTATATCAGTATAAATTTTGGTTGCAATAAAAATCATACAAATAAAATGAAAAAAAATATTGAAAAATACATCAAAGAAAGAAATTTAAAAAAATATAATCCCTGTTAACAATCGCTAAATAAATAAATCAAGCAAGAATAGAATTTTATATATTTTTTACTTTAAAACCAATTTCTTTATTGATATTCTTTTAAATAACGCTTGAGTTAACTCAAACATTCTCACATGTATTGATGAGTCGTAACATCTGATAAACAATCACTGGAACCATCTTGAAATTTTCAATCAATATTATCAGAAATCAATACAACTTTCTGATAATTAAACTGCAATCAACCATCTTCTTTATTCTTTTTTTCTTTTTTCTTATTTTTGCAAATTTTACCAATCGTTAAGGAGGCACTTGTAATGTAACGGATATTGTCATAAGAAATGGTGACCTGAGTTCAATCCCTACACAAGGCTACGAACATTTCACATCTATTAATAATGGAGATTCGCTTCCGGTTTTTGTCTGTAACAAAAATTACATCACTGCTTACGTCACATTATCATAGAATAAATACACTCAAAATTTGAATATGCAACATTAGACAGTCCTCATTGTTTTTTAAAACAAGTTTTAATAAATACATGACTGGTATTATATATCTATATATAGTTTGTTTTATTTAATACATATTTAAAGTTTACATTTCAAATTGTTTTATTTTTAATCCTTTAATGAATTTGATGATTTTACTTACTTAGGGTACAAACTCACTGACATTGAATTTTTAACTCCCACCCCTCAGGCAATATGTTTCAAAAATCTATTTTTACATCGCCCGGTGGGTGTTTTTTATTTTGCTAGTAAATTTAACAAACCAAACCAAACCAAAAATATATTTGAATGTTAAATGACTTTTCATTTAAAAAATTCTCTGTTTTGAAAGTCACAGTTGGTTGTTTATCGACTATAACATTTTCTGGAGTTCTGGGGAGTGTGGAGTACCCCTTCATCGCCATTACTCCCAGGTCCACTCTGACCAAGAGCTCAGTCGGTAGAGCATTCGGCTAGAAACCACAAGGTTCCTAGTTCGATACAGGTCCTCACCAACTCAGCGTATGAGTAGCACATTGAATTTGTTTACTCCCACCCCTCAGGCAATATGTTTCAAAAATCTATTTTTTATCGTTTTTTATTTTGCTATTAGTACTAATATCCTTGGGAAAGGTATGCATCCAACTATTTCTTTCTTCACTTATGAGTGAATAGTAGGGCATATTGGGTTCTTTAACCTTAGTATTGGTCTAGAAGATGGAAAATTCTGAATTCAAACTTGTTAAATTCCTCTTAACAATTGACCTTGTGTCATAACCTGTAATTTTTTGTAAAGTAATTTTTCATTATTTTCTTATTTGCAGTTTTTCTTTATTCTTAAATCTGTTTCTGTCACTGAACTTCCTTTTGATTTCTACAATTTAATGATATGAGTTGTTATTCTAAAAAAAGGCGAAAAGGCAAGAAGCAGGCAATACCCCGCACGAACTGTCACAGATGTAGACTATGCTGATGACCTCGCGCTTCTTGCAGATACACCGGCACAGGCTGAGACACTTCTACACAGCCTGGAGGAGGCAGCAAAGAACGTCGGCCTTTATGTGAACTCAGATAAAACTGAGTTCATGAGCAAGGAGACATCTCCACACTTGACGGCAAGCCTCTTAAGTCAGTGGAAAAATTCACATATCTAAGTAGTAATATCTCATCCACAGAAAGTGATGTTAACACTCGAATAGGAAAGGCATGGTTGGCCACCAACAAATTATTAGTTATATGGAAATCCGATCTCCCCGACAAGCTAAAGAGACGATTCTTCCAGGCTGTGGTTGTGTCGGTACTGCTGTATGGCTGTACCACCTGGACCCTAACGAAGCACCTTGAGAATAAGCTAGACGGGAGCTGCACGAGAATGCTGCAAATGGTCCTGAATAAGTCGTGGAAGCAGCACCCCACAAAAAAGCAACTGTATGGCCACCTGCCCCCCATCTCACAAACCATACGAGTAAGACAGGCTAGACATGCAGGACACTGCTGGAGAAACAAGGACGAGCTCGTAAGCGATGTACTACTGTAGAAGCTAGCACATGGACATGCTAATGTGGGCCGCCCAGCCAGGACCTACATTGACCAACTATGTAGGGATACTGGCTGCTGCGCGGAGAAGCTCCCAGAATCGATGAATGATAGGGAAGGTTGGCGAGAGACCATCATGGATATCCATGTAAATTGCGCGACATGATGATGATGATTCTAAAGAAGGCATTTGAGACTTATAAGGAAATTGACCTGGTTCATTTCAAGAGAAAGTTTAAATGAACTTGGAGAATTTGGTCAGTGGAATTTGCTTCTAGTTTTGATTTATGGTTCTTGGGTGATTCTGACGGACAAAGAGACTAAACCTCCATAAAAAGGCAAATCTATTTCATCCTAATAGATCAACTGAGAAGACAGCTCTACTAGATACACTAAGGGTACCTAATTTAGACAGGTTTGCCTTTGTGATTTAGAGGAAAAATTGAGACCATCCAGAATACTGCATTGCTGCAATCTGCTAGAATACTCAGAAGAGTCCTGGTGACCCGAGGAGATTTGTCACTCCGAATCCAGTGAAATACCACTAGCGAACACTGGTGTGAAGATGCAGTGCTCAAAATAACAAAGATGAGGATAATCATAAACCATGAAATAAAGTAAGGACCTCATCATCATCATCATCATCAAACAAAATTTAAATTATTCTCATTTTAGGTCTCATGTTCAAAATCTATTAGACTACTTTTTTCATGGGGTATAAATATAAAATAGAAATATAGATATAATTTAAATTATTAGTGAGAACAGTATTTTGGATAATTCGGGGGGAGAAAATTAATTTGAATACAAAGTGTCCACAAAGTCTGTGTGCATTTTAGAATTTACAAAACAAAGTACACGGTGACTTTTTGGACACCCTGTATTATCAAAGCCATCAAAGTTCCAGTCATCAGAACCCCAGGGAGAATGCTGTATATAATAATATTAATAATAATGATAATAATAATAGAATGCACGCATAGGAAAGGTATGTTCTGCTATAAACACATTGTTGGTTATATAGACGTCCGATCTTACTGACAAGTTAAAGCTTACTTTAATTAGTTAATACTTACCTGGATTAAAAGGGAGGATCAAAGTGTTGTATCTATGCTTTGACACTTAAAGTTTATACCCGGCCTCAGCTGGGGGTCCAGTGCCCAGTCACTGGATCAGGTTAAGAAATAAATAATAGCGTCGATTCCAGGCAATACCTGCCCCCTTGGGGACAGGGCTGGGTTTATTGCCCAGCGCCCGAGGTGCCCCTTTTGAGGACTCATCAACCTGGACAAAGTTACAGTTCACATAGCACTAATACCCTTGGGAAAGGTATGAATCCAGCCACTCTTCCTCCAGCTATGGATAAATAGTAGAGCAAACTGGACTCTTTAACCTTGGTTAGGCAACCAGTCTAGGAGAAGGAAAACTCTGAATTCAAACCTGTTAAATCTGCTCGGATGGTCACTACTAGAATAGGCTCAGTCCTAATTAGGGATCTATTTCACTTGGCTCAAGTTAACTTTGGTTTGGCAACCAGTCTAGGAGAAGGAAAACACTGAATTCAAACCTGTTAAACTGCACTTGGGATGGTCACTGCTAAAATTGGCTCAGATATGGTGAATTTGTTTGCCATCTAGAAATGAAACATTTGCAACATTTTTCTCTTCATTTTTTTGTTTCTATGAATTAATGTTTAACATATTTTTTAATGAATATGACAAAAAAAGAGATTTTTAACAATCAACTGAAAACAACTTCATTGTTTATATAAATAAATTAGTTGTTATTTTAATCTTATTTTTAACATCATTTTCTGCCTTTAAATATTTCTCATTAAATTCACCTTTCAAACAAAATGTTGGAAATATTTTCTAATGGGAAGAAATCAAAGACTCAAAGAAACAAGTGAAAGAATAAGGTGATACGAGGAAAGGATCAGAGGAGAGAAGAAGAAGAGAAACATAAACAAAAGATGAAAAGAACCAGCATGACTGGACACAAACATGCAGAGTATTTGTTGCATAGCGCTCGACTCGGGCCACAAAATCGTACATGTTATATACTGTTGCTGGGTTGTATGTGTTAATAGTGGAGTATAAAGATTCACACGTAGACATATGTAGTAGAAGATTGACTTTTTATTTAATTCCCTTGTGGTGCGTGTGGGTGACGAGCGTTGACAATGGGCACTACTACTGCTCGTGTGGTGGAAGTTGTGGGCGCGCCTCACTGCTCGCAGCGATTGACCGCAAGCGTCGGTCAGACTCCTTGTGCTCTGTTCGCTGTCTCCTGTCTGACCGTCCAACTGCTACTGCTGACCCCTTAAGTAAAGGCAACCCGCCCACACATCCTTTTGTTCCTTTGACCGGAAGTTCTTTCTTCCCCTTCCAGTCTCTTTGTTCAAATTCCTGTTTGTACAGAGGAAGTCTTTTGTTACCCTTCCTTTTGTTACCCCAGACTTTCTGTCTAAGCTATCTATTATTTTCTTTTGTTCAATTTCTTCTTTGTCCATGTTTCGAATTTCCCGCGCAAAATAAATGCACAAGATCCTAAAACATAACATATTCACAGTTATCAAAGAGGCAAAGAGAGCAAAGATGAACAAAGAAAAAAGAACAGATTATATGTGACAACATCAAAAAAAGAGTTCAAGGCTGATGAAATAAGAGGAATGAAGAACAGGAACAGTGACTCTATAGAACAACATGAAAAAAGAGAGCAAGGACGACAAGATAACCTGAATAAAAAATGGTTGATTAATTTCAGAAATATTCAAAGATATATTAGTGATCTATTTCACTAATTATAATACCGCCCTGTTGGCTGGGGCATTAGAATGCACCGATTGCACCTCTGCAGAGGGGTAAGACTCCCCCAATGGGGCCACCTGTTGGCTGTGGGTGGCGACCCGTGATGCTTAAGGATAGAGCCCAGGTGGATGAGCAGTTCATGACATGCAATACTCCACTTTGGCCCTATCTTGGGCTAGACGGGCGGTCGGAGAGGCGCCCTCCGATCAATCGGCTGGTCACGTCAAGCCCTAGCACCTATATGATTGTCCCAACCCTATTGCCCTTATGGCAAGCCCTAACCCCTTTTTATCATATGGGTGCTAGAAGGCGGTGGCTGCAGGTCTACATGTCCTGGGAATGACGTTAAACTCTAAATAGAGAAATGTATTTATAAAAAAATTGTATTATCCATTAAGAATTGATTTATTTCAAAACTTTATCGGTATTAAATGACCCACTGAGGTTGACATTCCGTAAAACAAAACAAACCAAACCAAACTAATTATAATAGCATCTATAAATTTGAGACGAAATAAGTACACTCGTAAAGCAATGGTTAGTGTACTTTCTTGATTGAACAAGTAATCTAGAACTGTTGCCTTTGGCCAAATTTGTTTTAGCTGAGTCCAGATCCAGAGGTCAGTCTTGTGGTCGCACAGAGGTTAATACACTTATATGGATCACTAGATATTTGACCTCATCCCAAAATTACTTTTGTCCTGCAAATGTCAAGACAGGGGTTATTGATATGAAGTAAACCAAGTGTAGAAAAAAAAGAAAAAAGATGTGAAGATGGTCACAGTATTTTTAGCAACTCATCACTGAAAGAATTATAGCCGAGGTCATGTCTGCCGTAAAAAGAAGGAAAAAAAAAATCAATGAAGCCCAATTTATTCTTGTGCGTTCAGAGTTTATATTTAGAAGAAAAGGTTCATTTTGACTATTTTTCATCCGAAACAACCGTGCAAGTGAATATTTGTTGAATGAAACCAGATTTAGCAAAAGAAAGTCTCCGTTTCATAAAGTAAAAAGAAGCCTACGCGCAGTTTATGAGCACATTAACAAAACATTCCTTTACAATAAATATTCTGTATTGGGATGGATATTCTGGTATAAGAAACAACAAAAATCTTCCAGAAAATTCATTGCAACTTAGTTTAAGGGAATTTTTGTTAAATATGTTAAACAATTTGTTAGTGAACTGGAAAATGCTTCAGAGATATTTTGAAAAAGTCAATTTAAATAAAATTAATAATTTACACAATAATAATAATAATAATAATAATAATAATAATAATAAAGGAGTCTGGATGAATTAAAAATCAGAGGAAGAATCGAGACCATCCAGACTACAGCATTATTCAGATTGGCTGGAATACTCAGAGGAGTCCTGGAGACCTGAGGAGACTTGCTGTCACTCAGCCCCCCAGTGAACCACCGCCTACTGCAGGTGTGAAAAACTCGAATGGAGTAAAATAATAATAATAATAATAAAATTCTCTGGGACTTAAAAAAAAACTTAATAAAAACGGATCACCTTATCCCAGCAAGAAGACCAGACCTAGTGTTGATAAACAAAAAAGAAAGAACTTGTCAACTGGTGGATTTTGCAGTTCCAGCAGATCACAGGGTGAAGCTAAAGGAAAATGAAAAAATGGACAAATATCTGGACATTGCCAGAGAACTGAAAAAGTTATGGAATATGAAAGTGAAAGTGATACCAATTGTAGTTGGTGCACTTGGAACGGTCCCAAAAGGATTGGAAAAGGGTTTGGAAAGATTGGAAATCAGAGGAAGGATTGAAACCATTCAGAAAACTGCACTGCTGCAATCTGCCAGAATACTCAGAAGAGTCCTGGAGACCTGAGGAGACTTGCTGTCATGCAGATTCCAGTGAAAGATCATGCTGATGTGAAAAATCAAAAGGAGTAAATAATAATAATAATAATAATAATAATAATAATAATAAAATGGTCCCCAAAGATCTGGAAAAGAATCTGGGCTAATTGGAAATCAGAGGAAGAATCAAGACTATCCAAACTACAGCATTGTTGGGATCGGCTAAAATGCTCAGAAAAGACCTGGAGACCTGAGGAGACTTGCTGTCACTCAGCCTCCAGTGAACAACCAGCTATGGCAGGTGTGAAAAACTAATAATAATAATAACTAGCAGAACCTGTGGATATACCACAGCATGATAATTTAATTATTACAACATATGATATGTTTACTTAAGAGCTATTGCTAAATAGTTCGATATGTAAAAA
>CM042166.1:83236727-83266727 GCA_023376005.1 Doryteuthis pealeii
TTAAAGAATCTTTTAACATTTTATAGAAGCAAATCGGGATCTATTTTTATTTTTTATCTTAATTTTAAAAAGCAATTCTGAAAAAGACATTATTATCATTTAATGATTCTTAAAGCATGGCCTACTATTGAGAGGTTATCAACAATATGGAAATCTGATCTTTTACATAAAATAAAACAGAAATCCTTCCAAGCTGTAGCTGTGTAGGTACTACTGTATGGCTGCACCACTTGGAGAAAAAGCTAGACGGGAACATTATTATCATTTAATGATTCTTAAAGTATGGCCTGCTATTGAGAGGTTATCGACGATATGGAAATCTGATATAACTTACATTCATCAGCTCTTGATACATAATTGATGGGTTGCCTATCAATTGTGTATTGTAGTGTAGTTAAAATTAAAATGATAGGTTCATGGAAAAACATAGGTAATTTGATGGATACGATTTAACCTTTTATTGAACTCAGCTCTGATTCACCATAGTGAATGTGAGAAAATTAGATTAGAAAATCTGTTGTGGCTGAGTGATGGTACAAAATGGACGCATGCTGCCTCTCATTGAAAGGGCCAGATTAACAGACACATCCAACAGAATCAACAGATACACAGAGAATAACAGATAGCCACAAGATAAAGCCTAAGAAATAGAAATAAATATATATAGAAGCGGGTTAGCTCAGTTGGTAGAGCGTTCGGCTAGAAACCACAAGGTTCCTAGTTCGATACCGGCCCTTTCCAACTCAGCGTATGAGTAGCACAGAGATCTGTGCGGTAAAGTAAGGAGCTGATGGTAGGTGTGGCGCTCCACCTCAGATGCTAAAACAATCTCCTTGGTCTAGCGCTATTGAAAAGGGGATAGACTCCCTCACTGACTGGCTGATACCGACTTTAGGCCGCCCCGTCAACTTTCCTTTTTTTACTTTTATGACTATGTAACCCCTGTGCAAACACTGGATACCATCTAGAGGACCTACTAAAAGCAATGAATGATAGGGATAGACGGCAAGAGAGAGAGAGAGAGAGAGAGAGAGAGTCTGAATCAGTGGTGTCAGCATGCCTTGATGATGATGATGATGAGGATGAGGATGATGATGATGATTTTCTTACAGTCATCATCTCTTGCTTTGCCTATCTTCCTTTCTTTTTCTGGTAAGTATTGATATTTAGTCAATAGATATATACTTATCTTTTTAAAATTCTTTTTTAGTTCTGTTGCAGTTCTTTCATTTTATTTTTGTAATTTCTTCCATTTTTTTTAATCCTAAAAAATTATATCCTTAAAATTCCAGGTGTCTAGATTACACCATGGAATTTTTTTTTCTTCTTTTCTTCTTTTTTTAAAAAAATTCTAATCACAACGAAATTTCCGGTAATCTTCTAAGATACAAGCTAATATTGATTTCTCCAATTTGAGCTATACTTTTTGAACATGGCTGACTTGTTCAAATTCCTTCGGGTCAACAATTCTGCAGGTGACACCTGTTTTGTATTGTATCTACCTAAACTTCTATGCGTTACAAGTTAATGTACCATATGTAAAAGCGGTAAACTGTAGAAAATATTTTTTCAGTGTTTGGTTGGCAACCTTCCGTCTATTTTAGACGATGGTATAGTGTCCATTTTTAAAATTTAAATTTAAACTTTTTTACCTACAGCTAAGTGAGTGGCTGAACAGACCGATCCTTGAATGGCAGTCTCTGGAGCAGTGATTGCAAACAAAAGGTGATGCTTTCTGTAGGTGTTGGGGGTGTTGTTGTCACTCCTTCCTTTTAGCTCTCTTTTCTGTGGCGGCTTCTTTCCTCTCTTTTTCACTTCTTTTTGTTCCTTGTTTGACGAGGAGAGCCAGGTCGCATGGTCTTCTGCACAAGCCTCCCACGTGTCTGTGTCAATGTGGCATGTCTTCATGTCTCTCTTGCAGACATCTTTGAAGTGTAGGCGTGGTCTCCCTGCCGGTCGGGTACCCTCACTTGTTCACCATACAGTAGGTCTTTGGGGATGCGGCCTTTGTCCATCCTCCTGACATGGCCAAGCCAGCGCAGGCGTGTCTTCCAGATGATGGTGGGCATGCTGTTTACGTTTGCTCATTCCATCACTTCTGTGTTGGGCACTTTGTCCTGCCAGCGAATGTGTAGAATGCAGCGTAGGCATCTGAGGTGAAAGCTGTCCAGTTTCCTCGTGATTTTTTCAGTAGATATTTACTATTTATAAAGATTTATAAAGTAAAATATCAATCAATTTGTTGCATGAAGACAACTAATTAAATTGTAGATGTGAAAATGGAACAAGTAAAATGTTTAATTTTCAGTTTTTCTAATCATTATTGTTTATTTTTTTACATTGGCACTTCTTAGGAAGGCATGAACTGAAAAACTTAAAACTCACGCATAAACATCTGTTGTATTATGTAGCAAAAATCAATCAGACAAGTCAAAGATCTTTTTACAAATTTTAGTTAAAAGGATTATTAATTAAAATCACTTTTCTTACCTCTCTATATAAACAGATTTTAATGTATTTAGATTTTTCAGACAAATTTGTCCTCATCTTTATTATTATATACATATTTCAGCCGATGTACGAGGGTTAGTCAATAAGTAATGCCATTTTGTTTAGGACAGGTAAAATTACCAACACAAGAACATGTATCATACCTCAAAATGAGGCTGGTTCTCTGTGGATCACATCCCTACTTCTCCACATAGTCACTGTTTCTCTAAATAGCAATGTTCCACCTTTGCATGGGAGCATGTATTCCTACCCTGTAAAATTCTGTTGACTGTCCTTTGAGCCACTTCTTCACTACAGATTTCACTTCTTTGTCACTAGAATAATAAACAAGAGATGCAAACATTATTCAAGTCTAAGTAAGGGTCTAAATGGAGTGTTGTATATCATAGACTGCTCATCCACCAGGATTCCATCCTTAAGCATCACAAGTCTCCACCAAAGCCAACAGGTGGCCCCATGGGGGGTACCCTCTTGCAGAGGTGCAGTCGGTGTATTCTAAAGTCCCAGCTGACAGGGCTCCCTAGGCTACGTAGCAGAGATTTGGCTTGGGCAGATTATGTGAAAATTAAATTTTTGCCTGAGTTTTCTTAATGTGATTTTTAGCCATTGTTTTTAGTTTTCACTAATTTCCTCACATTTGGTTTTTGCTTTTTGTTTCCGCAGATTTCTGCCCTGAAAAATGAGAAAGATAATCCAAAATAAATGAGAATTTAATTGTTATATTCACTCGTAATTTATAGTCTATCATTATTTGCTTTGATGAATCACCTGCACTTATTTATTGCAGGTATATTCTAAAAAGATCTCACTCACAAATTGGCATCTCGATTACAACACAGGATGGTTGATGGTTGGGAATGGGTGAATTTTAGCATCTCATTCTATTTCTAACATTGTTGCTTTTGAGGAATTCACATCTATAATAATTATTTTTGGTCAGCTATTCTTGACTTGCCTCCTTGCAGCAATTTCATGGAATTGACTTCATTGAGTGCAAAATTCAAAGTGAATGCACTTGTCAAGCATCAAGAATCTTTTCTCTCTGAAGGCAACAAAACTTTTTGAGATAATTACATATTTCTCAAACAAATGCAAAATTCAAGAAGATTCTTTTTATAGAATTACAGAAGACGAGTTGCTTATAATTTGCCATTGTGTAAGCATGTTCTTAGTTTGGCATAAGGCTAGAATATTTTAACTTTTTATGCTTCTGTTCTAGAGTAGCTAGCACCCCTTCAGCACTCTACCAGATGGACTGGCTCATAGCCATAAAATAGCCTACAATTAAAGTGGATTAACTTGCTGAATAATATTCAGACTGACTTAGCTGCATTGGATATACCAAATTGACCCTCCTCTATTTAGTGTAAGTTTTGTCTTGTTAATTATTATTTTTATAGTAAAGTAAAGTAAAGTCGTCGGGGTGGCCTAAAGTCGGTATCAGCCAATCAGCGAAGGAGTCTATCCCCTTTTCACTTGCGCTAGACCAAGGAGATTATTTTAGCATCTGAGGTGGAGTGCCACACCTACCGTCAGCTCCTTACTTTACCGCACAGATCCCTGTGCTACTCATATGCTGAGTTGGCAAGGACCGGTATCGAACTAGGAACCTTGTGGTTTCTAGCCAAACGCTCTACCGACTCAGCTAACCTGGCCCATTGCTAATAATTTGCCATTGTGTAAGCATTTACTTAGTTTGGCATAAGGCTAAGATATTTTATCATTTCATGTGTTATATACTCCTTAATAGAAAAAGTTAAAATGTTGTTATATAGTATAATTTATCAAAACATCTACAAATTTTCCTAAAGGAGAACATTGCTATCCCCAAAAAAGGGCAAGAAAAATAGGACTTATTATGTTATCTGTAGTGACGTGTGGATAAACTGGACTTTTCCCATTACTGCCAATTTCCACATACGAACAGAAGATAAAGAAATCATCTTTTTTTTTCTGATTCTAATTCAAATTCTTTGGTTCATTTATAGTTAAAATTAATTTTTCCTTCAGCCATTTTTTCAAGGAGTAAATAAGAACACAAGCTTTAATAGCATTTACTCTTAGTAGAGAAGCATGTGGTGTAATGGTTAGAGTTGTAGGAAATGGATTTATCGAACTGAGTTCAAATCCTGGATGAAGCTGTTGCATTTCACATTGTGCTTAATACCTTTGGGAAAGGTATGCCACCAACTACTCTCCCTCCAGCTATGGGTAAATAGTAGGGAACATAGACTCTTTAACCTTGGCAAGGTAACCAGTCTAGGAGAAGGAAAACTCTGAATTCAAACCTGTTAAGAAATTGACCTTGTGTCACATCCTGCTCATGCAGAGGGGTTGGTATATATATATACATACTGCTTCTTAAGTTCTTCTAATGTTGTGTTTCAGTTCTTTTAAATTCGGTTGTTTTTCTTCGTGATGGGTTGGGCAGCTGGGATTTGTCTCTCTGTGAAAAAACAAAGAACTTTCCATTGAGTGGATTTTGATGTTTCAGAATGGGAATTGCTAATAATTTGTCCTAGTGTAGGAATTTTCTTAGTTTGAGAATAAGGTGGAATAATTTTACCATTTTATGTGTATATTCTGGGGATTAAAACAAAAACAAAATAAAATCAAATAAAAATGAATAAAATCAATTAAATTCAATTAAATTGATTTGGTTTGTTTTTGTTTTGTTTTACGGCATATCAACCTCAGTGGGTCATTTAATGCCGATAAAGTTTTGAAATAAATCAATTCTTAATGGATAATACAATTTTGTTTATAAACTCATGTTTTTCTATTTAACCCATAGACCTTAACAGGTACTACCACTCCGGGTCAGAGTGGACCAGGGAGAAATGGTGATGAAGGGTGCTCCACATTCCCCAAACCTCCAAAACTGGAACCTCACCATCAGATAGAGTTTAATGTCATTCCCAGGACATGTAGACCCTCAGCCACCACCTTCTAGCACCCATATGATAAAAAGGGTTGGGGCTTGCCATAAGGCAATAGGGTTGGGAAAATCATATAGGCGCTAGGGCTTGACGTGACCAGCCGATTGATCGGAGGGGCCTCTCCGACCGCCCGTCTAGCCCAAGATAGGGCCAAAGTGGAGTATTGCATGTCATGAACTGCTCATCCACCTGGGCTCTATCCTTAAGCATCACGGAGTCTTACCCCTCTGCAGAGGTGCAGTCGGTGCATTCTAACCCCAGTCGACAGGGCGGCAATTAAATTGAATTAAATAAAAGAAGACACAAAAAGTAACAATTTCCCAGGAGGCCTTAGACAGAAAGAACCCTGTTGGCATCAACAGACAAATAATCCCCTTTCTGGCATCAAAAAGGAATCTCTTTCTTTTTGACAGGGGACATCACTGGGTATACATGCTATTCAACTGGCTCAGGAGAAAATTTCCTCTCCAAGAAATAACTGTGTCCCCGGAAAATTAAGTTGAATTTTAAAAGTATCCCTTGTCATTCAACTCAATTCTCTTCCTTAATTTCCTTTTCAATGTCGAGGATTACGGTCGTACAATTAAGAAAGAAGGTATTAGTATATAGTTAGTAATCAAATGCCTCCAATTTGACATTAGACGAATAAATACTGTTGCTTTTGAGTTATCAAAAGAATGTTTAAATTCAGAATGGGTAACAATGAGATCATCTAATGTTGTATGCTCAAATTTTGAGTGTATTTATTCTATGTTATGATGATTTTGGATCATGTGATAAGCAATGACGTAGTTTTTGTTACGGGCGATGTAAAAATAGATTTTTTTAAAATTCCAATGTCACCCTAAGTAAGTAAAATCATTAAATTCATTAAAGGGTTAAAAAATAAAACAATTTAAATGTAAACTTTAAATATCTATTAAAATAAAACAAACTATATATAGATATATAATACCAGTCATATATTTATTAAAACTTGTTTTAAAAAACAATGAGGACTGTCTAATGTTGCATGTTCAAATTTTGAGAAATGTAATTTATTACTACATATTATGATGAATTTTGGGTAATGTGATGTAAGCATTGACATAGTTTTTTGTTACAGACAAATAAAGAGCAAATCTCCATTATTAATCGACTAGCACAAAATAAAAACACCCACCGGGCGATGTAAAAATGATTTTCGAAACATATTGCTGAGGGGTGGGAGTAAAAAATTCATGTCAGCGAGTTTGTACCCTAAGTAAGTAAAATCATCAAATTCATTAAAGGATTAAAAAATAAAACAATGAAAATGTAAACTTTAAATGTGTAATTAAAATAAAAAGTATAGTTATCAGATATATAATTGGCAAGTAGACCACGTGACCCCAAGTCTATGAATTTAAGTGATGTATTGCAGGACACCTTATATTACAAATATTCCAAAGAGAGAGACAGACAGACAGACAGACAGAGTATAGATGGGATGAGGGCTTTTACTTGTTACTTTCTGCTTCTATTTCATTGGCCGCTTACAGTCTACTGCTAATTTGGCTGCCATCTTCTCTTGTTGGGATTATTTCTCTTCAATTTAAACTTACTAAATTTTACATTCACAGAGCCACCTAGTCATGTTTTAAATAAACTCAGGTTGAAGACCTGTAAATTTATATCCACTGTAATTTTCCCAGTGCTTTCCCCAAATTTCAAAATGTACACTACACTTACTTAAAGAAATGACTGGCTATGCCAATCATTATGTAATATTATAGTTGAATTAGGAGTTTATCAATACACATATAAAAGATATTCATTTTTATTTACCATGATAAAACTTTAGGAATAAAATAATTAGAATCTTGTAACTGCCCCACTAGCATGTATATCCCAAGGGGGTTTGGGTGACCATTCTTAAGAAATTCGAAAATAAATCTTCAGACTATACATGTAGTTGGTACCAGATTCTACTAAGTTCTTAGAACTTTCACAGGAATTAATCTTGTCCTGACATTACGTTATCAAGTTATGATTTTATTTCAAGTTTAATCTTAGAGTGAATCTTAATATGATTTTGATTTTCTATGGCTTCCAATTTGTAATATTTATTAAAAATTGGTTTTGATATATTTTTATGAAATCAAATAACAAAAAGGCTATTTTCTAAATAACTAATTTACAAATGTAATACAAACATGGGCTCCTTTATTAATCTTATTTAACATTATATATTTATATCAGAAAAGTTTTGAAGTCCAGAAGGCCAGACCTGTTAATTAACAAGAAAAAAATAAAACTTTCCATCGAGTGGATTTTGCTGTTCCAGCAAACCACAGAGAGAAAAGGAAAGAAAGCAAAAAGATAGACAAATTCTTAAATCTTTCCAGTGAGCTAAAAAAGCTCTGGAACATGTGAGTGATGGTGATACCACTTGTAGTTGGTGCACTTGGAACAATCACTAAAGGCTTATAAAAAAAAAGACTGAAGGAATTGGAAATCGCAGGAAGAACTGAGACCACCCATCATTGTTAAGATCGGCTAGAATAATTTGAAGAGACCTGAGAAGACTTGCACTCATTCACACTCCAGTAAAAAAACACCAATTAAAACTGGTGGGAAAACTTGCAATAATAATCTTATTATAATGGAGATTGTGGGTTTGTATGTCTGTAACCAAAACTATGTTATTACTATACAAGTCACAATTCCCTTTGTTATTTACATCACATTCTCCATTATTCTTTATTTTAACCTCACTTATTAATAAAATTGTTTTACATCATTAAGACTGTTAACCATATCTACATACTAATAACATGCAATTGTATTTATATATACAACAAAATAGCGGTTTACAGTGTGAATGGGAAGGCTAATTTGCATATTGATCTTAAACAATTGATCTTAATAAATATATGCTTAGTATTATTGATTTCTAATTGTTTGGTTTTATATTAATGAATATGAGCAAAAATCTCAGGGATAAATCTTAAAAGAAATCCATTAACAAGAAGAAATAACTGTAATATTATTCTTTACTTCCTATCTTAACTAAATAGTTTAGTTAAATTAGGAAAATTTACCAATGAAAGACGGGAGTAATGGAAAATGGTGGAAGAGTTAGTTTCAAAGTTGTTCTATTTTTCAATCATACCCCCTCTATTCCAAATATTTTTATCTGAATTCTTATTCAGTTTCATTAGCCTTTCTAATCTACTATGATATTTTATTACATTAAAACTTAAATACTTGCACCCGGAGGGTGCATATATTTATAGTAATAATAATAATAATAATAATAATAATACCAGATCTTGTCTTGGTTGACAAGAAGAGGAAGACTTGTCATTTCGTGGACGTTGCCGTCCCGGCTGATCACAGAGTAAAAATGAAAGAAAACGAAAAAATCGATAAATACTTAGACCTTGCCAGAGAACTAAAAAAAAACTGTGGAACATGAGGGTTAAGGTCATGCCGATTGTGATTGGGGCCCTTGAAACAATCCCAAAGGGGTGAGAAAGGAGTCTGGACGAATTAAAAATCAGAGGAAGAATCAAAACCATCCAGACTACAGCATTATTGAGATCAGCTGGAATACTCAGAAGAGTCCTGGAGACCTGAGGAGACTTGCAGTCATTCAGCCTCCAGTGAACCAACGGTTTCTGCAGGTGTGAAAAACTCGAATGGAGTGAAATAATAATAATAAAGATGGGAAGAAAAACAAATATATGGGCACTTCAAATGACAAATCAGAGAGGTTGCACATAAAAAGACTTGGACATGGTTAAGAAGAGGAAACCTCAAGAGAGAAACTGAATCACTAGTAATTGCTGCACAAAATAATACCTTAAAAACAAATTATATCAAAACAAAAATTGATAAGACGCAACAAACAGTAAATGTAGACTGTGCGGTGACAGAGATGAGACTGTAAATCATGTATTAAGTGAATGTAGCAAACTAGCACAAAGGGAATACAAAGCTAGGCATGACTGGGTTGGGAAGGTGATCCACTGAGAATTATGCAAAAAATTAAATTTTGACCATTCAACAAAATGGTATATGCATAAACCAGAATCTGTTGTTCAGAATGAAATGCATGAAATTCTCTGGGACTTTGAGATAAAGATAGATCACCCTATCCCAGTCAGCATATCAGTAGCACAGGGATCTGTGCGGTAAAGTAAGGAGCTGGTGGTAGGTGTGGCACTCCACCTCAGATGCTAAAACAATCTCCTTGGTCTAGCGCTATTGAAAAGGGGATAGACTTCCTCGCTGACTGGCTGATACCGACTTTAGGCCACCTCGTCGACTTTTATACATATATGAAGGGCAGTTGTGTGTATGTCACAATCAAACAATTAACAACAAAGTAAATATATATACACATTAAATATCACCAGGGCTTGGTTTTTGAGCAAAAATATTAAAGATTTTATTTATATTTAGGAAAGGTATTAAAAAATAAAATTTGAATGACAACAGAATGGAATATTTTTTTGCATTTAACATTTTGAATAGTAGACATTAACATTTATTTTCCGAGTGGCTGGATCAATGCAAGGTCTTTTTTTATATGGGGATTTTAATGGGGCATCCTGTGAGGATCCAACTCGTGATTGAGTAATAATGGATCCGCGGGAATAACTTTTTAAAAATCTCCTCCTCTACCCTGGCGATGCGGGGTGGCCGCTTCTAGTAAAATATAGATATATGAGAGAAGAATTTCAGCAGGATAGAAATTAAATCAAATAAGTTGAAAGTGCTTTTGCTATTCTGTCCTAATTTTCTTGCCGCTAAAAGTTTGAGATATTTTGAAAAGGAGAATCTCTTTCATGATTCAAAGAAGCCAAAAGAAAATTCATTAAAAGAAAAGATGTTCTGAGATTCTGAATGTGAATCTTACAAACTTTCTCTTTGAATGAATTTAAATGGCTTCATGTGCAGGTGATTAAATACTTCTATGAATGACACACAAAGAATTTACATTATTTAACAGCAACGTCCATTTGGAAATGAATAAACAGATCAGAATAAGAACAGAAATAAATACAGATACATTCATGGGTGTTTAGTAAATGTTGGGGTTAAATCCTTTCTTTTTCTCTTTATAATTTGATTTTGAAATCTTGTTTCTTACAAAGAAAATTCACATGAATTGATAATAATCAATATTTTTTCTTTAGGATGGTCAGATATCCGACTTTGTGCTGGACTGTACAACTTTTGATCCGGCCATTCTCTGGATCCGTTTTGATCTTCACATAATGTAACAGGACCCTCATTTTACACCATGTTAACAAGATTTCTCTCATAAAAAAAACCCCAAAAAAACAACAACAACTGAGATGGTCAATACTAAAATAAGCTCAGTCCTAATTAGTGATCATCCTCCACAGATTACTACAACAAGCAACATTACGTTTTTTTGTTTTTTGTTATGTTTTGTTTTATGTGAAATTGTTTATATTGTGTAATGTGTGAAAATAAATCACTGTCTTCTTCTTCTTCTTCTTCTTCTTCTTCTTCTTCTTCTTCTTCTTCTTCTTCTCTTCTCTCTCTCTTCTTCTTCTTCTTCTTCTTCTTCTTCTATCCATCTTCTTCTTCTTCTTCTTCTTCTTCTTCTTCTCTTCTTCTTCTTCTCTTCTTCTTCTTCTTCTTCTTCTTCTTCTTCTTCTTCTTCTTCTTCTTCTTCTTCTTCTTCTTCTTCTTCTTCTTCTTCTTCTTCTCTTCTTCTTCTTCTTCTTCTTCTTCTTCTTCTTCTTCTTCTTCTTCTTCTTCTTCTTCTTCTTCTTCTTCTTCTTCTTCTTCTTCTTCTTCTTCTTCTTCTTCTTCTTCTTCTTCTTCTTCTTTCTTCTTCTTCTTCTTCTTCTTCTTCTTCTTCTTCTTCTTCTTCTTCTTCTTCTTCTTCTTCTTCTTCTTCTTCTTCTTCTTCTTCTTCTTCTTCTTCTTCTTCTAATGCTTCTCTTCTTCTTCTTCTTCTTCTTCTTCTTCTTCTTCTTCTTCTTCTTCTTCTTCTTCTTCTTCTTCTTCTTCTTCTTCTTCTTCTTCTTCTTCTTCTTCTTCTTTCTTCTTCTCTCTTCTTCTTCTCTTCTTCTTCTTCTTCTCTTCTTCTTCTTCTTCTTCTTCTTCTTCTTCTTTCTTCTTCTTCTTCTTCTTCTTCTTCTTCTTCTTCTTCTTCTTCTTCTCTCTCTAATGCCTTCTTCTTCTTCTTCTTCTTCTTCTTCTTCTTCTTCTTCTAGCTTCTTCTTCTTCTTCTTCTTCCATTCTTCTTCTTCTTCTTCTTCTTCACCACTCAAGAGATCCACATGGAATAGCCAACTACACACATTAAAGAAGAGTTCAAATATAAATTTCCACTTTCGTCCGGTCTAAATGAAAAAGTCACGCATGCCCTTTTCCCTATATTCTTGTACACAAACTGAGTCCCTGCTAAGAGTATATATATATTTACCAACCCCTCCGCACAAGCAGAATGTTGCATGAGGTAAATTTCTTAAGTGGAATTTAACAGGTTTAAATTCAGAGGTTTCCCTCTCCTAGACTGGTTACTTAGCCAAGCTCAAAGAGCCCAGTCTGCCCTACTATTTACCCATAACTGGAGGGAGAGTAGTAGGATGCATATTTTTTCTAAGGGTATTAGTGCTATATGAAATGCAAACAGCTTCATCCAGGATTTGAACTCAGGTTGAAAAATCCATTTCTTATGGTTGTAACCATTACACCACATGCCTCTCTGTTAAGATAATATTGTATTAAGGTTTGTATTCTTATTTATCCACTGAAAAAAACAATCTTTATCCATGAATGAACCAAAGAATTTAAATTTATATCTAATATCAGAAAAAAACACTGATTTCTATGTCTTCTGTAGAATATACTGTTGGGATGTGGAAATTGGCAGAAATTGCAATGTCTAGTTTATCCACACACAACTATAGATAACAAAATAATTCCTCTTTTTCCTACCCTTTTTTTTTTTGGGGGGGGGGGTAGCAATGTTTTCCTTGGAGAAAATTTGTAAATGTTCACTGTAGTTATTTTCAGGAATTATACCATTTGACAACATTTTAACTTTTTCTATTGAGGAGGAATATACCATATATATTATTTACACTAGCAAATATATGCACCCTCTGGGTGCAAGTATTTAAGTTTTAATATAATAAAATATCATTTTAAATTAGAAAGGCTAATGAAACTGAATAAGAATGCAGATAAAAAGATTTGAAACAGAGGGGGTATGATTGAAAAATAGAACAACTTTGAAACTAACTCTTCCATCATTTTCCATTCCTCCCGTCTTTCATTGGTAAATTTTCCTAATTTAACTATTTAGTTAAAATGGGAAGTAAAGAATAATATTACAGTTATTTCTTTTTGTTAATGGATTTCTTTTAAGATTTATCCCCAAGATTTTTGCTCATATTCAATAAGATAAAACCAAACAATTAGAAATCAATAATACTAAGCATATATTTATTAAAATCAATTTTTTAAGATCAATATGCAAATTAGCCTTCCTATTCCTACTGTAAACCTCTATTTTGTTGTATATATAAATACAATTGCATGTTATTAGTATGTAGATATGGTCAACAGTATTAATGATGTGAAACAATTTTATTAATAATTGAGGTTTAAATAAAAAATAAAATCCTGGAGAATGTGATGTAAATAACAAAGGGAATTGTAACTTGTATACAAATATAGTTTCGGTTACAGACAGACAAACCCACAATCTCCATTATAATAAGATTCAAATGTTCTATAACAATTCACTTTCATATATGCCTTAAATTATTAACCTGGTGAGTTAAACTGATATAATTTACATAGATATGTATATGATATATACGTATCTATTTTATATATATATTATATATATATAATCATGAGATCATTGATGTATGATGTAAGTTTTTTATTTCTTTTGTATTTAAACAAAGTGTGTAAACCCTCTTTCCTTTGTGTACGCGTTTGAGATTATTTTATAATAAAAAGCAAAAAGTATTATTTCTGAATTGCTCATGCCTAAAGTAAATGAAAAATATCTATTTTTATATTCAAACTTTTCCATTATAGTCTGGGTAATTAAATATTCAAATTTACCCATTTTCCAGAACATTCCAGTTCAATTCAGTGCTGAGTAGCGGATAGAGAATTCTTGCCAAAGGTTTTTGTTCAGTTTTGTATAACCTTATTATAAATACATGTAAATTTTGAATTATAAATTTTATTCAGACCTTATGAAAATATGTGAATTTGTTTATTTTTACATAGAAAATATGTTAATTTCTAAATTTCATTATATTAGACACAAAAGCAAAATAATGACCATTTTCTATAATTTTGCAATTAAAAAATAACACAAACAATCCAGAAAATTTGTCTTACATACTCTTTACAAAACTATTACTACTGTTGTTTAAATAGATGTACACATGATATATATATATATATATATATATATATATATATATATATATATAAATTTGGTTTGGTTTGTTTTACAGCATATCAACCTCAGTGGGTCATTTAATGCCGATAAAGTTTTGAAATAAATCCATTCTTAATGGATAACAAATTTTGTTTATCAACTCATATTTTTCTATTCAACCCATAGATGGGACCCTAACCAGTACTACCACTCCGGGTCAGAGTGGACCAGGGAGCAATGGTGATGAAGGGGTGCTCCACATTCCCAAACCTCCAAAACTGGAACCTCACCATCAGATAAAGTTTAATGTCATTCCCAGGACATGTAAACCCGCAGCCACCGCCTTCTAGCACCCATATGATAAAAAGGGGTTGGGGCTTGCCATAAGGGCAATAGGGTTGGGAAAATCATATAGGTGCAAGGGCTTGACATGACCAGCCGATTGATCGGAGAGGGCCTCTCCGACCGCCCGTCTAGCCCAAGATAGGGCCAAAGTGGAGTATTGCAAGTCATGAACTGCTCATCCACCTGGGCTCTATCCTTAAGCATCACAGGTCGCCACCCATGGCCAACAGGAGTCGTACCCCTGCAGAGGTGCAGTCGGTGCATTCTAACACCCCAGCCGACAGGGTGGTATATATAAATAAGTAAATAAACAAATAAATATAATAATAATATTGATAATATATTAATATTAATAATAATAATAATAATAATAATAATAATAATAATAAATGATTAAATTGATTTATATTACATCCAACACAAAATATTATACATTACCATGGCCACCAAACACAAATACGCTCTTTGATACACACATACACACGTGCAATCCCGCGCTAGGATACAGTAATAACGTCACAACCAACACGCATTTTCTTGGATACGCGCATGACAACATACGCACAAGTACAAAAAAAAACCGCATTCACGTAAACATACAACACGAGAATACAGTTATATAAAAATACCATCATTTTCAAAAAAAAAAAATTTTGTAATCTATTTTCATCTGTAAAATGAGTTCTAGAGCTTCCTTACTACTAAAAATTGGTTTATAAAAGCATTTTTGCACAAGGAATCCAAAAATGCTATTAAAAAAGTCTTAAAGTCAACCAATTTTAAGTTATTGATGATTTCTGATTTTTTCATAGCAAGATCAATATTCCGATGTGGCACTGCATCTATGACAAAACATTTTTCATAGAAAATTTTTTTCTGTTATTATTTAACATATATTGAACATTATTTGTACCAAAAAGATTTGTACTCAAAAGATAGTACCAAAAATAGATAACAAAAGGTCGCCATTTTTAATATTGAACATTATTTGTACCAAAAAGATAGTTTGATTATTGCTCATTTTACAGACAAAAACAGATTACAAAAATGTACCATTTCTAATATAAGCTACTGAAAGACCAAAATGACAGATCCCTTGAAGCACTAGGGTTTGAGCCCCTAATTAGCAACTCACTACAGACTTGGCCTTATATAGAGGAAACCTACAGACTAGGATTACCAACTCACTATAGACTTGGACTTATACATTACAGAGGAAACCTACAGACTAAGAATAACTAACTGGATTCCTTAAACAACTGAACCTCTACAATGACAACAAGGATTCTGCGGCAATTACCGAGAGAAATATAAATTCGTGACAACCCATTACCGGACCTTGAATTGTATGTGGATATCATCCTATTCTAAAACAATGATATTTGCCCTGACGGCGGTGCTTAGAATACGCTGATTGTATCCTCTTATTCTAAATATCAGCTACTGAAAGAGCAAAATGACAGTTCCCTTGAAGCACTAGGGTTTGAGCCCTAATTAATTTCTTGTTGTCAATATGACATATGAGAATGAAACCCATACCATTAATGATGCAATGTTTTTGGCCCCAGCACAAAAATGGTTAGTGCATTTTAATGCCTTTGCACTAAGAGAATACAGTAATTGTACCCCAGGTGGGATAAAGAGAGAAAGAGATTAAAATATCGTGTAAGGGTTGGCTGTGTGAATATGCCAAGAATAAACAGTCGCAGATCAAACATACATTGTTCCATGGCAAAGTGTAGTGCCCTAGTTGCCACTCTAAGTGGGGTTTGCGCTCATCTAGAGAAATAAACATCGGACAAAAAAATCCTTACATATTCTGGGGGGGGGGGTATGAGAGTCAATGGAAACTTAAATGACTAATGTCTTTGTTCATTGCATTTTCTGCTTCATAATCTGTTGTTAAGAAATATACACCACCCTGTCGGCTGGGGTGTTAGAATGCACCGACTGCACCTCTGCAGAGGGGTAAGACCCCCCCTCAATGGGGTCACCTGTTGGCCATGGGTGGCGACCCATGATGCTTAAGAATAGAACCCAGGTGGATGAGCAGTTCGGAGAGGCCTCCTCCAATCAATCGGCTGGTCACGTCAAGCCCTAGCTCCTATATGATTTTCCCAACCCTATTGCCCTTATGGCAAGCCCCAACCCCTTTTTATCATATGAGTGCTAGAAGGTGGTGACTGAGGGTCTACATGTCCTGGGAATGACATTAAACTCTATCTGATGGTGAGGTTCCAGTTTTGGAGGTTTGGGGAATATGGAGTACCCCTTTATCACCATTGCTCCCTGGTCTACTCTGACCCGGAGTGGTAGTACATGTTAGGGTCCCATCTATGGGTTAAATAGAAAAATGTATTTATACAAAAATTGATAGAAAAACATGAGTTGATAAACAAAATTGTATTATGCATTAAGAATGAATTTATTTCACAACTTTGTCGGCATTAAATGACCCACCGAGGTTGATATGCCGTAAACAAACCAAACCAAACCAAACAAGAAATATACAAGGGGAACATCTCTCATTTTGGGAGAAACTGCAGGAAAAGTATATGACCTTTTTTTAATCCTCATGAGAATAGAATGGGTGGCAGGTAAGGAGTAACTGAAACAAAATGTATTTTGATATTGTGAATCTTCCAAGTAACAGTGATAAAAAGGTTAATGGTGAAATTTATTATCAATAAAACATGCAAATACAAAACAAATAACAGGAAGTTGAGTTGAACAGACTTCTTACATATTTATATATAAGTAATTATTAATTTGCTTGAAGCATTGTTAAGTATGTTTTAATATATTAAAAAAAATTTGCTTGAAGCATTGTTAAGTATGTTATAATATATTAAAAAATTTGCTTGAAGCATTGTTAAGTATGTTATTATATTAAAAAAATTTGCTTGAAGCATTGTTAAGTATGTTATAAGATATTTTTTAAAAAAATTGCTTGAAGCATTGTTAAGTATGTTATAAATATTAAAAATTTTTTTTTTTTTTTTTTTTTTTTTTTTTTTCTGATTTTCGTCTCTGATGATAAAGTTTCTTTGAAATCGATAAGACAAAAAAACAACATCTTTTTGTTTTTATTTTTTATACGCATTGTATTGCCTTCAATTATTAATATATTTATATATTTTTGGTAATGACGAATAATTCTCAAATCTGGTTTCACATTATTATAAAGCCCTTAGCGACATCTCTTCCAGGCTGTAGTCATATCAGTACTGCTGTATGGCTGCACCACCTGGACCCTGATGAGGCGCCTCGAGAATAAACTAGATAGGAGCTGCACAAGAATGCTGCGAGCAGTATTGAACAAGTCGTGGAAACAGCATCCCACAAGGGAGCAGCTGTATGGTCACCTGCCTCCTATCTCACAGACCATCCAAGTGAGACGGACTAGGCATGCAGGGCACTGCTGGAGAAGCAAGGACGAACTCATAAGCGATGTTCTCCTGTGGAAGCCAACACGGACATACCAGTGTGGACCGCCCAGCAAGGACCTACATTGACCAGCTATGTAAAGATGCTGGCTGCAGAGAGGAAGAACTCCCTGGGGCGATGAATGATAGGGAAGGTTGGCGAGAGATTGTCATGGATATCCGTGCTGCCTGCGTGACATGATGATGATAACATCAGGTATCTAATATATAGAGAGAAATTAGAGACTTACTTGATTGCTTGATTACTCTGGTTACTCGTTGCTGACTGCTTACTGCTTCTATTTCTTCTTCTTCTTCTTCTCTGACTGACATCTAGTCGACTTCTATCTAAGAGTTGATTCCTTCTCTGCTAATTCTTTTAGTGAGCTTCTTTGGGCTATTCATTGTTTTTTATATCTAATAACCAACAAGACTTTGTTCTTGATCAAGTTTTATTAGCCCATATTGATTCAATGTTGGAGACCGACCTAGGAGCACATCTAAACTCTCTGGTGGTTGGGTCAAATCTGATAACTAAACTAACTATTCCCATGTCTCTATATTGGAGGTCATACACATGCACAGAAGAAGAAGAAGAGAGAGAGAGAGAGAGAGAGAGAGAGAGAGAGAGAGAGAGATTTAAAACTCTGAAGAGACATACATAGACTAAAACACACAAATATCCATACACAAAAAGACACACATACACAGAAATACAAACACGCGAATATTGATATTAATGAGGTGTGATCAAAAAGTATCGAGACTCAAGCTTTAATATTCTTTTAATTCTAAAATTGAAATTTACCTGAAGACGTGTGTACAGCTGAACAACTTATAGAATAAAGAGATGATGTCTAGATGTCTAGACTTCTATTAAGATATGTATGCTTTTGTGCCAATGATCCATACTGTGAAACACAGGATTGCACAAGTGCAGCATTCCACCATGCTCAAGTCAATATCAAAATACATTTTGTTTCAGTTACTCCTTACCTGCCACCCATTCTACTCTCATGAGGATTAAAAAAGGTCATATACTTTTCCTGCAGTTTCTCCCAAAATGAGAGATGTTCCCCTTGTATATTTCTTGTTTGGTTTGGTTTGGGTTTGTTTTATGGCAATATCAACCTCGGGGGGTCATTTAATGCCGGACAAAGTTGTGAAATAAAAATTCATTCTTAGTGCATAATAACAATTTTTTTACAATGCAACTGTTTTTCTATTCAACCCATAGATGGACCCTACATCAGCTACCACTCCGGGGTCAGAGGTAGACAAACAGCGGAGCCAATGGTGATGAAGGGTACTCCATAATTCCCCAAACCTCCAAAAACTGGAACCTCAACACATCAAGATAGAGTTTAAAACGTCATTCAGGACATGTAGACCCGCGTACCCACCGCCTTCTAACACCCATATGATAAAAAGGGGTTTGGGGCTTGCCATAAGGGCAATAGGGTTGGGGCAATCATATAGGTGCTTGGGGCTTGACGTGACCAGCCAATTGATTGGAGGGGGCCTCTCCGAACTGCTCATCCACTTTAATTAAGCACATAATCTCCCTCCAAAATTGTCGACCTTCGCCATTTTTCAAACACATTGTTTGACTACTTCATATATAAATATATATATATATATATATATATATATTTTAATGGAGTTTTACACTCCGGCCAGCATAAAAGTAAAACTTACAGTCTAGTCCAGGCGTCCTGTTATCAGATATATGATGAAGAAGAAAATAAAGATTCCAGTTATTTAAAAGATTAGGGTTTGGCTTCCTAATCAAATGAACCCAGGCTACCTAGAAGCTCTTTTTTTTAGCTAGGAGGGGATTATATATATATATATATATATATATATATATATATATATATAATATATATATATTATATCTGATTCGAGTTCAATTCCTAGACGAAGCTTGGGGCATTTCACATAGTGCTTAATACCCTTAGGAAAGGTATGAATCCATATATTCTCGTCTCTAGCTATGGGTTAAATAGTAGGGCAGACTGGGCTCTTCAGCATTGGGTAGGTACAGTCTAGGAGAGGGATTAACTCTGAACTTCAAAATTTCTGCAGGTCGGTTCGTGATTGGTTTGTGGCAACCCTTGATCGCACCATTCTTTCCTATACAACGGTGTGCCAAAAGTGTGGATGGTCCATATGCATGTAACAAGCCCATTCAACAACAGGCACTATAACACTAATCCCTGTGTGGGGAGTTATCATGGTGGGTTATTGAANGCTCAAATTTTTGCGCGCAGGTCCATGCAGGTCACGCGGAATCGCACACAAATATTGAAAAGAATACGTAGCGTTCAATCGTTATTACAACCATAACAGAAAATTACAGAAACATGCACAACCTATGTATATTATATATGTGTATATTGTGTATATATATATATGTATATCAATATATGTATTGATCAAAGCTGAAGAAGATACCGAGATATCTGAAACACGTGTTGCGTATTGTGAAATAAAAAGAATAAAACATTTTTTGCTGAGAACGATACATTTTGCGGACCTTCTTTCTTTTTTATAAAATATTACATTTTCTCCTGTTGGAACAAGAACAGCATTTATTATATATATATATATATATATATATATATATATATATATATCCGACATCATGTAAACATGTAAACATGCAACACGAGAATACAGTTAAAAAACGCACACATTTAACCATTTGTACTATTTCTATCATTTTCAAAACTATTTCATTTTACCTGATGAATGCCATAGCAAGAAAACAAACGGTTGTAACAAATTGTTCCAATGAAAATAAATAAAAGCTAAATTTTTATTATTCATTTATTTATCTATATATATACATATATGGTTCACTGACACATTGTGTATTATTTTCATTCTCTGTTTGATTTGAAAGACATCAAGATGAATTTTTAATGTAGTCTGATTCAGGAACATATCAAAGATATTTGTACGTGAAAGGTGAAGATAGAGAGGGAGGCTATCCCTTTTCACTAGCGCTACCCAAGGAGATTGTTTTGACGTCTGAAGTGGAGTGCCACACTACCTTCAGCTCCTCACTGTACCGCACAGATCCTGTGCTACTCATATGCTGGGTTGGCGAGGGCCGATATCAGACCTGCAACTTTGTGGTTCTAGTCGGACGCTCTACTGACTGAGCTAAACTGGCCCTTTAACCTATAGCTTGGGTATGAAGGAGTTCATACCTTTCCAAGAGTATTAGTCTGAATGTGTTTTTATATGTGTTTTTAATATTTGGATATTGACAAATTTTAAGCCGATTTTTTTTTTTTTTTTGTTTTTAAGAATCTTTGTGATTGTCAATGATGCTGAGAGCTTTTGATTCGTTTTGAATGAGTCCCGGGAAAATTTATTCACTGCTGTTTTAGAACAAGTGATTATGTTGCATACCCTCTTCATTACTTACTTCTTACCTCTATTCTTCTTCTGTTCTTCTGACATCTTAAGTTCTTCTAGGTCTCTTCTAGCATCTGGATTCTCTTGGGACTTAGGTCTGGTCTCCCATTGGGATTTCTCTTTATCAGAAGCCCTGTGTCATTGTTAGTTTTTAGATAATAACCAAGACTTCGATTTACTTTTGATCATTATTTTATTCTTGAAATCCCCCACCAGACTACCTGCGCAGAGTGAGTCGGAGCGTGTATAAACAACTCACCACGTCGTGGTTTCTCGCCGACTGACTAAAATCTATTTCTAATCTAAACCGGAAGAGGGTCTCTCCACCGATTCTCACGGTATCACCGAAGGTTAGGACTGAGGTCAAGCCTTGTCACTTATCCTTCAAGGCCGTGGGCTGTAACTTATAACATCCATTTTTATTTCTACATCTACTATATATCATATAATATTAGGTATCTTATAATTATGTAACAATTACTGAGACTGCAAAGATTACGGAACCGCTACCTCAATGTTTTAGCTCTCTGTTGCAAGTTACTCTATGCTTGGTTCAAACTGTAGTGGTAGTTGAATGTAGTTAATAGACTGTATTTGTATGATCGTATACAAACCTTCACAAACACAGGAAAATAATCTACAGCAGACAAAGTGTGCTCACATGGCCAAATAATGCAAAACTATTGACTCACCACAATATTATAGAAGTGCAAATGTTTATTTATAAATAGATAAACCATTTGTGCTTAGCTCTAACTCCAAGTCAGTGTGAATCAGTAAAAGACCTGGGCAACACTGGATTGTCTTGCTCATAAAAGTTTTTTTGCACATATCTACAACACATGGTATAACTGACAACATAAGTGGGTAAGTATAAAGTACACAGACGTTTATTATCTTTTACTACCAAAATGCCAAAAGGTTGTCAGTGGAATTCTTCCTTGCAGGAACTTTCTGTTATTTATGATTTCTCAGTGGTCTTGAGTCAGAAATATTAAAAACAAAATCCATTTTCTTTTTTAGATTTATAAACGCATCACTGTTTTTTGTTTTTTTTCGTTATAAATTTATTGAAATTTTCAAGAAATTTGAAATAAAATTTGCTTTAAACCTAAAAGTTATAAATTTTAGATTTAAAAAAAAGATTATTTCAAAATATCGTGAAATTTTGATAATTTTATAAAAAAAAGATGATTTCCTTCAATAAATATTAAGTGGCTTAAAATGAAAATGACACCAACAGATAAAGTAATTTGAAACTTATTTTCTATTATGACTTCTCCTCTGTTGTGATCATTATACACACTTCCAAGGCGCATGCCAGGATCAATTAGTGCAATTTTAAGGAAAGTACAGCTGGTTGTAGTTAAGTTTTTCCTTTTCCTAGATTGGTTGCCATACCAAGGTTAAAGAACCTCAAACTGCCTCACTGATGTAATCATAGCGAGAGATAAAAGATATGGATTCCATGTTTTAGCTTTAAGAATTTGAAATTTGCTTGGCAATCCATTTCTTTTCTGGTTACAGCCCAAATTTTCCTCCTGATGTTTATTATGTATGTATATGTATCTTACCAAAAAGCAAAATGTAGCACGACGAACATATGCTATATGATTTAAATGAACCATAATAATACATAAGGCAGAGATACAACACCGATATTCGATAGCCAGTTCGTCCGGCGAGGATACGCAAGGAGATAATAGACAAGAACGGCGCAATCAAGTCACCAGATACCCTGACGTAACAATTAGAGGACCAACATGATGTAGAGCCAAAGTCAGAGCACGATAGTGCAGGAGTAAGGAGGCTCGAAGTCATAGGCGAATGGAGGTAATGTGAGAATGTTCGACTGACAGTTATCGCATCCGTAGCGAAGCATAGAAGCGAGAATGATGACGACACAGAGTAGGCTGGAGACGATGATGAGGACGAAGACTGGAAACGCAAAGAGGACAGCGAGGCCACATCACGAGCACACACACCATATATATATATATGTATATATATGAGTATATTTGTATGTGGAGGTGTTGTCATATGATATATTATTATATAACATAATATTTAATAACGAATGATCACGTTTTTATAGTACAAGTTGTCTGTACACAAGGGTAACCAACCAATAGACAGGCCATGTAAGCATTGCGACAGAGGATGAATGACCAGATCCACTCTGGGTGTTCAGAGCGCAGAATGAAGAGGTTGTTCAAGATAGGGGGAGCCCGCGGAAACGACGGACGTGAGTACAGGTATCGAAGTACATAGCCGAAGCAGGGCAGAAGTACCGTCAAGTACAAGAGATCTGTCACCGTACAGATAGGACAAAGTAGACATATTTGCTCAGTAGTCGGACAGGCATACAACAGACTTTGTCGGTGTTTGAGAGTGTCACAATATAGTTGAGCTGAGCCATAATTCCACGGGCTGATTGACGGTTAGGAGCTTTTCCTATGGGAAATCTTTTTTTAAAAGTATTTTGTTCCTCTCTGATCTCTGGTAGAGAAAGTCCAACGTTTAGAAGACAAAAAATAGCGCGGGAGGTGAGGTTGGAAATAAAAAGCCCGACATCCGGCGACCTCAATCAGGGCAAAATACAATTCACGGTTATGCCATGCGTTCTGACGGCATTTTCCTGAGTGCGATGAGGTCTTCATCAATTTGTTCTCAACTTCCGCTGATGAGGGCCGCATGCGAGGTCCAGATTATTCTGCAAATGGAACTGTCAACACAACGATAAAAACTTTTATTTTTGATTAAGGGAGATTCGAACACAAATGACGAAAAAGCATCGACTGTTGAGTCATATTTCAAACCGTTCAAGTTTTGTTCGGGCAATCGTTTTTTTCTTCTGCAGACTTTGAAATTTTACCACGACCGATAAACAGGGAGGCCTATTACTCGGCCTTTTCTCCTTATCTGAGATAAAAAATTTATTTATATCACCCGGATTTCAACATAAACCAACAAGGCCCTGAGATGATCTAATTAATTGAGAGAATGCGAAAAAACGGACTCGAGCAGCGTGTACAGCACAATAAACTCAGCTGACTTAAGCTCATTGTTGAAACGCTGTGTGTGCTTTCAATTTTTTTTAATAACTAAAGTATAGGTATAGTTTCACAGTGGTGTATATTTGTTGAGATAAAACGGTTGATTCTACTTTATGCTCTACTTACATCATTATGAGTATTTATAAAAATTTTAGTTATAATGGGTCGCGGCTGTCTTATCATTAGTGAACTGCTAGCACTCAACTAACGCATATAGTGACATTTTCACGGATGGGGCTATTTGTTTGAAGGGTTAAAACCTTTTCCAGAGCAAGAGTACATAATTATATATTATATGGATAATATTATATATATTATAAATATATATTATATGAAGGGAAAAATGAGATAAGAAGAAAGAGAAAATGTAGATTGGCAGTAGAAACTGAAATTTTATCGATAGTCATTGTTAATGCGATATCACTTATCACATGTGTTTCGGCTGTCACGTATTGGAATATCAGGAATGGTGTATACGGATGTAACGCTAATATAGTTAGTTATATTAGATATATATGCAGAGGTGAAATGTGGAAAGTAATGATAATAATAATAATAGGTAAAAATGGTAGAAACATAAATTCCGTACACAAGAGAGATTTTTACGAGCTTCAGATCAAGTGCGTAAGGTTTTCTATAAGGAATTTTTTTTTATGATTTATTGTCATTTAATGTTATTTTAAATTAACAAGATAATGAGCGGATAGGTCCATGTAATATCATTTTGATAAACCAGACACTGAAACACAGTCGATGTATGGTAGGTGATAGTCGATTGATGGACAGTGATAGTCGATCAGTAAATTCAGTGTTTGGTGGTATCGCATAGCTTAGCTCTGTACCTAGTTTCTTTTCTTTCATGTTTATGTTCCTCATAAGATTGTGCGGATTGCAATCCCCGTTTATCATTCTTACACGACACACCACAAGCACGTGCGACAGAAAAGTGTGCCCGAGAGCGAGCAGGAGCACACGCAACGTAGTGAATAGGAATCAATTTGAGAGTGATAAGATATGTATATATTATAGTAGTAGTATAGATGATGATTTACGAATGCGTGCGGCATCTTGGTAAAATAAGTATGGTAACTTCAAACTTATTTCTGCTGAGCGATGCTATTGCTCAGATTGATTATGCGACTAAGGACTTTTAGACATCCAGGAGCTTAGTGGAACATATATAGTAATACAGGGAGAGAGATGATCAAGAGAGGAGAGTAGAGAGACGAGAAGAGAGAGAGAGGAGAGAGAGGAGAGGTTTTTGAAATGAGTATTTTAGGTATAGGAAAGAAGACTCATTAAGCGGATGCCGTTTAGCTTAAAGAGTAAGATGATCAACGAGAACAATCAGTTTGTTTGATCAGGTAATTATAGAGAGAGAAACGAGACGGAAGCAGGCAGGGAAGAGTGAGACAGGGCAAGAAGCCCCGTGGAGCTAGGCGGCACGGAGGAGATTCAGGTATTAGGATATTGTTGGGAGAGAGTACGGCTAAATTCACTAGAAAAGGAAAGCTCGGAGGTTAACAGCAAATAGTTGCATGAAGAAGTGGGGATATGAGAGTTTAAGGGAGAATCAAAGAGAGATTGGGAACGTCGTGTATCGAATAAAGAAAGAAGGCAAGGTTAAGAAGAAGTATCCGGAAAATTTATGTACAGCAGTAAAAACTGTATAGATAGGGCATAGAGGTGTGTGTGTATTGTATAAATATATAGTCTAATAACAGAAAAATTACAGAAACAGCGCTACAAACCTATGTTAATATATAATGTTGTATAGTGTGTATATATATATATATGTTATCAATTATATGTATTGAGGCAAACCCTGAAGAAGATACCAGAATATTGAAGACAGCGGTGTTTTGACGTATGCGCCGAGAATAAAAAGAAGGCGATAGAATATTTGGTTTCTCGCAGACGATAATCATTTTTGCGGAGCTTCTTCGCTTGGTTTTTTATGTGAGAAATATTACATTTCTCCTCCCGTTGAACCAGAAAGCAACATTTTTATATATATAGTAATACTATACAACACACACACAGGCACACACACACATATATATATATATATATATATGTGTATATATATGATAAAATAAAATATATAAAGGTTATTGCATATCTATTTAAATTAGGTGACCAAAGGAATATATTCACGACGGCGATAATTGGGTTTCAGGTGAAGATGTTTCAAATGCAAGGAAAATCGAAAAAATTTCAAAAAAAAAATTTCAGAAATTTATTCCAATAGTTGGGGAATGTTGTAGATGATGGATTAAACTGATAGTGGGCGTAATATATATAGGTATACATATAATATATAATATATATAATATAGTATCTATATAGGTACTATAAGTGATGCGCGTTATATATAATATATATATGTCTATTATATATATAATACTCATCAATGTAGTATGGTTGGCGACTGGTTATACTTTAAAAGTGGCTAGCAATGCCTAATGTACAGTGTTATTAGAAGATGTGGCTCAAATACTCTGTGATAGAGCGTTGATAGATAAATAACATTTGTTTTATGCTCTCTATCTCTCTCTCCTCTCTATATATATATAGGTATATTGTATATGGATAATATATATATATGATTATATATATATAGTAATATTACCGCAAACTTGTTGGTAAACGCGCTTTGCCGGTAAGGAAAAACCTGGCAAATACAGTTAGAATTGTAAACAGGATATAACTACCAAAACATCACTCAGAGGAAAAACAAATTTAGCAAAAAAGAAAGAAACCAAAGACTAGTTCAAGACAACCAAAGCTAATCGGGGTTGATACTATATTCAGTATTTGGCGCAAAAGGAAGAAAAAATTTACTATGTATAAATATATGAAAATATATTTTAGTATAAAAAACATAGGATATTCTAAAGCTAAAAAGGTTAAAGAGTGGGTCATACCTAGAGTAGAGCAATATAGAAGTTTCAACCGATAATTGAGATAGCTATGGAGACAGCGATACTAACAGTATTCGTTTATAGGTGCTCTGTCAGGGCGGTAAGATCTGACTTCTTATCTGACTGCAGATCTAGCCCTGAAGAGCACTAAGCGAAAATTTTAGTAGGTATATCTGATTCATTAGATTTATCTTTATATTATTATATATAGTATATATATATTATAGTTATAGTATAAAGTTAATAATATAGTATATTGATGGTTCTATTTTATATCAATAGGTACGTCTTTGTCAGTTTTGGAAGCTTTTAAGTGTTTTTTCTTGCTTGTCATGTAAAAAATTGTTTTCCAACTGAACTTAAGAAATAATAAAGGAAATGCATCATAGTTTGACATCTGTTTATAGGGGATGATACTGAGACAATCTTCTTTAAGTTTCCCTGAATAGGCTGATAAGCTAAAAAACTCTAGGAATCTTCCGCGTTCTCACGCGTTTATCACGCAAGGGCAAGGTCAGAGTGAGGTCAAGCATTGTCAACTCACTCTCGCAAAGGCCATCAAGCTGTACTGTGATGCGCCATAATATTTTCTACACTATCCTTAGAGAAAATGTAATTAGGGCTCAATTTATTTATGTAACGGTTATCTCTATTGAAACTATTGACCTTTTTTCTAGTCTAGGGATATACATAGCAGGATGCTATACGTACGTTCTGTTCCACAGATTATGGGTTAGCTGAAACTAACACTCTTTTTCTAATCAACGGATTTAAGGAATACAACAGACCTTCTGCTAAAAGGGAGAGTATGGGCTATCTGAGCACTACGGCCGCTTTTACCAAGATTATCGGCAAGGAATACTCACAGATTTTCCTGCACAAGGAATGAACTAGGGGATTTAGCCACTAGAGGAGCTTAAAGCGCCTAAAATAGTGAACCGAGAGATTCGGGTAACACCTTCTGTGCTGTCACCTATTGGAGTGCAACCTAATAAGTTAGGATATATTGTATTGGTTCACGTACATCCTTAAATATGGAGCCTTAAAATTGTTGGAGCAACGTGTAAGGGAAAGACTCTGTAGGGTCTGAAGCACTTAAAGTATGAGACGCTACGGTGAGGAGAAGAGGTTGGAGCATTAGTGGGAATAGATCACAGGTATGACACATGATAGGGGAACGAAAGGAGGACGTAGGGCAGCATTAGGCTGCGCGCGAGCGGCTGATGTAAGCACAGACAAGGTTGTGTGGAAATATATCAGTCGCTGATTATGTAGAATTTGTAAGGATCTTTTAGTGTAGTTGCTTGGTACATGGTAACGGGCGGCAGCAGGTATGTTCTTTCCCGTGAAAGGATTTAGCTGGCCATTTGTTAAAGACGCCAGTGTTATTTGTATAATAGTAGTATATAGTGGTTTGTTAGTGCGGATCAGCCCGGCAAGTTTTCGAATTTACGTGATTCTCACGGTGGGTTAATGGAGGGAGCTACAAGTAAGAATCTATCGTACGCATTCAACATCCGAGTCAGTCGCAGTAACAGAAACATGAGTATGGCATTACATCACAGAGGAAGATTACGGTTTACCAGGGGGAACTAGTAGGCAGAATGGGAATAGATTTCTCGAGGAGTAAAGATAAAGTAAAATTATAAATAAACAAATATGACGGCGCAGACAGCCTCAAAGAAGGTGGAGCAAGACTGAAGCGCGAGCAATAGTGTGCTTAGTGTTTGATGATATAATGATGTTGCAGAGAGGATTTTTTTAAAGTCAGAGTATCAATCTTTATGAGGAGAGAAGGCTTACAGAAGACGATAGATGACATGAGCGATGTTAGCAATTTCTTGCCTCAATATTCGCTAAAGTGACAGTCCACAATTACTTGTGGATGGCGCACAATATTTGGACCGCGTGAGAGTCTGTCGACTTATTCAAAAAAAGTCTACAAGACAACGGTGACTTGCAGAGGAGCCATTAGCAAAAGAACACAGAAAAACTAAATCAACAGCATAGTTAAGGAGCACACAAAAAGAGCCAGTATATTCTAAAGAAATTGTGTATAGTCTTTTGGGAGGTGAATTTCGGAATTTTCATTTTAGGGACAAAGTTTAATGAAGGTTGCCACATTAGCTGACAACTACGCTCTAAGCCATTTAAGTTTCTTTAAAATGTTGTGGCAATAATAGGGAGAAAAAATAGGTTGGCGTTTTTTGTCAGTCTGTATTTTTTTCATGCGCAGTGTATGTATCCAGCTCTTAAAGGTAGGGGTTGGCTATGTTTGGCACTTGCAGCCCAGTTGACAGACGGCAGAAGAAGCCATAGATTGTATGTAGTTGATTATTGGTTCTACCTTAAACGCTTTACTAGGTGGAGGGTTTTGACTATTATCAGGGTTTTCAGTTTACGTTCATTTTTTTCAAAGCCATTAAATTGGTTGCTTGTTTGATTGGTTTTTAATGGGCATACTCAACCGTCTGGGTTATGTGCATGCCTGAACGTATATAGGAAGTAATAAAATTGATTGCATATCTGATATATATACATGTTTTGTAAGTATGTTGTTTGTTAACAATGTGGTTAACAACCATTGGGGCAAGTACATGTTGTATGGTATTTGGATTAAGTAATGCCACAGGCAGTATCGGTCTAGATATTCACGTACATGGGTATACAGTGGTCTTAATAGTTCGCCTAACAAAAATAGACCACGAGATGGTCCTCCTGTTAGGCATCAAACATGTTTTGCAAAATAGATCCTTTATATTGTTTGCATTAAAATAACGTTTCTGATGTGAGCGAAAGAGGAGACCATAGGATATTCGTCGGCATGAATAAGGTCGAGATTATGTATACAGGTCAAGAAAGGATGTTCGACAGTTCTCATACTGTGGATATGTTGTGTTCGTTGGATTTCACAGAAAAAAATTAGAATGCCAGAATCTATAAAGGTCTGAT
>CM042166.1:83271727-83369227 GCA_023376005.1 Doryteuthis pealeii
TTTTAATGCTTCATAATAACGCCCAATTAAAAAAACAAACATTTTTTAAAATATATAATATATATATATATAAATATATATATATATATATATATCTTCAGATATTTATTCCTCAACTAACATATTACGCTAACAATATTAGCATAATAAGTACGTTAATGCTTCACATCTAAGCCCAAACCTGTATAAGTATCTCCTAAAACGGATACAAATACTAACATTCACCTCAAATATATATACGCACCAGAAGCATACGGAGACGCAAAATCCACATTATATATATATATATATATATATATATATATATATATATATATATATATATATATATATATATATACATATATATATATATATATTAATAATTTCCTCAGTATCATAGTGATGTAACAATAAGTATGATAATCCTTGTCAAAGTCTAATGATAGGGAGATAATTATTTTATCATATTATTATACTACTTTGCTTGCCAGGATTTGAACACTGTTTGGTTATATATATATATATATATATATATATATATATATATATATATATATATATACACATACACTTATATATATATGTATATATATATTTATTTAAGAAATGGATATAAAGTAAACTACTCGAGTTTCATCATCTGAATCGTCAGGGTTACATCCGCTGAATTAATCGAGTTTTCGATTAATATCAGTTGGTACCACGTATGTCTTTTGAAACGGGTCTTATCTTCTACACTGTATTGAGCACTTTGTATTTGTTTTTTCACGGTCTTAACCCCTGGATACTGTGCGCTCCCAACGATCGTACCCGTACCCACCGGTAAGCCACTACTCATACATTAGTATATATATATGTATATATATTTGTAAATGTATAAGTAGTAACTTACCGGTGGGTATAAGTACGATCGTTGGAAGCGCACAATATCCAGAGGTTAAGGGTGAGAAAAAACAAATACAAAGTGCTCAATACAATGTAGAGCAACAATTTATTTTAACAATTGAAAGGAGTAACCTACTTGAGTTTCATCGATTGATTCTTCAGGGTTACATTAGTTAAATTGATCGAGTTTTCGATTAATCTTAGATGGTATCTTTATGTTTATATATACATCTTATTATAATGGAGATTGTGTGTTCTTCGGTCTGTAACCGAAACTATATTACTATTCAAGTCACAATTCCCTTTGTTATTTACATCACATACTCCATGATTTTATTTTTATTTAAACCTCAATTATTAATAAAATTGGTTTACATCATTAAGACTGTTGACCAAATCTACATACTAATAATATGCAGTTGTATTTATATATAAGAAAATAGCAGTTTACAGTGTGAATGGGAAGGTTAATTTGCATATTGATCTTTAAAATTTGTATTATTGATTTCTAATTGTTTGGTTTTATATTAATGAATATGAGAAAAAATCTCGGGGATAAATCTTAAAAGTAATCCATTAACAAGAAGAAATAACTGTAATTTTATTCTTTACTTCCTATTTTAACTAAATAGTTAAATTAGGAAAATTTACCAATGAAAGACGGGAGTAAGGGAAAATGATGGACGAGTTAGTTTCAAAGTTGTTCTATTTTTAAATCATACCCCCTCTGTTCCAATTTTTTTCTGCATTCTTATTCAGTTTCATTAGCCTTTCTAATTTAATATGATATTTTATAATATCAAAACTTAAATACTTGCACCCGGAGGGTGAATATATTTGCTAGTATATATATATATACATATATGCCAACTCAGCGTATGAGTAGCACAAGGATCTGTGTGGCTGATACCAACTTTAGGCCGCCCTGTCGACTTTACTTACGTATCCCTGTGCTACTCATACGCTGAGTTGGCTGGGACCGGTATCGAACTAGGAACCTTGTGATTTTTAGCCGAATGCTCTACCGACTGAGCTAATCCGGTCCAGGAATATACCCTTATATTTCTATTTAGTATTTCTCATGGAAAATGAGGCGTAAAAGTTTTTTAATATCCGCTCAGAAAAAAATAGGATGTGAATTTTATTGAACTTTGACCTTTTCTAATGCATACAAATTTTCCTTTATAAAAGTCTGTGCACTCAGTTGTTGTACAAACAAACATACAGACAGACAGACATACAGTATCTTTTCTTTTATATGATCTAATTTCAATTGATTTCAGCCCAAACATCCAAATATTGATTCATTCCATCTTTTTAATCTTTTTGTGTTAACTTAAGGAACATAACGGTAACAGTCATCATCATCATGTCGCCCATACAGCACGGGCATCCATGACAATCTTTCGCCAACCTTCCCTATCATTCATTACACCTGGGAGCTCCTCTGTGGAGCAACCAGCATCCTCACATAGCTGGTCAATGTAGATCCTTGCTGGGCGCCCCACAATTGCATGTCCATGTGTTGGCTTCCACAGGAGAACGTCGCTTATGAGTTCATCCTTGCTTCTCCAGCAGTGTCCTGCATGTCTTGTCCGTCTCACTCGGACAGTTTGTGAGATGGGGGGCAGGTGACCGTAGAGCTGTTTCCTTGTGGGGTGCTGTTTCCACGACTTGTTCAAGACTGCACGCAGCATTCTTGTGCAGCTCCCATCTAGCTTATTCTCAAGACACGTTGTTAGGGTCCAGGTGGTGCAGCCATATAGCAGCACCGACACAACCACAGCCTGGAAGAACTGTCGCTTTAGCTTGTCAGGGAGTTAATACACGGTGACAGTAGTACCAATCATATTTGGAATACTAGGAATGGAACTTAAAAGCCTATTGAAAGGCTGGAAGAACGGCACTGGAAAATACAAAGAAGAATCAAAATCATGTAGATAATGGTACTATTGAAAACAGCTTGAATACTGTGGAAAGTGCTGAACTCATAAGGATACTTGTTGTCACTTAATCTCCAACCTGTCCTTACTGGTGTAAAAACTATAATTTTTTTCTTGTTTTCATAGTCATTAATATAATAAACCGTTGGTGTTTTTATGTACATTTTCATTTTCATCATTACTAGGGTCCGGTTTAGCTCAGTTGGTAGAGCGTTTGGCTAGGAAGCACAAGGTTCCTGGTTTGATACCGGCCCACGCCAACTCAGTGTATGAGGAACTGATGGTAGGTGTGGTGCTCCACCTCGCACCCTAAAAATAATCTCCTTTGTCTAGCGCTAGTGAAAAAGAGATAGATTCCCTCGCTGTATGGCTGATACTAATATCAGGTCGACCCGACAACAACTTCTTTGGACCATATTACCTTTAGGCACCTCTTTTGCTTTGCTGATTCATAAGTACATTTTTTCATTTACACCATCAACATCCGGTTGTTTGTTAGGGGTTAGGGTTAGGGGTTAGGGTTAGGGGTTATTTTTATAATAAAAAAAACTCTAAAAATCGTCTGTTAATAAACAACTGGATGTTGAAGGTGTAAATGAAAAAAAATGTCCTTATGAATCAGCAAAGCAAAAGGGGTGCCTAAAGGTCATATGGTCCGCTTCTTTTACTATTAATTAATAATGGAGATTCGCTTCCGGTTTTTGTCTGTAACAATAACTACGTCAATGCTTACGTCACATTACCCAAAATCAACATAACATAGAATAAATACACTGAAAATTTGAACATGCAACATTAGACAGTCCTCATTGTTTTTTTAAAACAAGTTTTAATAAATACATGACTTGTATTATATATCTATATATAGTTTGTTTTATTTTAATATATATTTAAAGTTTACATTTCAAATAGTTTTATTTTTTAATCCTTTAATGAATTTGATGATTTTACTTACTTAGGGTACAAACTCGCTGACATTGAATTTTTTACTCCCACCCCTCAGGCAATATGTTTCAAAAATCTATTTTTACATCGCCCAGAGTGCGTTTTTTTTATTTTGCTAGTCCTATTAATGAAAGTAAAAAAGTATCATCTGTGTTTGATTTGTTTGTTTAATCGAGTTCATGTAGCAGCACTTTGTTGATAAACAGGAATCTCACTTAAGAAACAATCTATGTAAGACGATGGAGTGGGGTGTGTGGCTGATACAACACATTTTATTGGCCGTAACCCTTGATAACTTTGTAGCTATCTTATCAGTGGCACTGGTCGAGGTTAATGATGATGATGATGATTGAAAATATTCAGTTTGTTCAAGTGAGTTGAATTCTGTAACCAACTGTTAATCCCTTAACTCAGCTAAATTTTCATTTATTAAAACGTTAATATTATATTTATCTGAATTTCGGTTTTTGTCATTCTTTTTTAGATTCAAATGATAAATCAATTTAAACTGCAAGGTTATGCTACTCATACGCTGAGTTGGCGAGGACCGGTATCGAACTAGGAACCTTGTGGTTTCTAGCCGAACGCTCTACCAACTGAGCTAACCCGGCCCATATAAGAATATAGCAACTGAAAAAATATTGTTATTTTTTAGAAGAGAGTTATATTTAACTCTTAAAATCCTGTTGAGAATTTTCGAAGTCCAGAGCCCAATACCTATAACCCTTTATCAAAAATAGGTAAAAATGTCCGTTTCATTAAAACTTAGCTGTTATTTCCCTCAAATTAAAGACTTCTAAATATGTTTAATATTACATTTAAACAAAGTTCAGAGCCCCATTCCTATAAGGATTTAGCAAGAAAATGGCTAAAAATGGTCTTTTCATTTAAAGTTACCCATTATTTCCCTTAAATTAAAGACTTCTAAATATGTTTAATATTACATTTAAACAAAGGCTATCATTTGGGGTAGATTAGGAAAATGAATGTGATTTTCGGACGGGTGGAATGAAGTGGTATAGGATGTTAAGAGTTAATATTATTATCAATTGTTTGTAGAGCCAATTGCTACAAGCTGATCTAGAAATTAAATTAAAAAGTAACTAAAAGGAAAACATTTGAATTGAATCCATGTTCTTATCAGGAAATGTCAAAAGTTAACAGATACAAAAACAAATATAAGCAGCAAAGTCGAAACAGAGTTGAACTTTTTTTTATTTCTTTATTTAAATAAAGTGTGGAATTGATTAGGAAAGGTTATTTTGGGTTTGGTAAAAACAAAATGAACATGAGTCAAGGTACTGCACATAGGAAGAAATAACCCTAAACACGAATATTCTATGAGAAAAAATCTCTCTAATGAAAGAGAAATACTAAGGGATACAGAGTTAGAGAGAGACCTTGGTGTGAATGGGGACCCAGAATTAAAATTTTCCAAGCACATAGGAATACAAGTGAATAAAGCAAATAAGATATTAGGATTAATACGGAGGTCATATGAGTACATGGATGAAGAAATGCTGAAAAATTTGTACACTGCATTGGTAAGACCTCATTTGGAGTTTGCTAATGTGGTTTGGAGCCCAAGACTTATCAAGGACACAAAACTCATTGAGGGAGTCCAGAGGAGAGCTACTAAATTAGTGAATAATTTAAAATCCCTTTCATATGAAGAAAGACTTAGGAACATTGACCTACCAAGTCTGGTTTTCCAGCGTATAAGAGGGGATATGATTGAAGCCTACAAATACACGCATGGTTTTTATTCAACGAACTCTGACCTACTAAACATTGCTCAAAATACCTATACAAGGGGTCATGAATTAAAACTCCTTAACAAATCTTGTAAAGCAAACGCAAGACAAAATTATTTTAGCTACAGAGTGGTGAATACATGGAATAAACTACCTTCATCAGTAGTGAATGCCCCATCTCTAAACTCCTTTAAGGCAAAGTTGGATAATCTGTGGAATGATATTAAATATTCTGTGGATTTAAAATGAATATTTATAAGGAACAGCTGACAGGTCTCAGACCTAATATACTAGCTGAAAAGATATTATTATTATTATTATTATTATTATTATTATTATTATTATAAAAAAGATGTTTTTATTAAATAGTTTGGTGATCACTACAAAACAATAAATGAAAAATACAGTAAAATTCAGAATACAAAAGCCAACATTTTAAATAATTATGGCATGGCTACATTTTTGAAAATAAATTTGAATTTTAAACATTTCATTTTTTAAAATTCTTTCTGTGTTGTTTATTGGCTATGAAAGTTCTTTGGAGTGTGGAGTACCCCTTCATCACCATTACTCCCAGGTCCACTCTGACCAAGAGCATTAGTACCTGCAAGGTTCCTATCTATGGCTTAAATAGAAAAAAAAAAATTGAGTTTGAAAACAAATGCTGAGTACTCATCAAGCAAAAATAGAAGAAAACTTTTTCAAAATCTATTAATAATGGAGATTCGCTTCCGGTTTTTGTCTGTAACAAAAATTATGTCACTGCTTACGTCACATTACCCAAAATCAACATAACATAGAATAAATACACTCAAAATTTGAACATGCAAACATTAGACAGTCTTCATTGTTTTTTAAAACAAGTTTTAATAAATACATAACTGGTATTATATATCTATATATAGTTTGTTTTATTTTAATACATATTTAAAGTTTACATTTCAAATTGTTTTATTTTTTAATCCTTTAAGGAATTTGATGATTTTACTTACTTAGGGTACAAACTCGCAGACATTGAATTTTTTACTCCCACCCCTCAGGCAATATGTTTCAAAAATCTATTTTTATATCGGCCAGAGGGTGTTTTTTTTTTGCTAGTAATTTTAACAAACCAAACCAAACCAAACCAAAAATATATTTGAATGTTAAATGACTTTTCATTTTTAAAAATTCTCTGTTTTGAAAGTCACAGTTGATTGTTTATCGACTATAACATTTTCTGGAGTTCTGGGGAGTGTGGAGTACCCCTTCATCGCCATTACTCCCAGGTCCACTCTGACCAAGAGCTCAGTCGGTAGAGCGTTTGGCTAGAAACCATAAGGTTCCTAGTTTGATACCGGTCCTCACCAACTCAGCGTATGAGTAGCAAAAGGATCTGTGCGGTAAAGTAAGGAGCTAATGGTAGGTGTGGCACTCCATCTCAGACGCTAAAATAATCTCCTTGGTCTAGCGCAAGTGAAAAGGGAATAGACACCCTCGCTGATTGGCTGATACCAACATTAGGCCGCCCCGACGACTTTACTTTTACTTACAGTCCTATATATGGGTTAAATAGAAAAAAAAATGAATTTAAAAAAATTGACCTTAAAAAAAATTGAATATCCATTGAGCATATATAGACCAAAAATCTTTGGCATAAAATAACCCAACAAGGTTTGAAATGCCATAAAATCTATCAGACTAGGCACAGTCGGTTGTTTATTGACCATAAAATTTCCTTTAATTTCAGAACAAGATTCACGCTGACATCAGAAATACTTTTGAGTTGATATTGTTAAGGCAAGCATAAAAAAACAACTTTTTTTTTTATTATTATGAAGAAATATATTCAAATAAAAGCTGAAAATATTGGGTTTTCTTTTCTTACTTCTGACAAAGACTTTGAAATGTTCATCTCGTAGATGTTTCCCACTTACAAATAATAAGCATAACTAATCTTTGGTCTCGTCAAAATGTTTTAGTACCTATTAGCTTATAAGATGTACTTACTTACCAAGCCCATTTGCCGAATGAAATATTATCTAAGAGAGAAAAGAGAGAAGATGTTCATTCATCCTAGAACAATGAAATCTACAAACATTTTGGATCTTGTTACTTAAACTGATAAAACACTGACATATTTTATAAAGACATTTTTTTTTCTTTCTTTTCTTTTTCTCGAGTTAGGCAGAGAAAGTTAGAAACATAGTACAAGGGGAATTATTAGACTAGTTAGTATAAGCAGGCTTTTATTAACGTGTTATCTCATGTACATGTCATATTGTAAATTACAAAAGAAACCAGGTCTCTTTCAAAATGGATTACATTGCTCTAACCTACTTTTTTTATGTAAGAAGAGATGAATGGTAAATTATTATACAGCCAGGAATTATGACACCCACCCCAAATTATTATACAGCCAGGAATTATGACCCCACCCAAATTATTATACAACCAGGAATTTGACCCCCCCCAAAAATTATTATACAGCCTGGAATTATGACACCCCAATTATTATACAGCCAGGAATTTTACCCCCCCCAAAAAAAATTATTATACAGCCAGAATTTGACCCCCCCAAAAAAAATTATTATACAGCCAGGAATTATGACCCCCCCCAAATTATTATACAGCAGGAATTATGACCCCCCCACAGCCAGGAATTATGACACCCCAAATTATTATACAACCAGGAAATGACCCCCCCCAAAAAAAAAAATTATTATACAGCCTGGAATTATGACACCCCAAATTATTATACAGCCAGGAATTTACCCCCCCCCCCAAAAAAAATTATTATACAGCCAGAAATTATGACCGCCCCCAAAAATTATTATACAGCCAGGAATTATGACCCCCCCCCAAATTATATACAGCCAGAATTATGAACCCCCCCCAAATTATTATACAGCCAGGAATTATGACCCCCCCCAAATTATTATACAGCCAGGAATTATGACCGCACAAATTATTATACAGCCAGGAATTATGACCCCCCAAAAAAAAAAATTATTATTACAGCCAGGAATTATGAACCCCAATTATTATACAGCCAGGAATTGACCCCCCAAATTATTATACAACCAGGAATTATGACCCCCCCCCAAATTATTATACAGCCAGGAATTATGACCCCACTCCAAATTGCTAAAGAATTCATATAATGAATATTTAATTGGAAATTATCCTGCATATGGATCCTTTAATGGTAAAACTTTTATGGTAAATCAGACTCAAATCCCATGATATTACAGGAAGACACAGAAAAAACAGAACCCAAATTGTTTATTTATTTTCCCATTAAACTAACCGTAAACCCCAACCCTAACCCTAACCGTAACCCTAACCCTAAACCCCCTTGTTAAAATTAACAGTTTTATAAAATTTGTGGGTTCTGTTTTTTCTAGGTCACCCTGTATACAAAATGACCCAGAAAAAACAGAACCCAAATTATTTATTTATTTTCCCATTAAACTAACCCTAAACCCCAACCCTAACCCTAACCCTAACCCTAAACCCTAACCCTAACCCTAGACTGTTAATTTTAACTAGGGGTTAGTTAAAATTAGCAGTTTTATTACAAAATTTGTGGGTTCTGTTTTTTCTGGGTCATGGGATTTTGAGTATGAATGTCAAGTTTTAGCCCTTTAATATACTTGAGATAATTACTTTAATGAGGAAGAGATTAGAGAAATAAGGATTAACTAATTTACTATAAAGAAGAATCAGACATGATTTAATTGAACGTCTCAAAATGATTAATAGAATTTCTAATTATGGTAGACATTTTTTTTTAATATATTTCTCCTCAAACTGGAAATTTGCTGTGAGGGCAGATTTCAAAAAATAAGTCTAGGCTAAAATTGCAAATCAGTCAGAAAATTAAAACATATTACAGGGTGACCCAGAAAAAACAGAACCAAAATTATTTACTTATTTTCCCATTAAACTAACCCTAAACCCCAACCCCAACCCCAACCCCAACTAACCCTAAACCCCCTCTAGTTAAAATTAACAGTTTTATTACGAAAGTTGTGGGTTCTGTTTTTCTGGGTCACACTAATTTTCCAACCGATTTGCAACTTTTGTCTAAGTATTTTATCCAATTGGATGTTTTTGCAAATAGAGTAATATATTTTGGAAATAATTGCCCAATTGGATGTTTTTGAAAACAGAATAATATATTTGGGAAATAATTGCCCAATTGGATGTTTTTGCAAATAGAGTAATAAATCTTAGGAAATAAATGCACACTTGGGTGTATATCAAAATAGAATATATTTTTGGAAATAATTACCCAATTGGATGTTTATATAAATAGAGAAACATATTTTTGAAAATAATTGCCCAATTGGATATTTTCACAAATAGAGTACTACATTTTTGTAAATAAATGCCCACTTGGATGTATATGAAAATAGAATATGTTTTTTTTAAATAATTACCCAATTGGATGTTTATATAAATAGAGTAATATATTTTTAGAAATAATTGCCTAAACAAAAAAAGCAATAGTGTAAGATTGAATTGTATGATAGGGGTAGTTGTTAAGAGTGGGTATCAGTGCTGTCAGGGTTAGGGTTAAACGTAACTATAAACCTAATCCTGACCTAATGGTGGAGATGAAATAAAAAGTGATTAAAGAAAAAATAAATTATATGTAGATATATATATATTTACCTACCCCTTTGCGAAAGCAGGATGTGACCCAAGGTCAATTTATTTAGTGGAGTTTAACAGGTTTTAAATCAGAGTTTTGCTTTTTCTAGACTGGTTGCCATTCCAAGGTTAATGAGTTCAGTCTACCTTACTATTTACCCATAGCTGGAGGGAGAATAGTTGGATGCATACTTTTTCCAAGAATATTAGTGTTATATGAAAAACAGCTAATACCCTTGGGAAAGGTATGAATCCTAGTCTCCCTCCAGCTATGGGTAAATAGTAGGGCAGACAGGGCTCTTTAACCATGGTTAGGCAACTGGTCTAGAAGGAAAACTCTGAATTCAAACCTGTTAAACTCCGCTTAAGAAATTGACCTTGTGTCACATCTTGCTCGTGCGGAGGGGTTGGTAAAAATATATATATGAAAAACAGCCTTGTCCAGGATTTGAACTCGTTTCATTGTGTCCATTTCCTATGACTCTAGCGATTACACCACAAACACCTCACATACAAGGTGTGTTATAAAAGTGACGAGTTTGAAGCTGTATTTACCAAGATAGAAATGAACAATGAATGGAACGTTAATTTTTTTCAGAATACAAGGTGTGTCATAAAAGTGCCGAGTTTGAAGCTGTATTTACCTAGATAGAAATAAACAATGAATGGAACATTAATTTTTTCAGAATACAAGGTGTGTCATAAAAGTGACGAGTTTGAAGCTGTATTTACCAAGATAGAAATGAACAATGAATGGAACGTTAATTTTTTTCAGAATACAAGGTGTGTCATAAAAGTGACGAGTTTGAAGCTGTATTTACCAAGATAGAAATGAACAATGAATGGAACGTTAATTTTTTTCAGAATACAAGGTGTGTCATAAAAGTGACGAGTTTGAAGCTGTATTTACCAAGATAGAAATGAACAATGAATGGAACGTTAATTTTTTTCAGAATACAAGGTGTGTCATAAAAGTATGAAGATTGAAACTGTATTTACCAAGATAGAAATGAACAATGAATTAAATGTTAATTTTTTCAGAATACAAGGTGTGTTATAAAAGTGCCGAGTTTGAAGCTGTATTTACCAAGATAGAAATGAACAATGAATGGAATGTTATTTTTTTTTTTCAGAATAATAGGTGTGTCATGAAAGTGCCGAGTTTGAAGCTGTATTTACCAAAAGAAATGAACAATGAATGGAATGATAATTTTTTCAGAATATAAAGGTGTGTCAAAAAGTACAAAAAATCTTAATACTTTCTTGACACATCTTGTATGTAGATATAAGGAAATGAAGTAATAAGAGTTTTCTTTTTAAATGAACTCTTAGCTTATGATTTAAGAATCACCAAATAATAATTATCTATTTTTTTGTCATCATCCTGTTGTGAAATGCCAACCTTTAGAAATTGCATCTTCATCCCAAATCTATCTCATCCAGACTGTCTTCAAAAGAATGTTGATAATGACCTCTACTAGAAGAAACCAAACCACTCCAAGAGAGACATGAAGACTTTAAGATGGCATAATACAGATATCTGCGAAATGATCAATGGTTGTATGAACAAAGTACAACCAGAATTTTTCTCTTTAGAAATAAACACATTTGAAGCCAATTCTGTCATAATCCTTCAATCTGTACTTGTATTTCTGATCAATTTTTAACCAGCAACAAATCCAATCTATTCAAACCAGAACATTTGAAGAACAAAAAAGATCTTTGTATCCAACAACAAACCCACAGATTTACAAGGGTTAATTTTGGGCTCATGATCAATTTTTAACCAGCAACAAATCCAATCTATTCTAACAGGAACATTTGAAGGAACAAAAATAATCTTCATATCTGTTATGGTAATTTACCACACAAGCATGAACTCTTCCAGCTATAAATAGCAGCAGGTACTGCTCTTAGGCGAGAGATAATATTCCAGTGGTCTGTTTGGACAGTTGATCGACCACCTCACAGGTAACCTTCTCATTTGTATATGTTTGTACTACTGTTCTTTGTTAATATATTTGTTTAACTCACTTCCTCTCTTGTGTCTTTATTCTGGCCCCTCACCAGAGTCAATATTTCAGTGGATAGTTGATAAGACTGCCTTGTGAGTAACCTTCTCATTTGTATATGTTTGTACTACTGTTCTTTGTTAATATATTTGTTTAACTCATTCCTCTCTTGTGTCTTTATTCTGGCCCCTCACCAGAGTCAATATTTCAGTGGATAGTTGATAAGACTGCCTTGTGAGTAACCTTCTCATTTTGTATATGTTTGTACTACTGTTCTTTGTTAATATATTTGTTTAACTCATTTCCTCTCTTGTGTCTTTATTCTGGCCCCTGTAGGGACCGTAGTTGTTTGGTGAGTGTTTAGTTGAGGAGTTGAAGAGATCCGAGTTATGGGTCCCCACAATTTAAATGTATACGACTACGGAAATATAGTTTCCATAGGTAACAAAAGAAGAAGACAAAATTGATAAAAGAAACAAACTTTATATACATTAATTTACAATTGGTATATTCAATTGTTCTTTCAGAAGGTGTTGCAGACTGTATGTGTCTGTACATAGTTGTGTGTGACAAGTGTGACCTGTATTGTTTATATTTGTAGCAGTTTTGTCTGTGATTGAAATTTGTGATTGAAATTTGGAAACGAAAATATGAGACCAACCTGATATATCATTTTGTGTCTTCGGGCAGTGACTTCTCCCCATTGTGTAGATGTTGGGGGAGAACTTTCGCTCCTACTGTCGAGTTAGGAGCATCAGCTCCAACTCTGTCGGGTCGGAAAGAGTGTAAGCTCCCACTGTCTGTCTTGTTTTTCAGCTCTATGGGCCTTTTTTATAATTTTCTCATAGTCATTGTCTATTGTGATCGTTAAGCTAAAAGATTCATCAAATATCAGGTGATTTGCAATGATGCAATATCGAATGATTTTGGTATCTGTGGAATTCTGGTGATATAAATTATTGAATGAATTTAAACCATTGTTTCTATTGTTTCGAAAATATTTCTAAACTAATATTCATTCGATTCTCTTTTGTTTACCTAATTCTAAACTCATGACATACCATTGTAAAACTAGTTATTTAAGAAAACTTAATTATTTTAATTTGGTCAATTCCACATGCCGTAAAAATATAGGGACCAATCCCTATACCCCTAACAAGGTTTCAACAGTATCCAACCACAAACCAACTGACTTACAAGAGTTAATTTTGAGCTTGTGTTACTACCATCACAAATGGATTCAACGTACAATGATGACTTTGTCGTATATGGAAATCAAATCTGATTGTTATCAGGAAACTTGACATAATGCAAATCTGGATTTTATCTCAACTTTTTCTGAAGTAGAATTTATATGAGCAGATAAAGCGTATAATAGTGTGGAGGCACATGTGTAATGGTTAGACTAGTTGGATATGGACTCATTAACCCAAATTCATATCCTGGACAAGGCTGTTTGCATTTCACCTTGCACTTATACCTTTGGAAAAGGTATCCATCCAACTACTAGTAACTTGTAGGGAAAACTTGGATCTTTAACCTTGGATTGGTAACAAGTCTAGGGGTAGGAAAACTTTGAATTTGAACCAGTCAAACTCTGTTCAATAAATTGACCTTGTGTCACATCCTGCTTGTGCAGAAGGGTTAATAAACCTATTAATAATGGAGATTGAGTGTCTTTCTATTTATAACCAAAACTAAGTCACAGCTTATGTCATAATATTCTCAATGATTGCGTAAGTCTATTAATGAGTATTTCATTTATAGTCAAAATCATTAATACAGAGAATAAAAAAAACTGTGTTAAATCCACTCAAAATTTGAGTAAGAAATTTTTTTTTAATGTTTTTTTATTCAGACCTTTTTTTTTTTTCAGTAACAAGAATTTAACTAAAAAAGTTTACAAATAAATAAATATCAACAATTTTGTGTAAAATTTATGTGCAAAATATTCTAAATAATTATCTAATTAATAATTAATAGATGTACGCAACATTTATTTGAGGAGGACAGAACTAAGTTTGTTTTTTTTTCACTCCTTTAGTAAATTGGATAATTTTACTTACTTATGATACAAACTCTCTGACATGAATTATTAACTCCTACCCTCCTCAAGCAATATCTTTCAAAGATTAATTTTTACACCGCCCAGATGGCGTTTTTTTTTGCTAGTATATATAAAGTGAATCGTTGACAATAACTTTTATGAGGAATCCTCTATATAGTTGTGATACAGGCTAATTCTAAGGTCATTGAAAAGATGTCAGCATAATGTTCATAAACAATTCCCAGTACAAAGCATCAAATGTTCTTGAAATAAAATTTTAAAGCTCGGTATACGAGAAAGTAGAACAGCAATCCTATTATGTCAACTCTTTTTCAATAAAGTTTTACATTATTTAAATCGTGTATTTTAGGATATATTTTCCAGATTCAATTAAATGCAAGTGGCCTATTTTTTTTATTGCTTTATTATAGTCACCACTTGGGAGATACGGCAATATATACAGTTTTATCTTTCCACTTAATGGAACGAATGTTTTTTGCTTTTTCTCAACAGAGACTTTTATATCATTCAAGATTTTTTTTTCTAAATCCTCCTCTTTTTGAAAAATTTCTCTTCCCAGTTTTGCTGTTTTTTGGAATTTTTTTACACAACAGAATTGGGGGGGGGGGTGAGAAAAAAGAACCTAGAATTAATCATCATTTTGGATAGATAGATAGATAGATTGATAGATAGATAATGAAACTTAGATAGATAGATAGATAGATAGATAGATAGATAGATTAATAATGAAACTTAGATAGATAGATAGATAGATAGATAGATAGATTAATAATGAAACTTAGATAGATAGATATATAGATTAATAATGAAACTTAGATAGATAGATAGATAGATTAATAATGAAACTTAGATAGATAGATAGATTAATAATGAAACTTAGATAGATAGATAGATAGATAGATTAATAATAAAACTTAGATAGGTAGATAGATAGATTAATAATGAAACTTAGATAGATAGATAGATAGATAGATTAATAATAAAACTTAGATAGATAGATAGATAGATAGATGGGGACAAACTGAGATATATAGATAAATATAGACATCTAGATCCTATGATATTTCATTCAAATAATTTTATATATGTGTTTAAGGATAGCACCTTGAGAATAAGCTAGATGGGAGCTGCACAAGAATGCTGCGTGCAGTCTTGAACAAGTCGTGGAAACAGCACCCCAGAAGGAAGCAGCTGTATGGCCACATGCCTCCCATCTCACAAACCATCCATGTGAGATCGATTAGGCATGCAGGACACTGTTGAAGAAGCAAGGACAAGTTCATAAGCGACGTTCTCCCGTGGAAGCCAACACATGGACATGTTAATGTGGATCACCCATCAAGGACCTATATTGACCAACTACTATGCGAGGATGCTGGTTGCTGCACAGAAGACCTCCCAGGGGCAATGAATGATAGAGCAGGTTGGTGAGAGATTGTCATTGATATCCATGCTACTTGCACAACCTGATGATGATGATAATGAAGGATAGCATAGAAATAAAGCTTTAAGAATGTATTGGTCTATATCAGCTCTGTGCAGATACAGGATGCTACATAGAGGACCTCCCGAGAATGATGAGCAATAGGGATGGATGGAGAGAGATTGTCATGGACATCCGCGCTGACAGCGCAACATGATGATGATGATGAAGAATGTATTGGTCTATATACAGTAAGTCGTGTGTACCTCTTTTTTCCTAGCGGCATCCTTTTTGCATTTCTGGGAAAAGGTTACGCCAATTGAGTGAAAAGTATATTTCTTCTTTTATAACAGCAGTCAATATTTTCCACACCATGGGTAGACAAGTTATTGGTCTATAATTGCTGGGGATGTTTCCTTTTTGTGGGTCTTTCTGGATTAGGGTAGTTATCCCTTTCGTCATTCATTCGGGTACTTGGCCACTGTTAGTTTCTTGCCAATGCAAATTTCTTGGTTTAGATACAAAAGAAACTGAGTTACCAAGTGCTGAAAGTACTCGGGACTTGAACTTTGGTGGACTTATCCACGAATTCCACCCAAACATTAAAAAGTTGGCCAGCAAACTCGAAAAGATCAAAAATAAAATTGTTAAACAGGAGATGTGTCTTCTGTTTAATTCTACATGTATATATATATATATATATATATATATATATATATATATATATATATATATATATGCAGAGAATATCTCCAAATTTCAGGTATCACTTTGAATATAATTGATGTCTATATCCCCCTATACATTTACTAAAGCCCTCTGGACAATATCAAAGGTAGACATGATTGAAAGTGGACATGCCTCAATCATAAGCTTCTTATGTTGTCTTAACTATATCGCAAGACTTGATGTTGGCACAAAGCTTTGATCTGTGAATGAACTATTGAAAAATATCTTGTCCTTTAAAAATGTAACGTTTCGATCGTGTCTAAGATATTGGCCTTATTTATCTTTCTTTTGATCATATCTTACATAAAATTGATTTTATTCAACATCAAACAAAAAAATAAAATCTCCATGATTTGAAACAAGTTCACTTCTTTTAAGTCCACAGTTGGTTAAATTTAACATTTTATCTGTAAAATCTTAAAATTGCAACACATTTTTTTTTAAAGTCTATTTTTAAAAGTCTATGATCCTTACTTCAAATTGTCATGTTTTTTAAATACTTACCAAGTTGAGATACATTGTGTGGCATCAATACCCCCCCCACCTTTTAAACTCTGTGGTACTAGTGAATTTAGTTAGCTCAGTCGGTAGAGCGTTCGGCTAGAAACCACAAGGTTCCTAGTTCGATACCGGTCCTCGTCAACTCAGCGTATGAGTAGCACAGGGACCTGTGCGGTAAAGTAAGGAGCTGATGGTAGGTGTGACGCCCCACCTCAGATGCTAAAAAACAATTTCCTTGGTCTAGTGCTATTGAAAGGGGGATAGACTCCCTCGCTGACTGGCTGATACCGACTTTAGGCTGCCCCGTTGACTTTACCTTACCTTTTACTTATATGTAAAATAGGGCACCTCATGTGGTGTAAGGGTTAACAAACTAGATTCACAGATCATTTTTAATGAGCTCGATTCTTATTGGGCATTCTATACTTCTGTCCTTGTGCCATACCTACGCTAAGTTTAGTAACTAACTATATGTAAAATCTTAGAGGTGCTTGGTGAAATGGTTAGAGTGATAGGAAATAGACTCATTAACGCAAGTTCAAATTCTGAACGAGGCTGTTTGCATTTCACATAGTGCTAATACTCTTGGGAAAGGTATGCATCCATGTAATATCCTGCCAGCTATGGGTAAATAGTAGGACAGACTGAACTCTTTAACCTTGATTAGGCAACCAGTCTAGGAGAAGAAAAACTCTGAATTCAAACCAGTTAAACTCTGCTTAAAAAATTGACCTTGTGTCACATCCTGCTCATACAAAAGTTGGTAAATATATATATATGTAAAATCTTATCATTGCAACACATTTTTTAATGTCTATCTTTAAATGTCCATGACCACTACTACAAGTTGTCATGTTTTTTTAAATACTTACCTTGTTGAAATAAATGGTGTAGCAACAATACCTCTCGCCTTTTAAACTGTCACCTGTGTGGTGCAAGTGAATTTAGGCAATTGGTAGTGTTAGCTATTGTTTACCTTTTTTTTTCAGATACAATCAGTTACTATCATGATTTGAATTGGTGAACAGCCTGCATTTGCTTTTCATTGCCTTGTTGAAACGTTTTTTTAATGTTACATAATTATTAGATACCTAATATTTATGTGTAATAGTGTAGAAATCAAAATGACGGTTATAAGTTGAGGGATGAGTGACAAGGCTTGACCCCAGTCCTGATCCTTCCTTCCAGTGGATACAATGAGAATCGGTGGAGGAGACCCTCTTCCGGTTTTAGATTAGAAATAGATTTTAGTCAGATCGGCCAAGACCACGACTGTGGTGAGTCGTGTTATGCACGTGGCTGACTTGATCTGCACAGGTAGTCTGGTGGGGGATTTCGAGAATAAAATACGATCTAAGTAAATCGAAGTCTTGTGTTATTATCTAAAAACTACCAATGACACAGGGCTTCAGATAAAGAGAAATCCCCAATGGAAGACCCGACACGAAGTCCCCAAGAAGAAGACCAAGATGTTAGACGAGACCTAGAAGAACTTAAGATGTCAGAAGAACAGAAGAAGAATAGAAGTAAAGAAAGAAGTAATGAAAAGGGTATACAACATTAAGACTGGTATGGCAGATATACTTCCTGCATTTTAAACCGTCACCTATTTAATGCAAGTGATTTTAGGCAAGTGGTTGGATTAGCTCCATCGAGCAAATGTCTTTTCTTTTTCTGTTTTTAATTGCATTTCATCTTCAACGATTTGGCCGATCTCATTTTTAACCAGAGGGTGTTGCAAGATGATAGCGGTCGGAACATTAATGAACAAGGGTATATATGTATATATATATATATATGTTTAAGAAATGGATATAAAGTAACCTACTCGAGTTTCATCATCTGAATCGTCAGGGTAACATCCGCTGAATTAATCGAGTTTTCGATTAATATCAGTTGATACCAGTTGATATGTCTGTTGGAATGGGTCTTATCGTTACAGATAACCCTGACGATTCAGATGATGATACTCGAGTAGGTTACTTTATATCCATTTCTTAAATAAATTTTGCCCTACATTGTATTGAGCACTTTGTATTTGTTTTTTCACGGTCTTAACCCCTGGATCCTGTGCACTCCCAACAATCGTACCCATACCCACCGGTAAGCCACTACCCATACATAAATATATATATATATATATATATATATATATATATATATATATATATATATTAATGTGGAGGCTGGAAGGAGAAGAAGTGATGAGAAAGGTGTTATAGGCATTTTAAAATGTGTGTACTGTATTGGAAATTAATTTTGTTTAAGGATGGTTTGTATTGTTTTATATATAAAGCTTCTAGTATTTGGAGTTTTTGTTTATTTTTTTCTTTGTGCAGAATGTGTGCATTTTCCGTAACAATTTGATTTTTGATTTTTTCTTATTTTCTGGCCAACTTTTTAAATTTTTGGGTGGAATTGGTGGATAAGTCCACCAAAGTTCAGTTCCCGAGTACTTTCGGCACTTCGAAGTGCCATCATCAGCGGTGATGTATTCCAGTTTTTTTTTTTGTGTTTTTTAAAAATTATATTAATGTGGAGGCTGGAAGAAGAAGAATTGATGAGAAAAGGTATTATAGGCATTTTAGAATGTGTGTACTGTATTTGAAATTAATTTTGTTTAAGGATGGTTTGTATTATGATCAGAAGAAGTAAGAATAGAAATATAAACACGTTTCATTCTTCTACATCCGTATTCTTTATCTAGACCACCCGACTATAAAACAGGTTCAGGACATACACTGAATTCACTTCTTAAAAGGTCTGACTATATTTTCACTACTTATATCAGCTTTGAGGAAGCGTGTGGTGTAATGGTTAAAGTCATGGGAAATGGACACGTCGCCCCGAGTTCAAATCCTGGACGTGGCAATTGCATTTCCCTTAGCGCTAATACCCTTGGGAAAGGTATGAATCCTACTCTCCTTCCAGCTATGGGTAAATAGTAGGGCAGACTGGCCTCTTTAACCTTGGTTAGGCAACCGGTCTAGGAGAAGGAAAACTCTGAATTCAAACCTGCTAAACTCCGCTTAAGAAATTGACCTTGTGTCGCATCCTGCTCATGCGGAGGGGTTGGTAAATATATATATATATATATATATATATATATATCAGCTTTGAGCTTCAGATGCTACATTTATCAGGTATAATTTTAAAATCGAGATGTACTTGATAAGACGCCATGAAATACTCCGCAGAATAATCAGTGTTTGAACATTATATAAAGAACATGTGATAATATTATGAAACAAAATGATCAGTTACCATAATTTCATTGGATTTATTTACACCATGTGTTTTATTTTCATTTATTTATTGAAACATTGTTGTTCTTTTGTTTTTTTTTATTGAAACATTTTTAAAACTGGTTGTAGGGACTAGAACTCTCCTGTGCCTTCGGGGACAGGAAGTAGAAAAGGTAACGTCCCTTGTCAGGTTGGGGAAAGAACCTTCTTTACGGTTTTGGTACCAACGTGTGAGCCTCATAGAAACGAGCTCTTATCTCAGTCTCTTGTGACTGAAGGAACTTTCCCCTCAGTGAGGGAGTAACAACTTAGACCCAACCTGACACCCCCCTCAAAGAGGGAGATATATGAACTGTAAGTACTGCCCCTAAGTACTTTGTTATATTGACTGTTGTTGAGTTTATATGTGAATAAATAAGGTAAAAAGTACATGTGTTTTCCCTTTCGTCTTTACGTTCTGTGAACATATCTTTTTCATCATAGACTGTAGACAGCAATTTCTACATGGTGAATTTGTAATTGATACACAGAGAGCATTTCATGCTCATTTCATGTTACATCAAACTGATACTCTTCTGGATAGAAAATAGATACTACTATGGATTGAATATTCTATCCAGAACAGCATCATTCCAACATAAACAGAAAATGAGTAAGAAAATTTCTTTAACCATGGTTGGGCAACCTGTTTAGTAGAAGAAAAAAAGAGTTCAAACCAGCTGTACTTTGTTAGAAATAGGATCTTGTATAACATCCTGCCTGTAGCTGCCGCTAAAAACTGACCAGTTTAATTATGTTTTATTTTTTGTATGAATATTTTTGTTTGTATAAATTAACTACCACCAAGAGTATTACATTTATGGTAGTTTAAGAGTTAACATCATTTGGTGTAGAGCACTAGTTTCTGCGGTCTATGAACCCTAACCAAAAAGTGGAAAGGGGACCTTTAGTTAGATTATCGCTGCCAGGCTGGTCGGAATGAAACAACAAGCTGTAAGTTTCTATCTCTTGATATGTCTATTTGTTGAAGTTTCTGTATTTTGAGATTTTTAAAATTGTTCTTCTTTGTTGTATTCGCTGTTATTAAATGCTATTTGTTTTCTTACAGTTTCACGGTGTTAATTGAATAAAATTAATTACATCAGTAAGAATTGTCATGCCTTCACATTTATCCAGACTGGGGCAACTGCTACACTGCCTATAGAGGTGGTTTTATAAATACATACTAAGGCCCACACATTACTTGTTGCACAAAGAGCCTATAAAATCTTAATTCAATAGACACTGACTTTTATATATAATGATGTTGTTTTTACATCAACAGAGTTGGGTAAATATCTACCCTTGGGATTGTCCTGAATGCATTCTCTTCTCTTTCAGCTATGGGTAAATAGTAGGGCTGACTGGTTTCTTTAGCCTAGGTTGGGTAACCTGTTTAGGAGAAGAAAAACTCTGAGTTCAAATGAACTGTGCTTTGCTTAAAACTTTGATCTTGTATAACATCCTGGCTCTGATAAATACTTGCAAGAATACATACTAAGGCCCACGCATTACTTGTTACCCAGGGTCCTATAAAATCCTAATCCAATGGATTGTGCTTTTATAAATAGTGATATTATTTTTAACATCAACAGCAATGCAGATGTAAGATGTATTGATCTTAAATGCTTTTTAATTTCATCTTGATCCTTCTATGTTTATTTTCGTGTGTGTTTTGCTTTTGGATGAACAGAAGTTTAAAAAAAAAAGGAATAGAAAACAAAAACAAAGGAAAGAATGTAACGAAGGAAAAAGGAATAAATTATCCATTTCCTAGAATGTCTGTGAGTACAAAGAGACAATATGACTCTAATAGACATCCAAATATTTGCAACCATTTTATAATAGATTGCTTTTAAACAACAAACAGTTGTTTTTTTTCTATCTGGTCCTCTTAGTTGTAAAAGGGAAGAGAAGAAAAACAACGGAACATCATTGTATTTTATTCCTTTTTTTTTTTGGTAATGCATTTCATCTTCCTTTGATGCATAGATTATTACATGAGGGTGGGCTGAAAAAGTTCATTGGCTGAAAAGTTCATTGGCTGAAATGTTCATTGGCTGAAAAGTTCATTGGCTGAAAAGTTCATTGGCTAAAAAGTTCATTGGCTGATATATTCATTAGCTGAAAAGTTCATTGGCTGAAATATTCATTGGCTGAAAAGTTCATTGGCTGAAATATTCATTGGCTGAAAGTTCATGGCTGAAAAGGTTCATTGGCTGAAAGTTCATTGCTGAAATGTTCATTGGCTGAAATGTTCATATTGGCTAAAAAGTTCATATGGTGACATCATATCTGTTTGTTGTTGCCTTCTTCTTTTTACCAATGGGATCCAAGCACTGCAGCAATGGTGAAAAAAGTGCATGGACCTCACAAGGGGCTGTGTTACATAATTGTTAGTATCCTAACACTTATTTACAGTAGTGTAGAAACCAAAATGGCTGTTATAAGTTGCAGCCGGGGCCTTGAAGGATTGAGTGACAAGGCTTAACCTCATCCTGATCCTTCCGGTGGATACCATGAGAATCGTTGGAGAAGACCCTCTTCCAGTTTAAATTAGAAAGAGTTTTTAGTCAGTATCGGCCAAACAACGAAAGTGTTAAGTCGTGTTAAGCGCGCTGCCGTACTCAATCTGCGCAGTTAGTCTGGTGGGGATTTCAGAATAAAATATGATCTAAAGCAAATTGAAGTCTTGTGTTATTATCTAAAAATCTACCAATGACACAGGGCTTCTGATAAAGAGAAATCCCCAATGGAAGACCAGAGACGAAGTCCCCAAGATGAAGTCCAGACGCTAGAAGAAGAACGTAAGATACTAAAGATGAGCAGAAGAATAATAGAAGTAAAGAAAGAGAGTATACAACAGCTGTATTGGAAAATAGACTTCTTTTAGTCACATTCCATGAGAGTATCTTGGTCAGACTATGAACTTTTCTGCCAATCCTCTTTCTTTAAAAAGGGGTGTCCTGAGTTTTCGTTCATATGGTGATACCATATCTGCTATGGATTACTTTTTTGACCAATGGGATCCAAGCACTACAACACCAATAGAAAAAGTGTGTAGACCACAAAGGGAATTATGTTGAAAAATAAACCCCATTTGGTCATAAATAATAAGAGTCTCTTGGTCATCCTATGAACTGGGAAAAACAACTTTTTTTCCTAAACTTAAAATGATATGAAGTTGGGCTGAAAAGTTTTTGACCAAGGGGATCCAAGTACCACAATACCAATGTAAGAAGTGTGTTAAAAGGGAATTATATTGAAAAATAAATCCTATTTGGTCATATTCCATAAGAGTCCCTTGTTCAGCTATGAACTTTTTTTCTTAAACTTAAACTGAAAAGTTCATAGGCAGCAAAAGTTTATTATGATGACATCATATCTGCTATTGATGACTTTTTTTTACCAATGGGATCCAAGCACTGCAACAATACTGATGGAAGAAATGTGTAGACCAAAACAGGGACAATGTTTAAAGGAAAAAGAGCAAGACATTGTCTTGCCTGCCGGGATCGAACTCGCGTCCTCCCGCATGTAAAAAACAAATGTGTTTGGGCACTGGACGGATGCGAGGTTTGACTGATGTGCCCGGATGTTTGGCTAATATGCCCATAAAATAACAAGTGAGTCAGCAGTCAGCAGCAGCAGATGACAAAGCGCTTTTCAGTAAAGAAATGGATTTTAGTCGAACTAAATAGGAAATGTGATTTTGAACTGCTAAAGATTATTTCGACTACGACGACGGATTTTTTCAGCTGCTAGATGAAGAATGTGTTGACCAACAGAGGGTCTGGCTTGTGAGAAGACAGAGAACTCGCTTGTTTTTGGTTCCCCCTCGGCGGGAGCTTGTTAATTCACCCCATATATTTCCCCCCATTCTATAAGTATCTTGGTCAGCCTATGAACATTTCAGCTGACCTTTGTACATATATTGAGGTGAAGAACAGATGCAACATTTAGATCCTAGAATGAAGGAAATAAAGGTTTGCTCTGATCTGAAAAAGAAGTGTTATTCCACATGTAAATAAACACATAATTTTCATGTAACACTGTTTATTAAGGTGGGCTGAAAAGTGCATATGATGACGTTATATCAGCTGTTGATGATTTCTTTTTTCTATTAATGGGATCCAAGCACTACAACACCGATGTAAGAGGTGTGTAGACCACAATGGGGACTATGTTGAAAGATAAACCCCATTTGGTTTCATTCCATATGAATATCTTGGTCAGCCAATGAACTTTTCAGCTGACCCTCATATAAACCTCATTTGGTCACATTCCATGAGAGAATCTTGGTCAGCCTATGAACTTTTCAGCCAACCCACATATAAACCTCATTTGGTCACATTTCATGAGAGTATCTTGGTCAGCCTATGAACTTTTCAGCCAACCCACATATAAACCTCATTTGGTCACATTCCATGAGAGTATCTTGGTCAGCCTATGAACTTTTCAGACGACCCTCAAATAAACCTCATTTGGTCACATTTCATGAGAGTATCTTGGTCAGCCTGTCAACCTTTCAGCCGAGCCTCATATAAACCTCATTTGGTCACATTCCATGAGAGTATCTTGGTCAGCCTATGAACTTTTCAGCCAACCCACATATAAACCTCATTTGGTCACATTTCATGAGAGTATCTTGGTCAGCCTATGAACTTTTCAGCCGATCCTCAAATAAACCTCATTTGGTCACATTTCATGAGAGTATCTTGGTCAGCCTATGAACTTTTCAGCTGACCCTCATATAAACCTAATTTGGTCACATTCCATGAGAGTATCTTGGTCAGCCTATGAACTTTTCAGCCAACCCACATATAAACCTCATTTGGTCACATTTCATGAGAGTATCTTGGTCAGCCTATGAACTTTTCAGCCGATCCTCATATAAACCTCATTTGGTCACATTTCATGAGAGTATCTTGGTCAGCCTATGAACTTTTCAGACGACCCTCAAATAAACCTCATTTGGTCACATTTCATGAGAGTATCTTGGTCAGCCTGTCAACCTTTCAGCCGAGCCTCATATAAACCTAATTTGGTCACATTCCATGAGAGTATCTTGGTCAGCCTATGAACTTTTCAGCCAACCCACATATAAACCTCATTTGGTCACATTTCATGAGAGTATCTTGGTCAGCCTATGAACTTTTCAGCCGATCCTCAAATAAACCTCATTTGGTCACATTTCATGAGAGTATCTTGGTCAGCCTATGAACTTTTCAGCTGACCCTCATATAAACCTCATTTGGTCACATTCCATGAGAGTATCTTGGTCAGCCTATGAACTTTTCAGCTGACCCTCATATAAACCTCATTTGGTCACATTTCATGAGAGTATCTTGGTCAGCCTATGAACTTTTCAGCCAACCCACATATAAACCTCATTTGGTCACATTTCATGAGAGTATCTTGGTCAGCCTATGAACTTTTCAGCCAACCCACATATAAACCTCATTTGGTCACATTCCATGAGAATATCTTGGTCAGCCTATGAACTTTTCAGCCAACCCACATATAAACCTCATTTGGTCACATTTCATGAGAGTATCTTGGTCAGCCTATGAACTTTTCAGCCAACCCACATATAAAACCTCATTTGGTCACATTTCATGAGAGTATCTTGGTCAGCCTATGAACTTTTCAGCCAACCCTCATATAAACCTCATTTGGTCACATTCCATGAGAGTATCTTGGTCAGCCAATGAACTTTTCAGCTGACCCTCATATAAACCTCATTTGGTCACATTCCATGAGAGTATCTTGGTCAGCCTATGAACTTTTCAGCTGAGCCTCATATGAACTTTGGTGCACTTATCCATGAATTCCACAACAAACATTAAAAAGTTGGCCAAAAAACTCGAAAAGATCAAAAATAAAATTGTTAAACAGGAGATGTGTCTTTTGTTTAATTCTACATGTGTATATATATATATATATATATATATATATATATATATATATTCAATTACTTATGTAATCAACCTGGAAGACTAGCTTGCTAACCATTACACTACGATGGCACACCTTAATCTGCCCAGTCTTGTATTTTCAATTCAAAAACTAAAGAAACAGAATTCCATGTCAAAATGAACCATAATATATTTTTTAGTAAAGTAATTCTCCTTTTTTGCTTCTTTTTCTTGGAATTTCCAAATTCTTGCATTAAAAAAGAAGGCGACTGTGAAAACTGAAAAAAACAAAAAAAAAACAAAAAAAAACAACAAAGACAGATCCTTGTGAAGTGCCCGTAGCAATTTGGCCCTAAGTTATAAAACTTTTCTTTCGAAAACAAAAGCAAAAAACAACACCAGATTATTTGTTTCATTTGTTGTCTAATTGTGTTTGTCTTTGCGACTTTGTTTGCAGGTTGAAATTGAACTATTTAAATGTTGTATCTTCCGGGGGGGGGCGTTTTAACGGATTTTTTTAATAAAAACCGGCCAATGGTGGGACTCTATTGTTGACGCTGATTCACATGCAAACGCAAAATGAGTTAATTCAAATCTTGACCTTTAACCCTGCAGGAGATAGGTATTTTACAACTAGTTTGTATACATTTTTGCATTGAAGTTTGTTGAAAATTCAAATAACGGGAGAAAATGGAAAGTTACAGTTAGCTGCTAGAGTTATTGACAGCAGTTGACTTCTTCTTGAACCTCCCGACTACTGCCAAGGAAAGTTGTGTGAATAGAAATTAAGTTAGTTAAGCAGATCTTGGCAGTTAGTCAGAAGGAGCAGACGCAGGGACTCCTTGCTCCAAGATGCCAATTTCTCACTGCACAGTTAGAAATCCTCTTCGGCTGTGGGTTCTTAATAACGTCTATAAGAAAAACACATAGTCTTGCATAATTATTCAGTAAGGAATTAGCACAGACTGCCTAGTTCAAAATAAGAAAGAGAAATCAGCCCAGAAGACAAGAATGGCCAGTGACAAGAAGAACCAGCAGAAAAATAAGCACCCATCTCATCGTCTTCTTTTTTCTACTCTCTTGCCATTTATATACCCAATATGCAAAGGGGTATATAACACAGGTAAAATATTATTTTAGTATTATCTGCGTTATTCGGACTATTGTCCCCATCTTCATTGTTATTTGTACAACGTTTCGGCAGATATACCCTCCGGCCTTCTTCAGGTATTTCTTGTCGGACTCGGGAACCTTCTCGGACTCGGGAACCTTCTTTACGAACTCGGGAACTTTCTTGTCGTATTCGGGAGCCATCACGGAACTTTGAACCTAACCCTTTATTTATTCCACCTGAAGAATGCCGGAGGGTATATCGGCCGAAACATTGTACAAATAACAATGAAGATGGGGACAATAGTCCGAATAATACAGATAATACTAATCATCAAGCCTCATCTCAAACATTCAGAGAAAAAATTATTTTACTGTCATTATGACCAACTGCAATACAAGTCTTAACTTTTTACCCAATGTAGATGAATACTTCAACTAGTATTTAGATAATACCACTTTTTAATCATGAATGTAATTATTACAAGAATCATTATTACTAGAAATACACAGTTATAAGAACAGCACATTTAAAACAATTAGAATCTTTAGTTTTTAAGTATTTTTTTAGAATTTGATTTTAGTTGAAAGTGGCAGCGATTCAGATAGATTAACTGTTTCGGCCACTTGTGTAATAAAAAGGTTTTATTTTATTTCATTTCTTAACAAGTAATTCAGGAAGTAAAAAACAGATAACCTTCATAAAAATTATTTTTCCTTATGAACCCCAAAAATGCAAGTCTTCCTTTTTCATATTTAATTTCATGCCGGATTTAATTCAGGTTTAAGATATGCAAAAATAAAATAAAATAAATGAAAGTGAGATTAGTCGAGCATATAAATACGAAGAGTGTCAAAATTATTGGAAAGACCATAAATTATGTCGGCTATCAGGTTCATAGATTTTTAAAACATACATACGTACATACATATATGCATGCAATTAAAGACATATGTTTACATAGATCTTATCAAAATACATTTAACCTCCGTTTTTTCCCCAATTCCTGATATTTAATCAGAGTAAAGATAGCCTGTTTTAAATCAATCAGGATCACTATTTAAAGAATGTGAAATGTCAGAATAATTGTAGAGATAATGATTTATTTCAGAAGCTGGTTTGTCATTCAAGAACAATGTGAGTTCACTGCCCACCACCTAATTGTGCTCACTCCACTGTTTGGACACAAACAAACATTCAGTAAACATCAATAAATGTCAATGGGTGCAATTTTCTTTGCATGTAGGAATCCTGCTAAAACTCTGTTTCCAGCATTTTTTTATATTCGGAGCCGCCCGTTGTGTAATGGTTATTGCTGTAGGAGATGGACTCAACAACACAAGTTCAAATCCTAGACTAGTCTGGTTGCATTTCATATGACACTAATACACTTTGGAAAGTTATTCATCCAACTATTCTCCCTTCAGCTATGAGTAAATAGTAGGGAAGACTTGGCTCTTTAACCTTGGTTCGGCAATATGTCTAGGGGAAGGAAAATTCTGAATTCAAACCTCTGCTTAAATATTAACCCAGTGTCACATCCTGCTCATGTAGAGGGATTGGGTAAATTCATGCTTTCATATCAGATGCCACTATGCCAGACTGCCTCTCAGCTGCAATCTGTAACAAGGAAAAAATTATTGTTTATTGGTGTGAAGATTCAACATCTACTGCCATACCCTCAACATCCACTAACATAATAAAATAAAAAGCAGGTCTTTTGTAGTTTAATCTATATAATAGTAAAAAACATTTTAATTCTAATCACTGGATTTTGATGTTAAATACAAATCCCAATGCAAGACTTTGAAAATCTTAACTGAACTGCAGAGAAATTGATTATAATAATAATGAAATTATTGTATACAGTGCTCAGGTGCACTACAACTCATCAAAAGTGCATATATAGTATATAAAATAATGTACAAATGTCAGGAAAATGAGCAATATATAGGCATGATATATATGTGTGTGTGAGTGTATGGAGGGAGGATATCAGGTATTGTGTTGGCAAATTACAAGAAGAATTGAGGTTTTAGAAGGATACAGTGTCTTTAGCAGTTAACAACCGATGCAAGTATTTTGTTCGATGCTTCTGTAACTCTGAAAAAATGTTGTCAATATGATGTTATGTATTTTTATCAACTCCTCTACACCACATGGTTTCTAGTTCGATTCCGGTTCTCGCCAACTCAGCGTATGAGTAGCACAGGGATCTGTGCGGTAAAGTAAGGAGCTGATGGTAGGCGTGGCGCTCCACCTCAGATGCCAAAAAAAAACAATCTCCTAAGTCTAGCACTAGTGAAAAGGGGATAGACTCCCTCGCTGATTGGCTGATACCGACTTTAGGCCGCCCCGACGACTTTACTTTTTTACTTTACTTACTACATGAATAAAATGTGATACATGGTCAACTTCTTAACAGGTTTTAGACTTTTTTGTCTGACTAAGGTTAAAGAGCCCAGTCTGCCCTATTATTTACCCATAGCTGGAGAGAAAATAGTTGGATGTATAAAAAGTAAAGTCGTAGGGGTGGCCTAAAGTCGATATCAGCCAGACAGTAAGGGAGTCTATTCCCTTTTCACTAGCAGTAGACAAAAGAGATTGGTTTTTAGCATCTGAGGCAGCACACCACACTTACCATCAGCTCCTCACTAAGCTGCCCTATGTATATATTTTCCCAATATGATCTTAGAGAACAAAGTAAAAAAAAAGGTATTTACTATGTACCCCATGTATACGGGTTAGGCACAAGGCCCTATTAATGTGGGACCACACACAAGCTGTGACTCATGGGTGGTGGGTGCAAATGTGTTTATCCTGTTGGCATTACCCCTCAAGGGGGGCACTTCATGCAATGGGCAATAAACCCAGCCCTGTCACTTTAAATTAAGGGGGCAGGTGTTGCCTGGGGGGATGGCCTCTTAGGATCAACATTATTTGTAAGATCCTGGGTTGACACCAGTGGACTCTCAGTTTTGGCGGGGTCTAAGAATTTTTTATATTATACTTGTAAAAACTAACAGTGTATTGAAGAAGATGTAAAGATATATGTAGATATAGATGTGTTAAGGATTTTATGATGGTTAAGAAAAAAACAAAGAGGAAATAGACACACATCATGATGAACTTTAGTTATTGTTGGCAAGTCATTGGAAAGTATTTTCGTCTGAAAATTATCTATTTTTTTGCTTTGTTATTCAACAATTACCTTTCATTTATTTTATTTCTATTCCATTTTTATAATAATCTAAACAAGTGTCCCTTTTTTTTCAATGGTATTTTTATTTGAATAATTTTTTAATTTGTCCCTCATTTTCTCTGACGTTTTCATTTTTTTCATTTTTCATTTTTTTTTTCTTATCTTTCACATATCTTTATTATATTATTATATATATATATATATATATAATATACATATATATATATATGTACACACATATAGATATATGTGTATATATACATCATTTTTTTTTGGTCATCATTTTTTTCTTTCTCAATTTTCTCCTTTGTATTTAGCTTTTAACATACTGTACAATTCTGTCTACTGTTCTACTAACCCAACCTTTTAATAGGCTTTAATAGTGTCTTTATCAGTTGTACACATCAACTTTTTTTCTCCAAGATGTCTATCAGAAATCAATGGAAGAAGAAGAAATAAAAAAAGAAATTCACAAGAAAGAAGTTATGCAAAAACCATAAAAAATGGCTGCTTCCATTTATGTGCCGTATCTTTTTGATGTTCCGCCAAATTTATCTTAAAAGAAGCACAAATATTGAGTGCCTCTGACTATTACTTATGTTCTTAGAAGACAACACTTACAACCTTTCACAGTTCTTCTTCTTCTTCTTCTTCTTCTTCTTCTTCTTTCTCTGTCCCTCTCTTCTTCTTCTTCTTCTTCTTCTTCTTCTTCTTCTTCTTCTTCCATATCTTCCTTAGTTTTTCTTTTTTGGCCTGATTCTTTTCAATAAATATTTACCAGTCACTCTTTCTATTTGTCACTCTGTCTGTAGATTCAACATTTAAAAACTCTTAACAACTCTTGCATTCTGTGCAATGGAATTTTACAAAATATTTTCCAAGATTATTATTTTTTCCTAATTTCTTCTTGTTACATAATTCAAGGGTTGCCTACGAATTATGAATGTATGTACTAAAATTTTAATTATGGTATGGTAAATGTAACATTTAAAACTCTTAGCAACTCTTGCATTCTGTGCAATGGAATTTTACAAAATATTTTCCAAGATTATTATTTTTTCCTAATTTCTTCTTGTTACATAATTCAAGGGTTGTCTATGAATTATGAATGTATTGTACTAAAATTTTAATTATGGTATGGTAAATGTAACATTTAAAACTCTTAGCAACTCTTGCATTCTGTGCAATGGAATTTTACAAAATATTTTCCAAGATTATTATTTTTTCCTAATTTCTTCTTGTTACATAATTCAAGGGTTGCCTACGAATTATGAATGTATTTTACTAAAATTTTAATTATGGTATTGGTGTAACTGATTTAAGCTATCTTTAACTCAAGGTCTGTGCATTCTGTGCAATGGAATTTTACAAATATTTTCCAAGATTATTATTTTTTCCTAATTTCTTCTTGTTACATAATTCAAGGGTTGCCTACGAATTATGAATGTATTTTACTAAAATTTAAATAACAGCAAATAGAAAGTTCCCATTGACCATTATAGAAATGATTGACAAACAGTTTACCTTTCATTGACCTAGCCACTGATTTCTCATTAGCTAAAGGCAAAGGGCGTGAATGGAACTGAATTAAAGTAGTTAGAATTTGGTGGTTAGTAGAAGGGGCCAGACGTGAGGGTGTCTGTTCCCCTGTAAGCCATCTGTCTGTATATTCAACATTTAAAACTCTTAGCAAAACTTGCATTCTATGCAATGGAATTTTTCTAAATATTTTCCAAGATTGATATTTTTTCCTAATTTCTTCTTGTTACATAATTTGTTGGGTGCCTATGAATTATGACTGTAGTGTACTAAAATTTAAATAACAGTATGGTGAATAGAAAGTTACCATTGACCATTATAGATGTGATTGACAAATAGTTCACCTTTCACTGACCTAGCCGCTGATTTCTCATTGGCTAAAGGCAAAGCGTGTGAAGGGAACTGAGTTAAAGTAGTTAGAATTTGGTGGTTAGTCGAAGGGGCCAGACATGATGGTCATTCGTTCCACAGTTAACCATCTTCTTATCACGTGGGTGAAAACTTTTGGGCTTTGGTTTTAATAAAGATGTCTGAGAAAAATAAAATAAGTTTTGCATCATCCTTTAAAAACCAAGAGAATGAGAACAGACAAACAGAGCCAGTATAAAAGAACCCATATCAACCAGAAGAAGAAATTGTTAAGTAGCGGCCTTCTTCGCTACTCTAAATCGTGTTGTTAGTACTGGGGTTTTCACTGTACCCAAAGCGATGTATGTTAGTAGTCAGCTACTACCAACTACTGGACTTCAATAACAACGGATACGTATGTACAAAGAGAGGACCCTTCTTTATTTTCTTCGTTGTGTGGGTGGTGAAGGCGCAGGCTTACAATGAGTGCCCAAGGGGTGGTTGCTGACGGGAGACATGAAGTGTCCTTTTGGCTGCCGGCTGGCATCTCTGTGTTGATGTGTTTTGTTTCTCTTTTTACTTTCTTCAGAGTTTTTCTTCGTAATTCTGGCTGGTCTTAGTGGTTTTTTTTTGTTGTGTCCATGGTAACATCAAGTTCTTCTGGATTCATGTGGAATTCTCTCGGACATCAGCACCAAATCATATATGTAGCGTTGTCTGACTCTCCTGGGATCCCTGACTTCTTTTATATATATCAAACGCCTACGCATTTTCTTTTGTTATCTTTATCAGCGGACAAATCTATTTCGAACTTATTGTTACCCATCCTTCTTTGTTCGCTTTACCCAGAAAAAGCCCTTTGTTACTCTTTTCATCTTCTCCCTGCCTCGATCCAACCGGAAGACCCTACTTCCATTTTCACCTTCTTTTAAATATCTTCAATATACAACAAAATCACTCCAAAATCACCTTCCTCTCGTTTCGTCATTTATATACTCAATACAAAAGGAGTATAAATCATTATAATTCAAGGTTAAACAATCATTTGTTATTTGCAATTCACAAATGATAAACAATAAATTCTGTGTTGATTCTTATTTCCATGTATCTTTATGTTATGATACTCTAATCACTTCTGTCTTTAGATGCAATGATGCATATGCGTCTATGAGGGTGATTCAAAAAGTAATGCCATTTTGTTAGGACCTGAATCATACTCAAAATGAAGCTGGTCTCTGTGGATCACATCCCTACTTCTCCACATAGGTGGTCCAAACCATTTTTTAGTAGGAACATGTATCATGCTATCAGCATAGCACATTCTGTATCATTGAAATCACATCCGCAAAAAGTAATGCCATCATGTATCATACATCAAAATGAAGCTGGTCCTCTGTGGATCACATCCCTACTTCTCTCTAATGCTATTTTGTTTAGGACAGGTATAATTACCAACACAGGAACATGTATCATACATCAAAATGAAGCTGGTCCTCTGTGGATCACAGCCATCTCAGGTATAATTTGGAAGATGCATCATACCATTTTGTTTAGGACAGGTATAATTACCAACACAGGAACATGTATCATACTTCAAAATCAAGCTGGTCCACATAGTCACCAATCTCTCAATAGCAATATTTTACTTTCGAAAGAGAGCATGTATCCATAACCAGTAAAATTCTGTTGACTGTTCTTTGAGCCAGTTCTTCACTGCAGACGTCGTTGTCGCTGGAATAATGTTTGCCTTTGACTATTATCTCTTTATCGCCAATACTGATACCAAAAATTAGATCTTTTACTTGCATCATTTTTTGAGGAAATAGTATCAAAGATCGTCTACTAAAATGCACTAAAATTTGTTTCCGCAAAATTTAGCCTCTAGAAAACGAGGATTTTTAGTGCACTTTAGTAGAAGATAACGATCTCTGCGCATGGTCTGCCTTCTTTTGGGATACGGTGAATTTGTTGGATGGATCCAACTCAACCGACTCTGGATACAGTTATACAAAATATGTATTTACCAAATCCTACGCATGAGCAGGATGTGACACAAGGTCAATTTTTAAGCGGAGTTTGTAAGCCAATCAGGTTATTTTTCATTTCTTTATTTGCTTTTTAATTTTTTGTTATCACAAGCATTTCAGCCAACCCTTTCCACGGCCTTCTTCAGGTATAGCATTCATAATGAAACAAATGAGATGTCCAAGCCAAGAATTTTGTTTAAACTAGCTGCAACCCATCAAATCAAATTTGGTAAATTTTTACTGTTGGAATCAATCTAAAGTATGGAACGCTGAATATTTATGATGTAGAATATGACATTGAGAAAAAAATATTTCGCAGGAAAAAAAAACATTCTTTCATTGTTCACTGACAGTTATTTCTACAAAAACAAAAAACCTTTTTATGGAATATTGATTGCATCTTCTTTCAGACAAAATGAATCAAAACTTGTGTAACCAAAAAAAGTAGGAAGAAAATTTTATCTCTAAGTTTGGCACAAGATCAAAATGTATGGGGCATCTACTGAGAATCAAACTCATTAGCAATGGTACCATCCACAGCCAAAAATATAGACTTACCATTCTTAGAAAATGTTTCTTTCATCATTTTCAATTCATGGAAAAAAAAAAGTACAAATCTGAAACAAAACCTATTTTGAATAATTTTGATTTTTCAGACTGTTGTCCTCATCTTTATTGTGTTATGTATAAACACAGCATTTTGGCTGCTGTATCCTCCAGCCTTCTTCACTGATACAACTATGGTTTGGAATAATTGTTGCTTTAACTTGTCTGTGAGATCTGATAAAATTCAAGTTTTAAAGTTTTAGCTTTGAATTTAAGAAATTTTGAACATTTCTAATAAATTCCAATCTGCATTGAACATTAGCCAAGAACGATGCTTTGTTTGTGAATAATTTTGATGTTTCAGACTGTTGTCCTCATCTTTATTGTGTTATCTATAAGCACAACATTTCGGGCAGTGTATACTCTGGCCTTCCTCAGGAGTATAAATGATCCAATCAAAAGTTATTCAAATCAAGCCACATCTCAAAAATACAGACAAATAAAACCTATTTTGTTTAGTAGCCAAACTTTCTGGTTTCATAAAATATAATTCAAATTAATTAAAATGAATGAAGCAAATTCTAGAATTTTGAAAAATTGCTACAAATGTTTCCTAAAAATATTCAAAATTTTTTGTTAAAATTCAATAAAAGTATTAAATCCTGTTGACAATAAACAAAAGTAAGAAAATAAAATACCAAATGATACATATTATGTAACAATAAATTAATCCTGGTTTCTGCAGAGATAACACATTATAATCTTTGATATTTTAATATGAGGATCATTCAATAAAGAAGGGGAATTTTTCTTAAAAAAGCAAAACAATTTTTTTATATGGTAAACTCTGCATTGTTTGGAATTGGTTTATATCCAAATTTATTTTGATCTCCAAAAACATTTGTTTTGAGGCTATTTAAAATGGTGGCAAATCAAACAGAGTGCTCCATGTTTGAATAGAAGTCTCATTAAACTTTTGATGAGCGAGAAGTGCAAACCATGTGAAATTTACTGAGGAATGTGTGATGTATACAGAGAAACATATTTTAGTCAAAATAATCTTTACAAATGAGAAAATGTGAGTTTGCCACTATGAAAATGAGCCGACACCCGGCCTGAACAGAACAACAGAAAAGCCCAACAGCCCAGAGAAATCAGCCCTGAGGAAAATGGCTGACAAAGTAAACAGCCAGCCTAAAACTTTCCCATTTCTCTTTATGTTCATCAGCCTGTGAAAAATGAAATAATGTCACATCAAGGTAGAACAGCTACATTCTTATGTATCTACCCCCTTTTTTTGGTGGGGAGTGGACTCAAACCACAAGGTACTCTTTTCAACAGAATGATTGAATAGAAAAAGGAATTTTCTGGAGAAAAAAAAAAGACATTTAAGGACTGTTGCTCTCAAGATGCCACTTCTCACCTGCGCAGTTTCAAGAAATCCTTTGGGTTGGGGTTGTTTTTAATGAAGACTAATGAAAATTAATGCCTTGTGTATTAATTAAAACAAGAAATGAGCCAACACCTGGACGAAACAGAACAACAGAAAAGCCCAACAACCCGGATAAATCAGTCTGAGGAAAATGGCCGACAAAGTAGACAAGCAGAAAAGAAGAAAAACTAAATCATCATTCCCTCATCCTATCTCTCTCTTGCCAATTATATACCCGATATGAAAATACATTCCATGAAATGGAAGCACACAGTCTGTACGGTAAAGAAAAGGTTCTGGTCATCATTAAAGAGAGTTGATGCTGACAGTGTTCTGAGACATGAAATGACTCATCACTCTTGATTTCATTGAAAAGGGGAAGTACTGTAAACATATTTCCTGTTGCCAAATCCTTAGGCTAAATTCATCCTATCTATTGAATGGCCATCTTCAGGGACATGAAAGGACACATCATTATTGATTTCCTTAAAAAAGCTTTAACAATAAATAGTGCTTCATGTTGCCAACTACTTAGGCAATATTTCACCTTATTTATTGAATAATCCTCTTCTGGGCATGAAAGGACCCATCACTATTGATTTCCTTAACTCTTAACATCCTGTTGAGAATTTTTAAAGTTCAGAGTCCCATTCTTTTAAGGATTTATCAATAAATAGCTAAAAATGGCATTTTCATTTAAAGTTACCTGTTATTTCCCATAAATCAAAAACTACTAAATATGTTTAATATTATATTTAAACAAAGGCTATCATTTGGGGTGGATTAGGAAAATGAATGTGGAATAGGACGTTAAGAGTTAAAATAGGCACAACTGTAAACAGTGTTTTGTATTGCCAACTGGAACAGGAAAGGGTCCATCACAACTGATTTCTTTAAAAAAGGTGCAACTGCAAAAATACTTTCTACTGCTAATTCATTAGGCATGAATGGAATGACCCTCTTCTGGAACATGAAAGGACCAATTACTACTGATTTCCTTTAGAAAATTGAAACTGTAACCAGTAATTCTTGTTGCCAACTGTTACATAATTATTGGATCCCTAATATCTTTTTAAGGTAGTGCAGAAATCATAATGGCGATTAGTACAGCTGAATTGACAGCGTTTGACCTCACTCTGACCTTGCTTTCTATAGACCGTGAGAACCTAGAAAGCCCTCTTCCAGTTTAAGGAGTAAGCAACTCAGTAACAGTTAGAACTTAGAAGCTGAGCTAACAACATGTAAGCCTCAAGATTGTCCATCAACCTTCGAAGTCTTGTGTTTATTGACACAGGGCTTCTGATAACGAGAAATCCTCAATTCCAGACAAGATAGATGATAGACGATCAGAAGCTGTCCTGATTTGGCTTAATGAAAAGACCAGTGCTGAGACAAAATTCACCTTATTTATTGAATGATAGTTTCTAGGACCTGAAAGGACCCATCACTATTGATTTCCTTTAGAAAATTGCAACTGTAACCAGTAATTCCTGTTGCCAACTGCTGAGACAAAATTCACCTTATTTATTGAAAGACTTTTCTATATCAAGATTGGTGAGATAAGAAAATTGAGAAATGACAAGAAAGATAAATGACTGACAACTGAATAAGTAAACAGTTGACAAAATGGCCAAAATAATAAAATGGTCAGCAAGATTCACACGCAAATGGACAATAAGAAAAAAAAGGATGGTAAGTAAAACGAGTAAATATAAATAAATAAATGATGGACAAGGAAGAACATAAATCAATGGATTGAAGTGTAGACAGGTAAAAAGTTGAAACATCTTTAGATCTGATGAACTAACACTTGCCAATGGCTGGAGAGTGGTGGGTCAACATGTAGATTTTTTTTATCACTACACCAAAGTGAGTGATACAGCATTGTCTACATCAGAACAATTTTTCTTTCTTCTTTTCTCTTTTACTCCTCCTCCATTTGCATTACAATACTCCTCCTCCCTTTGAATTATCATGCTCCTCCTACCTATGCATTACAATACTCCTCCTCCCTTTACATTACCACACTCCTCCTTCCTTTACATTAACATACTCCTCCTCCCTTTACATTAACACACTCCTCCTTTCTTTACATTAATGCAAGGTGTATGCAAGATTTTGAATCTGAATAACATTTTATTTCTGAGTTATAAGTCGACACGTACATACCAAACTTTCTTTTATATATATAGATAGATAAACACTAATATACATATGGACTCAAATATATTCATTTTTATGTGCATTAATATATGAGGGGCATTCAAAAATTATGCGCACTCTTGTCTTATGGAAGCTGAGCTCATTGTGATGATTTGATAGGAAGAACCATGACTTATCTGCAAGCAACCTCATTAAGGATAACTTGCATGTTTACTTGTATAAGTAGGATGTGACACAATGTCATGATATATGAGGGTAATCCCAAAAGTAAGGTCTTCACAATGCTGGGGGATGCAGGGAAACTGTTTGTGTGACTATTGGCAACACTGTTGTGTTTGTTGTACCAATTTTACTGTTAAGAAAACATATATACAAAAATCAGTTTATGATATACGAGTGTAATCCCAAAAGTAAGGTCTCCAAAGTTCTGGGGGACACAGGGAAATTTTATGTGGCTATTGTGTGGACATTCAGCATCACTAAAAAAAAGCTATCAAAGGTCAGATGAAATCCAGGGGAACCAATGGCCATCCAAACCAATAGGAGTAGGATTAGGGTACTCACTACTCATATAAATTCCTAACGCAACCTTGCGCTAGGGTCCAAGCGCTGGGGCTTTTGGGAAGGCTTTCCCCCTTGTGAAGTGACTCAATACTACCTGAGACAGCACCTTGCAACAGCTCGGCAGTCCCGTCATCTCAGCTTTCCTCTGCCACTGGACCAGCTGCCAAGACAATGGACTGAGGTCTGTGCACCCTCTTTCCACCTAGAATATCCCATGCACAAGTTACACTCCCTGGAGTGAGGTCATTGTTGTCTGTGACAGACTTCTTTAAGCTAAAGTGTTGTTCTACACAATAGTCAATTCCTGGCAAAGTTGTTTGTATTTCGCATGTCGCTAATACCCTCGGGAAAGGTATAAATCCAATTCTCCCTCCAGCTTTGGGTAAATAGCAGGGCAGACTGGGCTCTTTAACCATGGTTAGGTAACCAGTCTAGGAGAAGGAAAACTATGAATTCAAAATCTGTTAAACTCCACTTAAGAAATTGAACTTGTGTCGCATCCTGTTCATGTGGAGCTATTGGTAAATATATATATTTCACATATAGAGGGTTTTTTTTTTTTAAGTCTAATACAATCTTAGAATATGACAGGTTTGATTGCAAAGTTCAAAGGCTGACCAAGATACTCTCATGGAATGTGACCAAATGAGGTTTATTTTTCAACATGGTGCCCATTGCAGACCATGCACATCTTCCATATATATATATATATATATATATATATATGAAGTGGTCAAACGATGTGTTTGAAATGGCGAAGGGCAACAATTTTTGGGAGATTATGTGCTTAATTAAAGTCATACCTAATTTGTTAATTAATTAATTATAATTAAATGAATTAGGCGTGCATATCGGTTTAAATGTAAAGCATAAACAAATCGAGAAAAAGTCGATCTCTGTATGTACATTTCAGCCCATTAGGCCTCATCAGCTGAGGTATAGACAGGGCAGTGCTTTATGCGCGATTCGAACCATACCTGTCAGGCTGACATTCTAACCATTACATTAGCTGGCTTCCCCAGAGTCTCTCGTTTATTTTAAACTGATATGTATATCACACTTTAGGTAGGGTTCGAATCACGCACAAAGAACTGTCCTGTCTATAGCTCTACTGATGAGGCCTAATGGGCTGAAATGTACATACAGAGATCGACTTTTTCTCGATTTGTTTACGCTTTACATTTAAACCGATATGCATGCCTAATTCATTTAATTATAATTAATTAATTAACAAATTAGGTATGACTTTAATTAAGCACATAATCTCCCTATATATATATATATATATATATATATACAAGTGTGTGTATGTATATATATATATATATATATATATATGTGTGTGTGTGTGTGTGTGTGTGTGAGGTGTGTGTGTGTGAAGTGTATGTGTGTTGAGTGTGTGTATGTGTATAGTCATTAAGGAAATTAAGATCTTTATTGATAGGACTGAATATCCAACAATCTGTGAAAAATCCATTAAGGTTTCCGACTCTTCCCCTACCTATTGTGGCTATTCACTACCCTCTACTGATCCACATGAATACAACGACATAATGAACCAACTGATAGTCATTTGATTAATGCAATGCACATTACAATTTATCTTTGGCAACAAACCAAAGATAAATTATAGCGTTTGCTTTAATTCCCAAACTTTTACGGCCATTGCAGTCATATGAGACATCAGAAAAGTTAAAACATTGGAGCATTTAATCAATGAATAACGGAAAAAACGGTTATACATACCTATCTCCAAGCAAGTGTGGAATTATATGGATGAAAATCAATATCCCATATTTAAAAGTATGTCAGGATCTTCAATATGGGTAGAACTGGCTCTTGGAGGAAAATTATAATTTGAAAGTGGGTGGGGCTGGTTTGATTTGAAGAATGCCATTAAGAATAAAGGGAAATGTTAAAATGTGCATTTACCCAACCTCTCCACCTAGTACAGGGTCAATTTTTAACTGAAGTATATATATTTACCAATTCCTCTGCATGGCAGGATATGACACAAGGTCAATTTCTTAAGCGGAGTTCAACAGGTTTGAATTCAGAGTTTTCCTTCTCCTAGACTGGTTACCTAACCATGGTTAAAGAACCCAGTCTGCCCTTGCTATTTTACCCATAGCTGGAGGGAGAGTAGGATTCATACCTTTCCCAAGGGTATTAGCGCTAAGTGAAATGCAATTACCACGTCCAGGATTTGAACTCGGGGCGACGAGTCCATTTCCCATGACTTTAACCATTACACCATGCGCATCCTACTTTTAATTGAAGTATAACTAGTTTGAATTCAAAGTTTTCCTTCTCCTAGAGTTGTTGTCTAACCAAGGATAAATAACCACTCAACTTGACAGAATATTCAAAAGTATGTATTTATCCAATCCATCTTCAGGATGTGACATAAGTGGAGTAAAGCTGGTTTGAATTCAGAGTTTTCCTTCTCCTAGACCTGGCTAAAGTATCCAGTCTGCTTTATGACCTATGCATACCTGGAGAGAGAACTGGTGGATATAAGCCTTTCCTAGACTGGTCACCATATTATGACATACAAATTTGTGACATCTATGCAAATTCACATGGTCATGCCTCTTCCACCATGATCCCAATGTAAATTTGTGACACTTATGTAAGCACATTCCTCATGTCCACCCAGCCACCAGATCTGTTTGTTTATCTATGTTAACCCCAGACTGATTTCTGCCAATGTACCAATGCAAAGGAAACAAAGCTAAACATCTCTCAACCGATATCCAACACTAATAAAACACCAGTTGTACATTGAAGACATTTTGGGCATTACTGGAGAAGCAAGGAGGAATGCATAAGCAATGTTTTCCTATGGACACATAGGTTTTATGTCCAGAGGAAACTTTGAAAATAATACAATTAATAACAAAGTAAATATATATACACATTAAATATCACCAGTTCATGTTTTTTGAGCAAAAATAATGAAGGTTTGATTTATATTAGAGAAATACTTTTTTAAAAAAATTTAAATGATAATAGCATAGTTTTTTTTTTTTGCATTTAATATTTTAAATAGTAGACATTAATTTTTATTTCCAGAGTGGCTGGATCAACGCAACGTCTTTTGTTTTTACATAGGGATTTTAATGGGGCATACTATGAGGATCCAACCTGCGATTCAATAATAATGGATTTGTGAGACTAATTTTTTTTACCTGCCTCACTACCCAAGCAATGCTGGGTAGCCGCTTCTAGTAATTAATAAGATTTATTCTATTTATTAAGGATTTTGACTATAAATACTCATTCATAAATTTAGGCAATTTCTTAGGGTATAGCATGTAAGCAGTGATGTAGTTTCAGTTACAGACAGACACTGATTCTCCATTATAAGATATATATATATATATAACAAAATAATCATATTTTTAGAGTGTTTGAAATAATGTAAATATTCTGTATTTTCTTTTATATCTTTTATATTCAACATATCAAAACCAATTTGCATTCATCAACTCTGATAGGGACATTTGGTGAAAGAGGGTCAAGTTAATGCGCGCTGTTGGATACCTTGATGATGATGATGATGATGATGATTGCAAAGTCTAAACTTATTTGCCACAAAAGGCACAAACAGTGTTTTAACTGGGGAAAAAAGGATAATTTACCACTTAGCGAAATTACAAATTTAACAAAAAAAATAACACAAGTAAATTAAATGCAGTTTTAATGCCGTATAGCCAAATGCAAATATTAATCAGCTTATTAATCAACAGTTGAAGTCCTTAATCTTAGACTATTTAAGACTTTGTACAAAACCATCTGGTAGAATACTGAAGGGGTGCTAGCTATTCTATAACAGCAACTTTATTAAAAATTGTTGCATAAATAGAAAGCTTAACCTGCTGAAACCAATCTTAAGTTGTTGTTGTTTTTTCTTCATGCTAATATCCATATTCTTTCTAGAATTTTAATTTTTTTTTATTGTTGATATCTATATTCTTTTTAGACGAGGAACTTTTTAATATTTCTTACATCTGAAAACAAGAATTGACTCAAGTCTTTCCTGCTGTGTACGGATTTCAATCCAATGTTCAGTGTTCTGTAGATTTGCTGACATAGATAATTTTATGCCTTACCCTTTGGCACTGACAAAATGACTCAGATTTTCACTTGCAAATCATAAAAATCTGATAAGAAATGTTTAAACCCATCTAGATCAGCAAAGACTAATAACGGACAAAGTATCACGTTACTTGGATTGAATGAAAAATAAACAATTCATCATAAAATATTGCAAGACAACATTATATAAAACTCGTTCATGGAAATTCCTCTTTTTATAACTTTTCTTTTTCTTTTACATCATCATCATCATCATCATCATCATCATGCATGCCTACTGCACAGATTGCCTTGACTCTCTCTTGCTATCTGTCCCTATCAGCCATCATTTTTGGTAAGTTCTCTACATGGTGTTACATAATCATTAGATTCCTAATACTTATGTACAGTAGTGTAGAAACCAAAATGGCTGTTATAAGTGCAGCCGGTGGGCTTGAAGGATTGAATGACAAGGCTTGACCTCAGTCCTGATCCTTCCTTCCGGTGGATACCGTGAGAATCGGTGGAGAAGACCTTCTTCCGGTTTAGATTAGAGAGAGTTTTAGTTCAGTATTGGCCCAACCACAAAGCTGGTAAGTCACGTTATGCGCACTGCCGACTCAATCTGCGCAGGTAGTCTGGTGGGGATTTCAAAATAAAATATGATCAAAAGCAAATCGAAGTCTTGGGTTATTATCTAAAATCTACCAATGACACAGGGCTTCTGATAAAGAGAAATCCCCAATGGAAAACCAGACACGAAGTCCCCAAGATGAAGTCCAGATGCTAGAAGAAGAACGTAAGATACCAAAGATGAGCAGAAGAATAATAGAAGTAAGAAAGAGAGAATACAACACTTGGTATTCAAACATAACTTAAGACTTTAATGCAAACAATATGAAAGATCTATTTGAAAATGTCAACATGGAGGACATTCTGTCCTATTTGAGGGAAGTAAAATTATACCATAGAATATGGACATGAACTTAATCAATACCATACACCATGATCCCCAATAATGTTAACACATTGTTAAACCCAATTACTAAAAAGTATAAATATAAATACACAACATATATTACTTCCTAACCGTTAGGAATGATATAACCCCAGACGGGTTGATATGCTGTTAGATATCAATAAACTACCCAACCAAGAGAACTGACGAATACAAGTTTTTGCTGGTTGATCTACACTGGTGTGTCCATGTGTAGAATTCTATAGGAGAATATAACTTATCTTATGAGTTCATCCTTACTTCTCCAGCAGTGCCCATCATATTTTGTTTATCTTATTTTGATATTTTGTGAGATGTGAGGTAAGTTGCCATGTAGCTGCTGTTTTCTAGGATTTTTCACATTTACAGCATTCTTGTGTTGTTTTCATTTAGATTTTTTCCAACCATTTCAATAGAATAATACTGACATATCACTTTTTTTTTGCAATTAATTGAGATTGCTTTCTGTAAATGAGATATTGCTACTGAGGTAAGTGAAGTAAATAAAGCAAAGTATAGTTGTGTCGGTACTGCTGTATGGCTGTACCACCTGGCCCCTAACGAAGCGCCTTGAGAATAAGATAGATGGGAGCGGCACAAGAATGCTGCGATCAGTCCTGAATAAGTCGTGGAAGCAGCACCCACAAAAGAGCAACTGTATGGCCACCTGCCCCCATCTCACAAACCATACAAGTAAGATGGGCTAGACATGCAGGACACTGCTGGAGAAGCAGGGACGAGATCGTAAGAGACATACTACTGTGGAAGCCAGCACATGGGCACGCTAATGTGGGCCGCCAGTCAGGACCTACATTGACCAACTATGTAGGGATACTGGCTGCTGCGCAGAGGAGCTCCCAGAGTTGATGAATGATAGGGAAGGTTGGCGAGAGATCGTCATGGATATCCGTGGAAATTGCGCGACATGATGATAATTCTTTCTGTATGATTTCTAAGATCTGCTTCTGAAATGCTTCTGAAATGAATATATGTTGATATTGTTTTCAGTAGATGAGATGTTGCTACTAAGGCATGTAAAATAAATAAAGTAAAGTATAATTTTTCTATATGATTCTTGAGATCTGTTTCTGAAATGCTTTTAAAATGCATATGTTGACAATTGCTATCAGTAGATGAGATATTGCAACCAAGGCATTTGAAATAAATATAGCAAAGTCTAATTCTTTCTGTATGATTCTTCTGAAATTCACCTGTTTGTCAAAACTGGAAGAAAATTTAATGTTAGATAATATGAGGCATGTGAAGCAACTGTTTAGTTGGTAGTGTTGCAGCTGGCTGACCAGGAATTGGTTTATTCCATTGACAGTGTTGGTGGTCAAAAGAGACGTCAACGTAGAGAAGTGATTGAAGATATTTACCACACCGAGGAAAAGCAAGCATCTTGTTTTGTTTCTTTTGTTACAGCTGTTGAACATTCAAAATAACAAACAAGACTCAAGTGTAAAAAAAAAAACCTCTGACAAAAGAAAACTTACATGATGTAATATCAAACAGATGGACCGCAAAAAGAAACAAAAATACATTTCCTTAAATTGTAGAACTTAGTAACATCTTCCTGATGCAATGCACATGGGAAAGACTGGTATATTGATCTAAGTATACACACACACACACACACACACACATATATGTATATATACATATATATATACATATCCATCTATCAATTACTCTCTCTCTCTCTCTTTCTCTCTCTTTCTCTCTCTCTCTCTCTCTCTCTCTCTCATTTATATTTATACATATACATATATATATATTTTTGGGAGAATATGTGCTCAATTGAAGTCGTACCTAATTTTGAAAGTAAATCAATTAATAATTAATTAATTAATTAATTAGGCGGGCATACCTATTCAAATGTAAGGCTAAACAAATCGAGAAAAATCACTCTGTATGTACATTTCTTGGATTTTTTCGTTTTCTCTGCTGATGAGGCCTAATAGCCGAAATGTACATACAGATATATATATATATAATATATATATATATATATATATATATATATGAGTATGAAAAGGTGTAATGAAAACATCACACAATGCTGTTAAAGAGAAAACAATTTATAATATAATCATAGCTGATACTGATCAATATTTCAATTTTACAAAAATCATCATCAGAACTCATTTACTCCGTGGTGATTGTGGTCGGAGATAAATGTCAAATCAGTTCAAAAATAAAAAAACCTTAATTTTGCAAAAAAGAACGAAAGTTTTTACATTATTCACCAATGTGGGCATTCGCGCCATATTTTTGTCGGTCATGATATAATTATATATGATATCAGCATGTAAATATTCCCTAAAAAGTTACCTGACCAGATGTTGGTGGTTCTTGCTCTGTCTACAAAAATTAAGATGAGAATTTTCCAATACAATTTTGATGGCAATGCTAGTAAAATGAAGAAGTGAAATGTTCTAGGAGTACTTTTTGACCCCCTCCCCCCAAAAAAAACAATTGAATTATTTCATGGTTAAACTGACTCGTCACTAAGCACTCAGCATTGAATTAAATATTCAGCATCACATTTAATGCTCAGCATCACATAACGAGCTCAACTTCATTGTGATTTGGTTAATTAAAACTCTTGTCATCATTGAGTTGATAATTAATTTTGAGCAAAATATTGTCCAATAAGAGGAATTACGGTCTTTAGGGAGCTCTTATTCTCCCAGTGGTATGCAGTTATTCGGACAAAAGAAGACAAACAATACAATGGAAATTAAACACAAAGGGTACAAAAAATATTGTTGCAAATTTTGTTGGCATTTGCTACCAGACTTATCTGAGAGGTGAAATTACAGTTCGTAGGTAAATTAGCACTAGAAAGGGAATCTCGTCGCTGTGGTTGTTGAGTGCAGTAGAGACGTGTCCATCTTGGTCAGTTCTCGTACGATAATTAAAAGTGTAGGGAGTGCTTTTTGAAGCTACTCACCTGGTGAAACTACCCCTTGAAGTGGGCGGTGGATGGAGACCTTGTTCAGGTGACTATTCAGGTTAACAGCCTTCAGATTAGTATGCTGTTGAGACACCTCTATCCCGGTCGACAGCCTTCAGACAAGTGTTGGGGTTTGATTCTCCCGCCAACCCTGTGTTGGCAATTCACCCCCTAGCAGCAGGGGGAGATAATTCTCTATCGGATTTCCAATACCAACTGATAAGCATATTCTGAAACAAAAGAAATCAGTGAGATCTTTTAAGATCTTTGTTTAGTTTGGTTCATCAATGGTAATTTATGAGGAAGTGCGTCCCAGTCTCCTGCCTCAGAAATTGCTACCCGGTGATTATCAAAATAACGTCCCCAGCTATGTCATCTCAGTGGTGTAACTTGAAAGAAAACAACCAACTTAGGGCGTTAAATGTATTTTAGAGGGGGGGAGCTTCTCTTTTTTGTCATAATTCTTATTTATTTATCGTAATTTGTTTAGAAATCTATTTATAGAAATTTGTCGTAATTCTTGTTTATTTATAGAAATTTGTCGTAATTCTTATTTAGATATGAAGATGGATATCTATCTATCTATCTATCTATCTACCTCAATTTGTTCATTTTTTACTTTGTTTTTATATATCTATCCACCCATCTCCATTTGTTCATATCAAAAAAGAGAAGCCAACTTAAGGCGTTAAATCTATTTTAGAGGGGGGCTCTAAGATACATTTAACGTCTTAAGTTGGTTGTTTTCTTTCAAGTAACACCGCCGAGATGACATAGCTGGGGACGTTATTTTAATAGTCACTGGGTAGCAATTTCTGAGGTAGGAGACCGGGACGAACTTCCTCATAAATTACCCTCTTATTCAGCTTCTTTTTTCTTCATTTAAATCTCTTTCTTTTTTTTCTTCTTTCAAATCTCTCTTTTCTTTTCATTCAAATCTCTTTCTTAGTAAATGCTTAATTATAATCATAACAATTATATTTTAGTTTAATGTATTTGTTTAATGGCATATCAACTCCTTATGGGTCATTTAATGCCCAAATTTGATCTATTTCTCAGTGTTTAATTACAAACGTAGCTATATTTTAAATGTTCCATTGCATTTTTAAAAATATTATTTGTATTATTCAGACTATTGTCCTCATCTTCATTGTTATTTGTACAATGTTTCAGCCGATGTGCCCTCCTTCTATCAGGTATTTCTTATCAGACTCGGGAACCTTCTTGAATTCGGGAACCTTCCTGAACTCGGGAACAATAGTACGAATAATACAAATAATACTAATTATCAAGTCTCATCTAAAAAATTCAGTGAATTAGCAGTTTTTATTTATCTATAATCATTTGTTTTCACACAGATATGACATCAAGTATTCCTATTTAATGACAATGATTTGCACACAATTATAAGGTTTCAAGTGTGAATTCATAATATCAATTTATACATAATTATATTATTTAAAGTAATTATTTCTATTTAAAAATAATACTTTTTTTGCACATTTTATTCAAGTAACTAATAATAATAATACTGAATTAGCAATTATAGATTCAATTAACTATTCTTGATGCAAATCTGCACTCAATTAAATAGTTTCAAGAATTTTTGTCTGTTGGAATATTTTGGTATATAAGGTGTGCTGCAATACACCACTTAAATTTATAGACTAAATGAGGTCATGTGGTTTGAACCTCAGCCAATCAACAGTCCAAATACATAATTGCTTAACTACTTAGTTGGCTGGTATTGACAGACGTACATTTGCATTCATTGACAAAGGACCTGCCAGACTGAGGAGCACCAAGGAACAACCAAAGGATCATACCCAAAATTAAGGGACACTAAGAAGGAACGTAAGGACACTTCACTAAGGATCATGCTCTGCTTAACACAAAGGATCTCCACTGGACAGCGCTCTTGATTGAAGCCTAAAGGAAGGACACAAAAATCATATAAGTCTTCTGTTATATTTTTTACTTTATATATATATATATATATATATATATATATATATACATATATGGGAGTAAATATGGAAAATAAATCCGACAATATAAAGAAAATTTTGAAAAAACAAGTGTTCCAAAAATGGGATGAATTTAATTATCGATGTTTAAACATTTCCGTTACATTGAACCTTCATCAGGATGTATCTTGGGGTGAAGAAAATGATGGATGTTTTTATATGTGACAGGAGATAACTAAAAAGATTTTCATCTCCTGTCAAATATAAAAACATCCATCATTTTCTTCACCCCAAGATACATCCTGATGAAGGTTCAATGTAACCGAAATGTTTAAACATTGATAATCACCCCACTTCTGGGTGTTGCCTTCTACCATTTCCCCCTATCATCTGGACGTCTGTGCCCCACACACAGGACTGTCAACCCAATCCCAGCAGCTGGAATGCTCGCAGCTATCATCCGGCATCTGGCACTCACATACGGGACTGTGGCATCTCGACTCTAGGTCACTCCTACACACCAGGCAAAGCCTAGCCAGCTTTTTTTAAGAATACGGCAAGCCTTCATGCCCGCCACTCACCTCGTGTTCTCTGTCACATAGAAGAAGGAAATGTATGAATTTAAACCAGCTGTACCTAAATAAAGACCTTGTGTTGAATCCTGCTCATGGCAGAGATTTTGGATAAATACATTAAAAAAATGACCAAATAAGATTTTGCCATTAGAAAGCTTTAAAATAAATGAGATGATAATTTATTAGAATTCATATAAAAAGGATCATTTTACAGTCAGGTTGATCCGTAAATGATAGATTGATTTAAGTTTTTTTTTTATTCTGATGTACTCAATTAAAGGTCAAGTTTGGCAGTTTTTACATTTAATGTGAAACCACATCTGATTTATAAAATTTGAGAAAAATATCCAATTCATGAACAGATGTTGAAAAAAAGAAAAAAAAGAAATCTGTAAAATTTTTTTAAAGATATTTAAATGTATGGATGTCCAAAAAGTAATATACAAACATTTATTAATCTAACTTGTTTATTAATACTAGCAAAAATATGAACGCTCCAGGCAAAAGTATTTAAGTTTTAATGTAATAAGATATTATTTGTCTGAATTTTTAAGATGAGGCTTGATAATTAGTATTATTTGGATTATTCGGACTATTGTCCTCATCTTTATTGTTATCTGTATGTTTAAAAAAAAAAAAAATAAATAAAATAATAATATGAGTCAAGGTAAAAAAACATACATAAGTAAAAAGGTAGATATTCTTGGTAAAACAAGATATTAGGTTTATAAGTTGTCGGGGTGGCCTAATGTCGGTATCAGCCATGCAGCGAGGGAGTCTATCCCCTTTTCACTAGCGCTAGACCAAGGAGATTATTTTAGCGTCTGAGATGGAGCGCCATCAGCTCCTTACTTTACCGCACAGATCCCTGTGCTACTCATAACACTGAGTTGCCGAGGGCGGGTATCGAACTCGGAACCTTGTGGTTTCTAGCCGAACACTCTACCGACTGAGCTAACCCGGCCCTTAGTTCCCAAAATTCACACTGAATTGTCCTCTTGGACACATAGCATAGTGGATAAAGGAGTTGTGTTTAAATAGTTCTAATTGACGGTTATCTCTGGGCTGCAAGTTCAATCCTTGTCAAGTGCAACCGTTTTGAGACAAATCTAATCTGCAATAATAATAGACATTTTTAATGAATAGGGCGTTAATTAGGATAAAATAATGATTATTATTATTATTGAGAATACAAGGTGTGTCTGAAAAGTAATGAGACTGTTGTCCAAACAATTCATTTAAAATCCAAACAACAAACTAAATATTTTCTCTGTTAAACCAAAGTAGTCCCCCCCTCTTGAATCTAATGCACTTTCCCCATCCTTCTCTGTCACGCTTCTCTGTCCTGCTGGAAGGATTCTTCAAGTATTCCCCTCAGTTACGGACCACTTGATGGCCCAAACGCATTCAAAATGGATCCCCTTGATGGATGAGTCCCTTCAGCTTAGGAAAAAGAAAAGTCATGATTTGTCCTGCCACAACTATCGTCCTTTCGCATGTTAAAAAGTTTAGTACTCATCAAAAATGAATAAAACCAAACATCTTCCGCATAAAATAACCCAACACGGGTTGAGATGCTGTAAAAACCAACTAACCGTTTTAAATAACTTGATATAAATTTTTTATATCAATATTTATATATTGACAATGTTCTTCCCTCTCATTTTTCATTAACAAATCTTAGAATGTCACTTCAATCTATTAAAGGCCAAATTCATAATGGTCTTCTTTTTCTGATACAAAATAAAAGACACCCTCTTCTTTCCGAAAGAAATATAAATGATCTTCATATCCACATTCCAAATTAATAAAACCAATTCATCTATAAGTAATTTGGAGGTCCTCGGTACAGCATCCAGAATCCACTCAAAGTTGGCAGAAGAACGTCACATATTTTATATGAATATGTATGAGCATATATAAAAAAGATATGAAAACATCACAAAATGCTGTTAAAGTGAAAACATTTTATAATTTCGCTGATATTGAACAATATTTCGATTTTATAAAAATCGTCATCAGAGCTTGTTTATACTCCGTCTTGTTAAGAACGGAGATAAAAGTCATATGAGTTCAAAACAAAAACCTTGGCGTTGCAAAAAAAGAAAAAAGTTTTACAACAGAATATGTATCTAAATATTAAGATTTATAAGTAAAAGTAAAGTTGATGGGGTGACATAAAGTTGGTATCAGCGAGAGAGTCTATCTCCTTTTTACTAGTGCTAGACCAAGAAGATTATTTTGACATATGAGTTGGAGCACCACACTTACCATTAGCTCCTCACTTTACTGCTCAGATACCTGTGCTACTCATATGCTGAGTTGGCAAGGACTGGTATCAAAACTGGAACCTTGTGGTTCCAAGTCCAATGCTCTTCTGAGAGAGTCTATCTCCTTTTCACTAGTGCTAGACCAAGAAGATTATTTTGACATATGAGTTGGAGCACCACACTTACCATTAGCTCCTCACTTTACTGCTCAGATACCTGTGCTACTCATATGCTGAGTTGGCAAGGACTGGTATCAAAACTGGAACCTTGTGGTTCCAAGTCCAATGCTCTTCTGAGAGAGTCTATCTCCTTTTCACTAGTGCTAGACCAAGAAGATTATTTTGACATATGAGTTGGAGCACCACACTTACCATTAGCTCCTCACTTTACTGCTCAGATACCTGTGCTACTCATATGCTGAGTTGGCAAGGGCTGGTATCAAAACTGGAACCTTGTGGTTCCAAGTCCAATGCTCTTCGAGAGAGTCTATCTCCTTTTCACTAGTGCTAGACCAAAAGATTAATTTGACATATGAGTTGGAGCACCACACTTACCATTAGCTCCTCACTTTACTGCTCAGATACCTGTGCTACTCATATGCTGAGTTGGCAAGGGCTGGTATCAAAACTGGAACCTTGTGGTTCCAAGTCCAATGCTCTTCCGAGAGAGTCTATCTCCTTTTCACTAGTGCTAGACCAAGAAGATTATTTTGACATATGAGTTGGAGCACCACACTTACCATTAGCACCTCACTTTACTGCTCAGATACCTGTGCTACTCATATGCTGAGTTGGCAAGGGCTGGTATCAAAACTGGAACCTAATGGTTCCAAGTCCAATGCTCTTCCGAGAGTCTATCTCCTTTTCACTAGTGCTAGACCAAGAAGATTAATTTGACATATGAGTTGGAGCACCACACTTACCATTAGCTCCTCACTTTACTGCTCAGATACCTGTGCTACTCATATGCTGAGTTGGCAAGGGCTGGTATCAAAACTGGAACCTTGTGGTTCCAAGTTCAATGCTCTTCCGATTGAGCTAAACCGACACCAAGATATACATCTGTAGTAGTGTATAATTCAGCATCTTTTTTCTTTGAGTGTTTTTGTAAACTCCTTGAAATTTTATGATATGTTGCGGATAAGGACTTAAGCATAAAAACAGTTATACAACTTAGATAAAGCCACTCCCATGAATTAAACTTAAGTTTTATATTTACATCAAATAACAAAGGACTGAACAGTTTAAGTTGGAAGTGTGTAGAGTAATGGTTAGAGTGATGGGAAATAAAGTCATCAACCCAAGTTCAAATCCTGGACAATGCTACAGTTCACATAGCGCTAATTCCCTTGGGAAAAGTATAAATCCAACTACTCTCCCTCCAGCTATGCATAAAATAGTAGGGCAGACTGGGCTCTTGAACCTTGGTCTAGGAGAAGGAAAACTCTGAATTCAAACCTGTTAAATCCGCTTGACTCAAACCTGTTAAATCTGCTTGGTTCAAACCTGTTAAATCCGCAAGGCTCAGAGCTGGAAAATAGATAGATAGATAGATAGATAGATAGATAGAGAGAGAGAGAGAGAGAGAGAGAGAGAGAGAGAGAGAGAGGAGAGAAAGTGACTGACATAGAGAGAGATATAAAGAAATAGAAATTGAGATATATCTATATAGAGAGATAGAAATATTGTCACTTTATAATTAGAAGGTGACAATATTCATTTGAATAATTTTGATTAATGCATCATAGTATGAAACTAAATGCGGCCTTTTAAAGAGAGATATTTCATAAATTGATTGGGTTTCCGTCCCAGCTTTAGGTAGCCTGCAAATGTCTAGCCACACTGAAAGAGACGTGATACATCAAAGCATGGTGTCTGTAGATGACTATATATGCTCCACATGCATGGTGGGTTGAGTAATTTGGAGAGGATTTTCACTGACGACTGCCGACTAAGCTTAAAGGCAACGCTCTCCTAAAAAAACAGATGGAATACACTCTAGCAATTTGTACATATATACATATGTATGTATTTATCAGTTAAAATTCTAGTCCCAGTCTGTAGATGCTGATGGTAGCCAAGTGGTTAGGAAGCCTGAGTGATGATAAATCAATTGTATTTCTATCTCAGCGGGAGGTAGTCTGGAAATGTCTAGCCACACTGAAGAGATGTGATGTGTCGAAACATGCTGTCTATAGATGAATATATATATATAACAAATCTGTTTAAACTCTGCTTAGAAATTGACCATTTGTTGCATCCTACTCATGGGACTGAGCCTATTCTAGTAGTGGCCACACTCCTAGAATAGGCTCAGTCCGATTTTAGTGATCTATTTTTAAAAAATAAAAAAAACAATTTCATTTTCTGTATCATTTAATAATTTGTGGTGTAACAGTTATTGTCAGAGGAAATGAACATGGTGACTCAAGTTCAAATCCTGGATGAGATTGTTTGCATTTCCCATATTGCTAATACTCTAGGGAAAAGAATACATTCAACTATTTTCCCTTCAACTATCGGTAAATAGTAGGACAGACTGGGCTCTTTCTCAGTATAGCAACTGATCTAGGAGAAAAAAATTCTGAATTCAACACTGTTAAAGTCTACTTAGAAATTTGACCTTGTGCCACATCATGTTCATGGAGGAGTGGTTGGGTAAATACATTCACAGATTTCATTGAAATCAATCTTTTAAATCTGATTTATCACCTTTGTCAACTGACACACAGTTTTAATAATATACAAAAAAAAAAGGAACAGGCTTTCAGCATGAGCAGTGCTGAATTAAAGGATTGGCTTTAGGGGTTGCAGCCTTGGGGCCATTCACCAGCTGTGGGTTCTTTTCCAGCTGGAATGTTGGCTTGCGGAGATTATGTGAATACAGAATCACAGTATAAATATTGCAAGGTTTAGATTTCTTGATTTTTGCAATAAAAAATGGATTAACTTCTCCATTCCCCAAAGTTGAAATAGCAATACAGGTTTATTTGTATTTAATGGTATGGGGGGGGGGATGCAACTGAGGGGGAATTTTCTCAAAGATTAACCATCTAAAGCTGTGGTTCCCAACCTTAATCTATTCCTGCACCCTTAAAAGAGTTTTGCTCTGACCTCACACCACTACAATATATAGAATGTGAATCCATGCTACAGTTTTATCAAAAGATCCTATATATTTCACTTTCTAAATAATAATCTGAAATTAAGAACTGAAAATATAAACAATATTAATTACAAAAGAAAAAAATTTAATCTGAATTTGAATGGACGCTTCTTGCAGCCCCTGGAATGATGGTTGGGAACCCCTGATCTAAAGAATATACAGATTAGCAGTGACACAAGAAAAACTAAATAGAATAATTCTCATTGTAATAGAAAACTATAATAGTTTTTTTTAGATTTCCTTTCAAAGAAATTATACAAAGTAAATGATTGAATTTTGATTGTAAAAATAATGTGATATTTTTTAACATGTTTTTCTTTTTGAAAATATCATTGGGTATGGGGAAAAACCTGTAGCTCAAGGGCCTTTAAAATTGCTGTAGTCCAGAGACCTTCAAAATTGCTGTAGTCCAGAGGCCTTCACAAAACCTGTAGCCCAGGGGCCTTCAAAATTGCTATAACCTAAGGGCATTCACACCTGTAGCCCAGGGGCCTTCAATATTGCTGTAGCCCAGTGGCCTTCACAAAACCTGTAGCTTAGGGGCCTTCAAAATTACTATAACCTAAGGGCATTTACACCTGTAGCCTAGGGGCCTTCAAAATTGCTGAAGCCCAGGCCTCTTCACAGAATCTGTAGCCTAGGGGCCTATTGTTGCATACCTTTCTCATTACTTCTTTCTTACTTCTTCTATTCTTCTTGTCATCTTCTAGTGTCTTTGACATCTTATAACATCTTGCGTCTTGGTCTGGAATCTTCTAAGATCTGGACTTTCTTGGGGACTTCGGGTCTGGTCTTCTATTAAGAATTTCTCTTTATCAGAAGCCCTGTGTCATTGTTAGTTTTTAGAGGTAATAACACAAGACTCCAATTTGCTTTGATCTTACTTTATTTTTAAATCCCCAACCAGACATCTACGCAGATTAAGACGGGAGTGCATGTAACGTGACTTACCATTCCGTCGAGCTCGGCTGCTAGTCTCTGACTGAAACTTACTTACTATCTAAACCAGAAGAGAGAGTCCTCTACCGGTTCTCACGGCTATCCCCGGAAGATAGGGTTAGGACTGAGGTCAAGCTTGTCACACAATCTTCAAGGCCGTCAGCTGCACTTAAAACGCCATCTTGTTTCTACACTAATGTACATGAATATTAGGAATCTAATAATTATGTAACACTATAAAGTCTTAAGCTAACCCTGAGTATGAATCATTAACAAATCTCATAGTATGGTTGTATCAACCACTTCCCCATGAGTAGGATGCAACAAATGGTCAATTTCTAAACAGAGTTTAAACAGATTTGTTATATATATATAGTCATCTATAGACAGCATGTTTCGATGCATCACATCTCTTCAGTGTGGCTAGACATTTGCAGACTACCTCCCACTGAGATAGAAATACAATTGATTTATCATCACTCAGGCTTCCTAACTACTTGGCTATCATCAGCATCTACAGACTGGGACTAGAATGTTAACTGATAAATACATACATATGTACAAATTGCTAGAGTGTATTCCATCTGTTTTATAGGAGAGCGTTGTCTTTAAGCTTAGTCGTCAGTCGTCAGTGAAAATCCTCTCCAAATTACTCAACCCACCATGCATGTGGAGCATATATAGTCATCTACAGACACCATGCTTTGATGTATCACATCTCTTCAGTGTGGCTAGACATTTACAGGCTACCTAAAGCTGGGATGGAAACCCGATCAATTTATGAAATAACTCTCTTTAAAAGGCCACATTTAGTTTCATACTATGATGCATTAATCAAAATTATTCAAATGAATATTGTCACCTTCTAATTATAAAGTGACAATATATGGCTGCACCACCTGGTCCCTAACTAAGCGACTAGAGAATAAACTAGATGGGATCTGCACAAGAATGCTGCGGGTGATCCTGAACAAGACGTGGAAACAACACCCTACGAGAAAACAGCTGTACGGTAACCTGCCATATATCACCCAAACCATCCGAGTAAGACGGACAAGACATGCGGGACACTGCTGGAGAAGCAAGGACGAACTCATAAGTGACGTCCTCCTGTGGAAGCCAACACATGTGCACGCCTGTGTGGGCCGACCAGCAAAGACATACATTGATCAGCTCTGTGCGGATACAGGATGCTACATAGAGGACCTCCCAAGAATGATGAGCGATAGGGATGGATGGAGAGAGATTGTCATGGATATCTGCGCTGACAGCGCAACATGATGATGATGATAATATAGATATATCTCAATTTCTATTTCTTTCTTTATATCTCTCTCTATGTCAGTCACTTTCTCTCTCTCTCTTATCTCTCTTTATTTCCAGCTCTTTCTTTATATATCTCTCTATTTATATTTTCTTTCTTTATATATCTCTATTTCTAGCTCTTTCTCTCTATCTTACTCTATTTAAGTCTCTTTCTTTATCTCACTGAATATATCTCTCTATTTCTATCTCTTTCTTTATATCTATATCCGTTTCTTTCTCTAAATCTGAATCTATTTCAATCTATTTCAATCTCTTTCTATATCCCTCTATATATTTATATCATTCGCCATTTCTCTCTCTCTCTCTCTCTCTCTCTCTCTCTCTCTCTCTCTCTCTCTCTCTCTCTCTCCCTCTATTTCCCTCTACTTCTGTTTCTCTCGCTTTCTCTCTCTCTATTTCCCTCTATTTCTTTCTCTTTCTCTCCCTCTACTTCTATTTCTTTCTCTCTCTCTATTTCTCTCTACTTCTATTTCTTTCTCTTTGTCTTTCTTTCTCTCTCACTCTCTCTCTCTCTCTCTCTCTCTTTCGTTCTCTCTCTCTCTTTCTTTCTCTTTCCCTTTATTTCCATTTCTTTTTCCCTCTACTTCCATTTCTTTCTCTCTCTCTCTCTTTCTCTCTCTCTTTCCCTCTATTCTATTTAGTTCTCTCTCTCTCTCTCTACTTCTATTTATTTCTCTCTCTCTCTCTCTCTCTCTATTTCCCTCTATTTCTATTTTTTCTCTTCCTCTCTCTCTCTCTCTCTCTCTCTCTCTCTCTCTCTCTCTCTCTCTCTTTCCCTTTATTTCCATTTCTGTTCCCTCTATTTCTATTTCTTTCTCTCTCTCTCCTCTCCCCCCTCTCTCTCTCGATTTCTATTTCTTTCACTCTCTCTCTATTTCCCTCTATTTCTATTTCTATTTCTTTCTCTTTCTTTCTCTCTCTCTCTCTCTCTCTCTCTCTCTTCTTTCCCTTTATTTCCATTTCTGTTTCCCTCTCCCCCCTTTCCCCCTCTCTCTCTCCCTCTTTCTCTCTCGATTTCTATTTCTTTCACTCTCTCTATATTTCCCTCTATTTCTCTTTCTCTTTCTCTCTCTATTTCTATCTCTTAAATAAAGATTTACACAAAGAAAGGTTAATTTTTTGAGTCTTAATTTATCAATAATAATAGAAAATACGAAAAGCAGAAAAAGAAAACTGCTTTTTCTATTCTACAGATGAAACCTTTGTCAAATATCATAATTCAACACTGATAAATAATAAATATAAAATATATAAATCTATCTAAATATATAAACAGTAAATAAACATTATATAAGACATCAACGAAAGGAAAGAAAGTAAATAAGAAAGAATTAAGAAAAATAATGAACTGTAAGATGAATAAAAAAGAAAATGTTAGCTGTCAATATGTAGACAAAGCAAAGTGAGAAAACAGAATGTGCTGTTGCGACTTTAGACGTGAAAGTATTTGCGAGCGAACAAAAAAAGCTGTACTTGATGCATTATCACACTTCCAATTTCAGTTGAGATACAAAAGTTGTAATAAAATTAGTTGGATGCTGAAGACTTTGTCTTTTTGTGAATAGCCAATATTTTATTTCTTTTATGAGTGAAAATATATTTGTCTTTTGTTCCAAGGATTTCCTTTGTGTTTCTTACATACAGAATTATATAATGTGAAACTGAAGAAAAATATCTCAATTTTCAAAATTAGAACTCTGCCTGAAATGGAGGATGAATAAAAAGGAAGATAATAAAAGAATTTGTTTTTATAAAGAAATTACTGAAACTCATTGGAAATTCGATAGTAAATTATCTCCCCCTGCCGCTAGAGGTGAAATCGCCAACATTGTATGTTGGCGCCAAAACCAAAAACTTTACTTATCAGGGAGGCGTTACCATAGAGAGACGTCAAAGTAAACGCTCTCATCATTTAGCCCAGAAACAGGACTCACTTATCTACGGACCGTCGACCTGGACGGAGGCATTTTTTCACAGCACACTTCTCGAAGGCATTGTGTCCGCATACTACAAGGCAGTTACAATAGCACACTACTGAAGACTGAAGACCAAATAGTCTACTTGAAAAGGGCTCATTCACCGTCATTTAAAGGAACTGTTAACCCGGGCGAGAAGCTTCTAAAATAGCATCCCCCATCACTAATCACAGAACCGGTTACCAGGAAGAACGAGAAACGTGAAAACAAGCATCTTATCAACTTTCCAACCGGCAACAGAATACCCCTGTTATCACCACTACTCCAAGAACATTACATAACTCAGATAAGTCATGTAGCAAATACCAATAAAATTTGCAACAAGTTCTTGTATTATCTGCGTTATTCGGACTATTGTCCCCATCTTCAATTGTCCAATTGGACACATGCCCGAGTGGATAAGGTAGTTAGGCTAACACAGTTCTAAGTGACAGTTATCTCTGGAACCCGAGTTCAATCCTGAGTAAAAGCAGTTGGAAAAATAATTAATTAACACAACTCCTACCCCAGATATGGTTAGCGGAATGAGAACAGGATACCCCGTGGAATAAATAAAGGGTTAGGTTCAAAGTTCCGTGATGGCTCCAAATACGACAAGAAAGTTCCAGAGTTTGAAAAGAAGGTTCCCAANAAATCCAAGAAGTTTTCCGAGTCCGACAAGAAATACCGGAAGAAGGCCGGAGCGTATATCGGTCGAAACATTGTACAAATAACAATGAAGATGGGACAATAGTCCGAATAACGCAGATAATACTAATCTTCACGCCTCATCTCAAACATTCAGAGAAATAGTTACAATCATCATCATCATCATCATCATCATGGATTTCTATGTATCTCTCTTGCCACCTGTTCTTGTATTATTTGTCAATACATGTTATTAAATTTCCATGTGTGTTTGTCTTCTTTGTCCGACAATTTGCCTACAACTACGGAAACCAGGAAGAACGAAAAATGTGAAAAACAAGCATCCTCTCAACTTTTCAACCAGCAACAGAATACCCCTGTTATCACCAATACTCCAAGAACATTACTTAACTCAGATAAGTCTGGTAGCAGTTACCAATAAAATTTGCAACAAGTTCTTGATTATTTGTCAATACATGTATTAAATTTCCATGTGGTTTGTCTTCTTTGTCCGACAATTTGCCTATAACTACGGAGAAATAAGAGCTCCTTCGAACCCCGTAAATACTCTTACAACTCACAAAATGCAACTCTATGGTCACTTGCCGCCTATCACACAATACTAAATACGTAAATACTCTTAAAATGCCAGAGGCATTTCTTAGAATATTATTCCCCCAACTTATTTTCATCTACCTACATAACAAAATCAATGAAATATCTATTAATAATAGAGATTCAGTCTCTATTTGTCTGTAACCGAAACTATGTCACTGCTTACATCACAGTCATTTCAGAATTAAGTAAGTTTGTCATGAGTATTTAATTATAGTCAGTGTCATTACTACATAAATATATTAATATTCTATGAAAAATCAATTAATTATCAAATTTTCACAAAGATTTTTGATACTTATTACCTCTAGAGGAATCTATGTTTAAAATAGTTTTTTCCTAAAATATATTAGGGGATATATATTTTTATTAGGTCGACACCCCCTTATTTAATTTCATGAAATCTGAACAAAAATATATTTTACTTTAGAATCAAGTAACATCATCATCATCATCATCATCATCATCATGTCATGCTAATAGCAAAGATTATCCATAACAATCTCTCACCAAGCATCCCTATCATTCATTGCCCTTGGGAGGTCGTCTGCGCAGCAGCCAGTATCCATGCAGAGCTGTTCAATGTCGGTCTTTACTGGACAACCTGCACTGGTGTGCCCATGAGCTGTGTCTACAGCAGAACCATTGCTTATGAGTTCATCCTTGCTCTCCAGCTGTGTCCAGCAATATCTTATTCATCACATTTGATGATTTGTGTGATAGGTAAGTAAGTGCCTTATAACTGCTTCCTGGTTGGATGTTGTGTCAATTAACAAAAGTAGAAAATAAACTAAATCAAGAAATTGTTACTCCATTAAGATTTAATTTTTTCAATGAAATTATTGATGCAAACTAAAGTTTTGTTAATTCCTTTTGTTTATGAAAATTTCTGTGTTTGTATCAGTTGCTGTGTATGGCTACACCACTTGGACCCTAACAAGGTGTCCAGAGAATGATCTAGATGGAAGCTGCACAAGAATGCTGCTTGTGATCTTGAACAAGTTGTGGAAACATCACCCGACAAGGAAGCAACTGTACAGCCACCTGCCCCCTATCTCACAAACCATCCAAAGAGATGAACAAGACACTGGACACTGCTGGAGAAGCAAGGATAAAACTAAGAGACGTTCTCCTGTAGAAACCAGCACATGGACATGCCAATGTGGGTCGTCCAGCAAGACCTACATTGACCAACTCAGCGCAGATACTGGCACAGTACAGATGACCTCCCAAGGGCATATTGTATACCCTTCTCATTTATTTCTTCTTACTTCTATTCTTCTTCTGTTCTTTCTGACATCTTAGTTCTCTTCTAGCATCTTGGATATCTTAAGTTCTTCTAGGTCTCTTCTAGTGTCTGGACTTCTCTTGGGGACTTCGGTCTGGTCTTCCTTGGGGATTCTCTTTATCAGAAACCCTTGTTCATTGTTAGTTTTTAGATAATAAACACAAGACTTCGATTTACTTTGATCATATTTTATTCTCGAATCCCCCACCAGACTACCTGCGCAGAGTGAGTTGGAGCGGTGTATAACATGACTCACCACCATCGTGGTTTCTCGCGACTGACTAAAATCTATTTCTAATCTAAACCGGAAGAGGGTCTCCCCTCCACCGATTCTCACTGTATCCACCAGAAGGAAGGATTAGGACAGGTCAAGCCTTGTCATTCAAATCCTTCAAGGCCATGGGCTGCAGCTATAACGGCCATTTGGTTTCTACACTATTGCACATAAATATTAGGTATCTAATAATTATGTAACACAATGAATGATAGGGATGGTAGGCGAGAGATTATCATGATATCTTTGCTATTAGCATGACATGATGATGATGATGATGATGATTGATGTAACTTGATTCTCAAATTACTAATATATCTCAAACAATCATACTGGATGCTGTGCGGAGGACCCCTGAGGACAATCACTGATAGGGAGGTTGGCAAGAGATTGTCATAGATTTCCATTCTAATTGTAGACATGATGATCATGATGATAAAAAATTATGAATTTGCCAACTTTTTATCAGAAAATCTTAAAAGTTTGTAAATACTTTTAATGAATGAATTATTATTAAAGGCCAAAGGTTAATTTCAACCAGTGATTTAAGTTTACTTATGGCATTGTATAAGAAAGAAAAAAAAATTGCAATAAAATAGAAAACAACAAAATAATAAGAAGCAATCATTAATGATTCATGATAATACATGGTATGTCCACTTGAGCTATTGAAATATTTCTATGTTGACATTCATGTCGATCTGTTCGTTGAAGATGAGAAAAATAAGCTTATTGATTTTATAAATCATTTAAACAAGAAAAAATTAAAGAATATGTGTTTGTAAAATGATAAATAAAAGCCAAGGAAAAAATGAATCTTAATGAATCCAGACGAGATTGTTGAAAACAGAAGTAAAACAAGAAGACACTTTCATCAGCCATATTTGTTTTGTCTGAAAATTTCATTGGCAAAATTTTTTCTTTGGTTAACCAAGAAAACAGAATGTTTATCTTTTAACCTTCTCAGCTGACTTGGTTGAGGACTTCTTTTGGGTTTCTTCTTCATTCTTGGGTGTTTTAGGTGTTGTCTCTCTCTGCATCCATCTTTGTTAGTTCTATTAAATCAGTAACTCGTTTTTGGTTTGGTTTGTTTTGTTTTGTTTACGGCATATCAACCTTAGTGGGTCATTTAATGCCGATAAAGTTTTGAAATAAATCAATTCTAATGTATAATACAATTTTTTTTATTAAAACATTTTTCCATTTTTTTCTTCATTGTCAGCAAAAACATTAAATTTATCATATATAAGACTTGCCAAGGGTGATGACCAACAGGGAAGGATGGGGAGAGAGAGTCAAGGGAATCTGTGCTATTGGCATGCTTTGATGATGATGGTGATGATGATATACTTTAAATTGATTTTCCTTCTCTTGAATAAGACATCCCTTTTTTACGTCAATGGCACAACAAATGTGTGATGTAATAATAAGCACAGAAAAACTCTCGTATATCTTCTTATTTGAACCACTAATACTCCTTGGAAAATGTGAATTTATATATATATATATATATATATATATATATATATATATATTTTCCGTAGTTAGGGTCTTTCCATGTATGGTTTAACCAAGCTGATGCAGGTAGACCATAGGGAGAGCTCAATGTGCCTAATACCAGTGAGTAAAAGGACAGAGCAAGAAATTTAGTAAATGAAGAAAAACTCTAACCTTGCTTCATTACAATAATTTATTTCAACCGTATTAATACGTAGAGTAAGAGTCATGTTCTTGTGATTACCTGAAGATGCCGTATTAATACAGTTGAAATAAATTATTGTAATGAAGCAAGTTTAGAGTTTTTCTTCATTTACTATATATATATATATATATTTACCTACTTCTCTACCTAAGTAGGATGTCACAGGGTTAGTTTGAATTCAGTACTTAACTGGGTGACTTATATTTACTATAAAAATGTATTGGAAATGATTTTTATTATAAAAATGCAATGGAAATGATTTTTACTATAAAAATGCATTAGGAATTTTTTTTACTAAAAAATACATTACATTGAAATGATTTTACTATAAAAATACATTGGACAATGATTTTTGCTATAAAAATACATTGGACAATGATTTTTGCTATAAAAATACATTGGACAATGATTTTTACTATAAAAGTTAATTGGAAATGATTTTGACTATAAAAATGCATTGGAAATGATTTTTACTATAAAAATGCATTAGACAATGATTTTTACTATAAAAATGCATTGGACGATAATTTTTCCTATAAAATTGCTGTAAGCAGCTGGAGTCCTTTGTTTATTAAAAGTGATTTGATTTGGGATTAAATGACTCAAAGAGGGTTGATAAACCATAAAGCAAAACAACCAAGATCAAAGACCCCAATCTGCCCTACTATTTATCCATAGCTGGAGAGAGAATATTCGGATGCATAACTTTCCCTAGAGTATTACCACTATGTGAAATGCAAACAGCCTTGTCCAGGATTTGAACTCAGTTCGCTGAGTCTATTTCTCACAATGATAACCATTACATTATGTTAAAAATGCCACCTGGTTGTTAGTCGATATAATTTAGATGTGCTTATCTGAACTATGTGATCAGCCAATAATGATAATACTAAAAATTTCTATAAATGAAGAATTTTTGTTTTAAGTCTTTAAGATAAAGAAAATTGCCAAGGGTCGGTTTAGCTCTGTTGGTAGAGTGTTCAGCTAGAAAGCACAAGGTTCCTAGTTTGATACCATCTCTGCCAACTCAGCGTATGAGTAGCACAGGGATCTGTGCGGTTTAGTATAGAGCTGATGGTAGGTGTGGTGCTCCACCTCAGATGCAAAAACAATCTACTTTGTCTAGCGCTAGTGAAAAGGGTATAGACTTCCTCACTGATTGGCTGATACCGACTTAAGGCCACCCCAATGACTTTACTTTACTTACTTATAACAATGAAGCGCGTGGTGTAATGGTTAAAGTCATGGGAAATGGCACATCGACCCGAGTTCAATTCCTGGACGTGGCAATTATTTCACTTTGTGCTAATACCCTTGGGAAAGGTATGAATCCTACTCTCCCTCCAGCTATGGGTAAATAGTAGGGCAGACTGGGCTCTTTAACCTTGGTTAGGCAACTGGTCTAGGAGAAGGAAACCTCTGAATTCAAACCTGTTGTACTCCGCTTAAAAAATTGACCTTGTGTCGCATCCTGCTTGTGCATAGGGGTTGGTAAATATATATAACAATGAATTTCCAGTAATATTTTGTAGAAAAAATAATGTTTTCATTATAGTTTCTAAAGACGTGAAAGGGTTAAATGATTGAATTTACCAATTCTGGCATTCACTACAAAAATACAATCAACTATGTATGTTCGACTAATGAATGGTTTTGGTATCGCGCCAAAGTGTCAAACTATTTCCCAATACAAAGAGCGAAAACCAAGCGAGATCAGTTTTGAAGATCCTTTTTGCATAATTCCGGCACCATTATTTGTTGCATGAATAAACAGATTTCTTTGAGGAATAAAGTTTTCTTAAAGAACCTGACATTTTTGGAAATGAAAAGATCAGGGAAAGTAAAAATGGAGGTTGATTTCTTTTAGCTTGGCTTACAACACATTTGCCCTTTAAAACATTTCTTCAAGAATTATCATACTTTTCTACTTTCATACACAAGTGTTATATATATATATATATATATATAATCAATCAGACAAGATTATATATATATATATTGAAGAAATGGATACAACAGAAACCTACTCGAGTTTCATCGTTAGAATCATCAGGGTTAAATCCACTGAATTAATCGAGTTACCGATTAATTGCAGCTGATCACACGTATGTTCATTGAATAAGATTTATGATTACAGAGAAACTGTTTCTCTGTAACTGTTTCTATGCATAGATTATGTAACAGAATGTAAGTTCTTCAAGATTTTTCCTTTGCTTTGAATTCTCAACTTAGTTCTATTTTCAAAAACCTTTTTTATTGTTTGATGACCCCTACAAAACTGACATTTAGTATTTCCAATGGGAACATTCCCCTCACTCAATAATTTTGTTTGTTCGTCTTATCAAGAAACTTTAGTTATGACTCATCAAATTTCCTGGGACTTATTTAAATCAAATCTGTGCATCCCAGGATGTACTAAATTAAAAAGCGATCAGCATCACTGCTAACATATTATACAAAGTGGTTTAGAAAATAAAGTTAAAAGTACATTTAATTATTTTAGACTACGTTTACCAAGTTTTTGTCATCCGGTCTTAAGGAAATAAGTTTGCAGGAGTTACATCTTCGCCTATTTCAGACTTTATAATCTGTCATCAGTGGCAATGGTAATTCAGGAGGAGGGGACAATCAGGATCTGACCAATGGCTAAAATCATCAACTTAAATAATGTTGTTGCATAGCGCCTTCTTCACTGGCACTAAATAATTATAATGTTGCATACCTCTTTCTTTAATTCTATTTCTTGACCGTCTTTAGTATTCTGATCGTCTTTAGTATTCTTCTATCATCTTGACTTGGTCTGGCATCTTCTAAGATCTTGGATATCTTCTAAGGCCTAGCGTCTGGAGTTGACTTGGGGACTTCGGTCTGGTTTTCTGTTTGGGATTTCTCTCTATCAGAAACCCTGTGTCATTGTTAGTTTTTAGATAATAAACACAAGACTTCGATTTATTTTGATGTTACTTTATTTTCAATCACCAACCCAGACATCTGCTAACTAACATAGCGCGCGTGAGTTCCAGTTTTAGGCAGGACCTAAAATGGCCAACTGCTCTGCCTGACGTCTAACTGCAAACTGGGGACTCAAAAGGTCCCTCGTGACTTCACATATTTGGCGGGCTTCTGTAATTTTCCATGGAAGGACCCGGCCATGATATGAAAAGGGTCATCCCCTCAGAATTACAGGGGATTGACAATAATCTTATACAACCGCATAGATTATGTAACCATGTTGGTTGCTTTGTTTTTTTATGGCATATCAACCCTTTTCAAGTCATTTAATGCAGAATCAAGTCATGTTGATAAACAAAGGACTCTGGTTGCTTACAGTACCTGCTGTTGCTTAAGTGGTCACCCAATCAAGTATTGAACAGGCTTATCGCTGATTAACTTTGGTGAACTAACATGAACTGATGTATCCAGTGTGACTTGACTGTAATCAACTTAAATGAAGATGAATGCCTAAATGTTTTAAAAACAAAAACATGAATGGTAAATGTTAGTGAAATAGAAAAAAAAACATCCTTCAAAAATAGAATTTTTGTTTGAACATAATTTCTATCTCTTTGTTTTTATTCTAAATATTCAATACACCAGCAAATAATATGCTTGTCATATCTACAAAAATAATGATTCATTAGAAAGAAATTTTTTTTTCTTCTTTTTCTTTCAAAGGAATTTAGATCCTTTCCTTTAGCCATATTTCAACATATGGACAAAAAGAAAAATGTTGTTTTTTTTAAATATTTCAGAGGTCTTAAGCTAATATTAGTTTAGTCTGCATACAAACTTTGCTTAGTCAAGTTTCGTAAATTCCAAATATCTCAAAAGCTAACCATTAAAAATGACAGAGAATTTAGTTGAATATTTTACTAAGGGTAAAAAAGGACGAGTTTAAATTTAACAAATACTGGTTCAGAAATCTTTGAGATATTGAGGTTTATTTGATTTGCATAATAACTTCAGACAGACTACATAGTTACAAATTGCACGGTGTCAGGCATTCACCTATTTGTTCATTTTAGAAGGGAGAGCTTTGAAAGTATTTTTTTTTTTGACTAACGAGAAGAGACTCCTTCTGGTTTGAATTCAGAGTTTTCCTTCTCCTAGACTGGATGCCATACCAAGTTTAAAGAGCCCAGTCTGCCCAACTATTTACCCACAGCTGAAGGGAGAATAGTTGGATTTGTACCTTTCCCAAGAGTATCAGTGCTATGTGAAATGCAAACAGCTGTAAAAAGATATTTTCTACTAGATTTCTATTTTTTTTAAATATTTCCAAAATGAAAGAATTCTCATAAATTTCTTCTCTTTCTACAATTCATGGCATTTTGTTGTTCACCCCCAAATTGCGAAAAACTAATCAGTTTACTTCAGTGAACTTTGCCAAAAGGAATTAATCCCCCCGAAAATTGTTCTGTCCAGTCGGGTTGGCCCTGGTGATGATGCGTTGGCTGTTTCTTTGCACACTCCAAAAATACAAAGACAAATTAATAAAGTGAGAGACTTAGGACTAAAATCTTGCGAGGTTATTAGTCCTGCAAAAGAAAAGGTGTAGACACTTACAGCTTCCGGGGTTGGCGGGGGGGGGAGGGTGAGAGAAAAAGTGAAAGAAGAAAGTTTCAATATAAGATGAGAAGTCAATCAGGACAATAGAAAATTCGGTGGAACGGTGCCAACCTTTCATAGACAGATATTGATTTGGCACCGTCCATTCACCAAAATGGGCAAAAGAGCAAATCATCAACTCTAAATGTATCGCATGCAATGTATCCATCTTCTTTTTTTTTCTTTTTGATCTGAAGAAATTCTAGGATTTTATCCTTGTGACTGAAGCTTAGGTAATTTATGAGCAAGTGCATCCCGGTCTCCTGCCTCAAAAATTGCTACTAGGTGACTATTAAAATAACAACCAATGTTCAATATAGTGTTTCTAAAAATATTATTAGATAACAATAATAAGCTAAAGTAGTTATTAAATAGATATTTGTTTTTAGAATCTAAAAATAGGAAATCTGAAACTTAAAATTAGGTGTTTCATATTATAAATGAATTCTAAATATTAATTTACCATAGCAGAAATACCTAATTAAGTGAGAAAGTTATGAAATAAAATAACTGATGCATTATAAAATTCATTTATTGATAAATCAACACTGAAAATTTCATTAGAATTGAAAATTCCCTGATATATTTTACATTATTGTGATTTTTTAACGATACAACCCAAGCTCAATGGGTGACAAGTTTTCTAGTATATGTATATATATGTGTTTGAGCATGTGTGTGTGTGTGTGTGTGTGTGTGTGTTTTACCTAGCCCCCTCCACCATTGGTAGGATATGACATGAGATCAATTTTTCAATAGAGTACAGCTGGTCTGAATTCAGAGCTTTCCTTCTCCCAGGCTGGTTGCCAGACCAACGCTAAAGACTATCTACCTATAGCTGGGAGGAGATGAGATATGTATTTTCATTTCTAAATTCGGTAATTTATGAGGAAATGCGTCCCGGTCTCCTGCCTCAAAAATTGCTACCCGGTGACTATTAAAATAATGACCCAACTCAGTGTATTCAAAACTATCCATCTTCATATCTATCTATCTATCTATCTCAATTTGTTCATATTTATCTATATTACTTTAAATACAAAGATTTTTTTTATTCATGTTTGTTTAATGTCTTGTTTTTAGTTTAAATAAACAAGAATTACGACAAAAAAAGAAGCGATCCCCCCCCCAATATATTTACTTGTCGAAAATATCTATCTATCTATCTATCTATCTATTTATTCCATTTGTTCATATCTATCTATATTATTTTGTTTGTTTATCTATCGATCTATCTCAGTCTATTCCAAACAATATATCCATCTTCATATCTAAACAAGAATTACGACAAATTACGATAAATAAACAAGAATTACGATGAGCTGGAGTTTTATTTTGATAGTCACCAGGTAGCAATTTTTGAGGCAGGAGACTGGGACGCACTTCCTCATAAATTACGAAGCTTACTTGTAAAATATGAAGGTGTTCATGGCATATCAGTTAACCTCATAGGAAGTGGACGTAGCTACATGAGTTCAAATCCTAAATGTTTGGATTTCACATAGTGCTAATACCCATGGGAAAGGTATGAATCCAACTATTCTCTCTCCAGCTATGGATGAATAGTAGGGCAGACTGGGGTCTTTGATCTTGGTTGTTTTGCTTTATGGTTTATCAACCCTCTTTGAGTCATTTAATCCCAAATCAAATCACTTTTAATAAACAAAGGACTCAAGTTGCTTACAGCAATTTTATAGGAAAAATTATCGTCCAATGAATTTTAATAGTAAAATTAATTACCCAATGCATTTTTATAGTAAAAATCATTGTCTAATGCATTTTTATAGTAAAATCATTGTCCAATGCATTTCTATAGTAAAATCATTTCCGATGCATTTTTATAGTAAAAATCATTTCTGATGCATTTTTATAATAAAAATCATTTCCAATGCATTTTTATAGTCAAAATCATTGTCTAATGCATTTTTATAGTAAAAATCATTGTCCAATGCATTTTTATAGTAAAAATCATTTCCGGTGCATTTTATAGTAAAAATCATTTCTGATGCATTTTATAATAAAAATCATTTCCAATGCATTTTTAGTCAAAATCATTGTCTAATGCATTTTTATAGTAAAAATCATTGTTTATAGTAAAAATCATTTCCGATGCATTTTTATAGTAAAAATCATTGTCTAATGCATTTTTATAGTAAAAATAATGCAAAAATCATTGTCTAATGCATTTTTATAGTAAAAATCATTTCCAATGCATTTTTATTGTAAAAATCATTGTCATGCATTTTTATAGTAAAAATCATTGTCTAATGCATTTTTATAGTAAATCATTGTCCAATGTATTTTTATAGTAAAAATCATTTCCAATGCATTTTTATAATAAAAATCATTTCCAATTAACTTTTATAGTAAAAATCATTGTCCAATGTATTTTTATAGTAAAAATCATTTCCAATACATTTTTATAGTAAATATAAGTCACCCAGTTAAGTACTGCCTCATCACAGCTTATCTTCAGTGATCTAGTGGAAAAAGATTGGAAAAAAAGATTGGAGGATCAGAAAATCAGAGGGAGAATGGAAACCATTCAGACTACTGAATTACTGCCATTGGCTAAAATATTCAGAAGAATCCTGCAGACCTGAAGAGACTTGTTGTCACTCAGACTCCATTGAACCACCAGCTACAGCAGGCGTGAAAAACTCCTAATAATAATAATAATAATGATAATAATAATGATAATATATGTATAAGTTATTTTAATATAAGATTGCACGTAATCCCGTTTTGCATTATATATATATATATATATATATATATAATTTTAATTAATCATGACAAGCAAATTCGGCGAATACCATGTGCGACGTGAGGAACACTGTACAGCTGTTTCGACCTAATTTTGGTCTCATCAGCAGTGTATACCTACGATCTCCCCCCGACAGAGATCGAACCGGCGAACCCAGGACGCAAAGTCAGAGACTCTACCCCTAGGCCAACCGGACACGCCACACATGAAACTCGCCAAATCAACTTGTCAATCATAAGTGCGCAACTACTATAACATGATGTGACTTTTTCCGCATCGTATTCGTTACATCTCGCAGAGTCACGTCTTCCCGGCATGACGGCATGCATCCACGTACTCATAACCATGCTAGGCAAAGAAGTATAGGTAATTTTATTTATTTATTTATTTTTTTTTTTTTTTTTTTGTTGAGAGAAATTTTATTTATATAATTTTAATTAATCATGACAAGCAAATTCGGCGAATACCATGTGCGACGTGAGGAACACTGTACAGCTGTTTCGACCTAATTTTGGTCTCATCAGCAGTGTATACCTACGATCTCCCCCCGACAGAGATCGAACCGGCGAACCCAGGACGCAAAGTCAGAGACTCTACCCCTAGGCCAACCGGACACGCCACACATGAAACTCGCCAAATCAACTTGTCAATCATAAGTGCGCAACTACTATAACATGATGTGACTTTTTCCGCATCGTATTCGTTACATCTCGCAGAGTCACGTCTTCCCGGCATGACGGCACGCATCCACGTACTCATAACCATGCTAGGCAAAGAAGTATAGGTAATTTTATTTATTTATTTTTTTTTTTTTTTTTTTTTTTTGTTGAGAGAAATTTATTTATATAATTTTAATTAATCATGACAAGCAAATTCGGCGAATACCATGTGCGACGTGAGGAACACTGTACAGCTGTTTCGACCTAATTTTGGTCTCATCAGCAGTGTATACCTACGATCTCCCCCCGACAGAGATCGAACCGGCGGTTATCAATATATATATATATATATTGATAATATGGCGGGCTATATTTATAAGAAAATAGTGCTCAATATCTTGAATAGAACACGTACATCTAAGTTAGGGGTGCATGAACACACACACACACACACATATATATATATACAATTTGTAAAGTATATTTTTCATGTGCCTCTTGTACCACAATTGGAAGAGTGCAGTGAAAAACGAAAGGTGTTCTTTTCAAAACAGCTCCCAGCTGGGATGCCTCTTGAATACTTGGTCCAATAATTCAACAAGGATTGGCATGCCAGAAAATTCAACCAACCAACCAACCAACCAACCACTGCATGTGGAAGGTGATCAAGTGGGAACAGTGCAAATGATTCATTTTTTTTACAATACCAGACCAATGGTGCATGCAAAGAACAGAATATGTCCTGGAAAAAAAGGAGACGCAGTAAATTTTCTTGGATTTTGTGATGAAAACGGATCACCCAATCCCAACCAGTAAATGAAACTTTGTTATCATTAACAAGAAAAAAAAAAAAAAAAAAAAAACTGACTTTGCAATTCTGGCAGACCACAAAATAAAATTAAAGAAAATTGAAAAAAATGTACTGAATTCTTCAGTGAGACCAAAAGAAAAAAAATGCCAAAAAAACGAAAAAAAAAAAACAGACCTGGTTAATAAGTTCATTGGTTTAACAAATGTCTACATTGATTCTCATTAGGAACCAGCCGAGTGGTGGTGACAGGCATTAACCATTGAAGTCCGATACTTTAGCACTGGCATCTCTGATTCCCCAAGAACTATACACACCCGACACCACTAAGAATTGGATCAAGTCTATTTCACAGGCTGTAACCCTGGTTAACCATTAGGGATATGTAAGTGCAATTCAAATATAACTGTATTTCTACTTCCTATGATAGTGGTTATTCAAGCCACAGAAGAAGAAGAAGAAGAAGAAGAAGAAGAAGAAGAAGAAGAAGAAGAAGAAGAGAAGAGAGAAGAGAGAAGAAAAGAAGAAGAAGAAGAAGAAGAAGAAGAAGAAGAAGAAAGGATTAGAGAGAGAGAGAGAAGAAGAAGAAGAAGAAGAAGAAGAAGAAGAAGAAGAAGAAGAAGAAGAAGGATTAGAGAAGAAAAGAAGAAGAAGAAGAAGAAGAAGATTAGAGAGAGAAGAGAGAGAAGAGAAGAAGAAGTAGAAGAAGAAGAAGAAGAAGAAGAAGAAGGAGGGATTAGAGAGAGAGAGAGAAGAAGAAGAAGAAGAAGAAGAAGAAGAAGAAGAAGAAGAAAGGAAGAGAGAGAGAGAGAAGAAGAAGAAGAAGAAGAAGAAGAAGAAGAAGAAGAAGAAGAAGAAGAAGAAGAAGGATTAGAGAGAGAGAGAGAAGAAGAAGAAGAAGAAGAAGAAGAAGAAGAAGAAGAAGAAGATTAGAGAGAGAGAGAGAAGAGAAGAAGAAGAAGAAGAAGAAGAAGAAGAAGAAGAAGAAGAAGAAGTTCAACCAATATGTCAAATTTCCTATCCCCAGCACTTGCCACAAATGCCAAACCATAGAACCCCGCCATGATGGAAGAGCCAGTGGTGAAATACACACACAAGAGATGTGTGGGTTGTGCAATCTTCACATTAATCAACCTGCCACCTTGAAAGACTTAGTTACCACTGTGAAAAGCAGTAACATTGGTTGCAATCACCACTTAGTTTATTTCCCTTCATGGAAATGGAAAAGACCTGAATCTCCGTGGGTTGCTAAGATTTTTCCATGGTTTACATATTATTATTAGCTGCATGCACGGCGATGGTATCTTTGTAGTCGCTAAGAGGCAATTAGTCAAAGGGGTTCATTAGGCGATAAAGTTACTTCAGTTTGGAATCGGAACATACATAACCAAAAACAAAACCAAGAAAGAACGTCTACTGGTATTCGTTTATGAGATTGCTAATGATATAAGGGGCTGAGTAAGTGGGTGGGTTGAGATGTACAAAATTGATTTCTTTCCAATGAACACTGATTTAGAATGAATATAATGTTGACAGAGTCTCTACACTGCGATGACAAGGAAGCGTAGAATGTGTCGTTATAATGCGGCAGGAAATGTGTTCACTCAACCAACATAACTGAAAGATAACTGAAAAGTGTTCATTTGTAACATTGTTGGTCGTCACAAAGTTGTCAAAGAAAAATCTTGTCTAAGAAAAAGGATGTCTAAGATGAAGAGAAGACAAAGCAGCTGTTGAGAGAGGTGATCATTTGATCTCAGTAACAAAAGAATAGACAAACATGCCATTACAATTAGGTTCCAATCTATATATAAATTCTGGTATTCCTAAATCTCCTGCCCGTTATCATCCTGCAACACCCTCTGATTAAAAACAAGACCATCCAAATTGTTCAAGATGCAATGCAAAAGTCTAAGTCCAATTTATCTGGTGTTGCTTAATCACAGATTTCTTATTTGTCTCATTTTATTTCACCCAATTTTAAAAATGAAACATTCCAATCTCGACATAGGTAAATATCTAACATAGATAATTTATGAAGAAGTATGTCCCAGTCTCCTGACTCAAAAATTGCTACTTGGTGACTATCAAAAACAACCCCAGCACTTCGTAATTCTTGTTTATTTATCGTAATTTGTCGTAATTCTTGTTTAGATATGAAGATGGATATATAGTTTGGAATAGACTGAGATAGATAGATAGATAAACAAACAAAATAATATACATAGATATGAACAAATGGAGATAGATAGATATTTTCGACAAGTAATTGTATTGGGGGGGGGTCGCATCTTTTATGTCGTAATTCTTGTTTATTTAAACTAAAAACAAGACATTAAACAAACATGAATAAAAAAAAATCTTAGTATTTAAAGTAATATAGATAAATATGAACAAATTGAGATAGATAGATAGATAGATAGATATGAAGATGGATAGTTTTGAATAGACTGAGCTGGGTCATTATTTTAATTGTCACCTGGTAGCAATTTTTGATGCAGGAGACTGGGACGCACTTACTCATAAATTACCCTAACATACACTACCACTTTAGGTCAGGGTGGACCTGGGAGTAATGGCTATGAAGCGGTACTCCACACTTCCCTGAACTCTATAACTGGAACTTCACCATTAGAGGCAGTTTAAATTCATACCGAGGATACACCTGGTATCTGATACCTTTTTGCCTGGTATTTAATATCTTTTATACATCATGATCATCATCATGTCGCGCTTTCAGTGCGGATATCCATGAATGTCATGGATATCTATCGGTGGCTGTTGACTCATCAATAGGTGCCAGTCTTAGAGATGAGGAGCAGTAGTTTCCTAACTGAACTGTTTGATCCTGGCCGTTGACCCATTTAGGGTTCCTCCGCCCAGCATCATATGAGCCCCGACATTGTCCCAGTATGGGATCATCTGCCGTTTCTCACATCCACCACGCTGCTACCCATGGCTTCCTTTTTACTGACATTTTGGCTTGTTATTTCATTCTTTTGGCTATCTTTCGGTCTGTATACTCGTCGCCGTAGAAAATAATTGTTTTAAAAATCTTTTATACATCCCCCTTTAAATTTTATCTTTTTATATTTTTATGTATTTATCCATTCACTGTAGATCGCTGAAACATTTAGCGGAAAAAGGCACAAAATCTTCCCTGACAGGATGGGGGGGTAGAAAGGAGGAAAGTTTCTTTCTGTTCAAAGGAATATATCAAAGTTCTTAAAAGGGGAATTCTAAAACATTAAGCTCAAAAGACACATTCTTCTCTGCAGCACACCAGAAATATAACTCAGTAACTCAAAACACAAACTTTCTTATTATCTACTTCAATAAAAAATAACCTTCAACCTCACCTGTCTGTCAAATCTCCATATCAACACAGTCGGAAATGGTGGGTGTAATGGTGGAATTGGAGAGGCTATTACATAACACATTTGCTAAATATCATTTTGTCATAAGAAGTACTTGGGAGTCTCTCTTTCTTTATTTATCTCTGCACTTGTACAATTTTCATTTGCCTCATTGCACTTACAAGTAATTTCCTTTTTTCTCTTTTCAGTCTGCTTAAACCAAAACTCAAACATATTCGATATACAATATCACCCATAAATAAGTACACTCCTAACAAATTGTATACATATATATTTAACAACACGTTCACATGAGCAGGATGTGGCACAAGGTCAATTTCTTAAGCGGAATTTAACAGGTTTGAATTCTGAGTTTTCTTTCACCAAGGTTAAAGAGCTCAGTATTCTCTACTATTTACCCATAGCTGGAGGGAGAATAATTGGATTCATACCTTTCCCAAGGGTATTAGCACTATATGAAATGCAAACAGTTGATTATCTCATAGACAAAAGATATCAACATTTCTAGTGGAATATTACACAATTGAAACAGATATTATTAGGTATTATTTATTACCAAACTCTACACCTTGAAACTCTGTAACCAAAAATATGAATATATAATCAGTCCAAAAACGGATATTATTAGGATTATTTATTACCAAACTCTACAGCATTGAAACTCTGTAACCAAAAATAAAATTGCATAAATATATATAAAGCGAGTTTTATCTTTGGACAGATACATATTCATTTCTTTGGTTAAAGAGTTTGGATGGTGTAGAGTTTGGTGATAAATAATATTTAATAATATCTGTGCAAGAAAGTGGAAAGCTGATGGTAGGTATGGTGCCCCACATAAGACAAAAAACAATCTTTCTGATATAGCACAGAGGAAAAGTGTATAGGCTCCCTCGCTATCCAGCTGATAATGACAATAAGCTATTCGCCAACTTTACTTTTCTATTTTGATCATATATATATATATATATATATATATATATATTTGGATTCATTAGTTTAGAGTTTAGTAATAGATAATATCTAATAATATCCATTTTGATTGTATCATTTTCCACAGAAAAACAAAATTCTAGTATTTTTGAAAAGAAAGTTAACATTTCTTAATCAATTACTTTCCCCATTCAGTTGCACCTGTCTTTTATGTTCCCCTATGGCCAACTGTCTACATTCACTAATGATTGAATTCAAGTTGTTTGCACAGTTCATAATCAATTACTTTCCCCATTCAATTGTACTTGTTTTTGTGTTCCGCTATGGCCAACTGTCTACACTTGTTAATGACTGAATTCAAGCTGTTTGCACAGTTCTTAATCAATCACTATCCCCATTCAGATGTACCTGTTTTTTATGTCCCCTATGGCCAACTGTCTACATTCACTAATGATTGAATTCCAGCTGCTTGCACGGTTCTTAATCTCTGTCCCCATTCAGTTGTACCTGGTTTTTTTATGTTCCCCAAAGGGCAACTGTCTACATTCACTAATGATTGAATTCAACTTGTTTGCACAGTTCTTAATCAATTACTATCCCCATTCAGTTGTACCTGTTTTAGTGTTCCCCAAAGACTAACTGTCTACATTTGCTAATGACTGAATTCAACTTGTTTGCACAGTTCTTAATCAATTACTATCCCCATTCAGTTGTACCTGTTTTAGTGTTCCCCAAAGACTAACTGTCTACATTTGCTAATGACTGAATTCAACTTGTTTGCACAGTTCTTAATCAATTACTTTCCCCATTCAATTGTACTTGTTTTTATGTTCCCCTATGGCCAACTGTCTACATTCACTAATGATTGAATTGAACTTGTTTGCACAGTTCTTAATCAATTACTTTCCCCATTCAATTGTACTTGTTTTTGTGTTCCCCTATGGCCAACTGTCTACATTTACTAATGATTGGATTTAGCTTCTAATTTCTTTCTATACATAAATCACATTTGTTATTCTGTTGGTTTTATTGATCTTTCGATTTTTTCTAATTTTCTTCTTTCTTTTTTTTCTATTTCTCTTTTCACTTCTCTAAAGCCATTTTGTAGATTTTTCTTTTTCTTCTCTTTGATTTCTCATTTCTCTTCATTTCTTTTTCTCCCCCCCCCCACCGCCCCGCCAATATCTTGTAAGTTGTCCATTTCATTGTCCTTCTTTTGAAGTTTCTTGTTATTTTGCCACTATGCCTTCTCTATTTGGTATCATGAATTCTATTCACCATCAAGTTAACAGTCTTAGTCAATTTCTTCTTTCTTTTTATACAAAGTCTGTCAACATTATCTCTCAGGTGTAAAGCTTTGTATATTACCATTCTTACATTCTTTTTTATTCTCTCTTCGGTTTCCAATCAGCCCAGAATGGGACTTACCGTTTCTGCTATCCATAGATTATACATTTTATTAAATTTCTGCTATTCACTCATGTTTCTGAAAATATTCCTGACTCTCTTGAGGTATTTGTTCTTTTCTCTAATTTCTTGTTTTCTTAAATAAAATTCTTCTCATATCAGTCTACAATCATCATCATCATGTCACGCAATTAGCACGGATATCCATGACAATCTCTTGCCAACCTTCCCTATCATTCATTGCACCCGGGAGGTCCTCTGCGGAGCAACCAGCATCTACGCATATTTGATCAATGTAGGTCCTTACCGGGCGCCCCACACCTGCATGTCCATGTGTTGGCTTCCACAGGAGAACGTCGCTTATGATCTCGTCCTTGCTTCTCCAGCAGTGTCCTGCATGCCTAGTCCGTCTCACTCGGATAGTCTGTGAGATGGGGAGTGGGGGCAAGTGACCGTACAGCTGTCTCCTCGTGGGGTGCTGCTTCCATGACTTGTTCAGAACTGCACGCAGCATTCTTGTGCAGCTGCCATCTAGCTTATTCTCAAGACGCTTTGTTAGGGTCCAAGTGGTGCAGCCATATAGCAGCACTGATTCAACCACAGCCTGGAAGAACCGTCGCTTTAGCTTGTCAGGGAGATCGGACCTCCATATGACTGATAATTTGTTTGTGGCCGACCATGCCTTTGCTATTCGTGTATTAACATCGCTCTCTGTGGATGAGATATTACTACCTAGGTAGTTTTTTCGAACTTGGGAACTTTCTTGTTGTATTCGGTTAGTGGAATGAGAACAGGATACCCCCGTGGACTGAATAAAGGGTTAGGTTCAAAGTTCCGTGATGGCTCCCGATTACGACAACAAAGTTCCCGAGTTCGAAAAAAGGTTGGCCACCTCACATAGGTTGGCAAGCTAGGCTAGCAGACCACTGGACTGGTGTGTTTGAATTAATAGCGTCGATCCCAGGGGGCTATCCCCCCAGGCAATACCTGCCCCCTTCGGGGCAGGGCTGGATTTATTGAGGGGGAATGCCGAAGGGATCGACACAATTTTTGTTCTTTCCCACCCATGAGCTTCGGCTTGTGGGTGGGCCCACGTTAAAACGAGGCCTTGTGCTCAGCCCATACAAGTGGGGTATGAGGCAAATACCCACTGTTAGTTAATTCAATTCTCACTGAGTGCCCTTACTTTGGGCCTTGTGTCATACCTAAGCTAAGCTTAGAAAATAACTGGATACTTTGTGTGTTGTCATGGTGAGTAAGCTAGGCTAGCAGACAATTACTAGCGAGTTCAATTCTCACTGGGCGCCCCATTCGTCTGGCCATGTGTCAAACTTGGTTATCTTAATATCATAAAATCATTTATGGAATTCTTAAATTTTAGCAAAGATTTCTACTGAATCTCTTTCAATGACTTTCTAAAAAAGGCAAAAACTATTTTTGCTTTTGTTCTTAATTTCAAATTTTTGGAAAATATTTTTAAACTCATTTTTTAATGTGTCAGACATTTTATAAATGTTAAAAGATATTTAACTTCATTTCTAAAGAGTTCCCATAATTATAAACAGTTCAGAAAATTTTTTCATAAATTTACAACACAAAAATATAGCAAATTGGAAACTTGAAAGATTTTTTGATTGTGATTTTTTCAATAAATTTTTCGTTGCTATGCACTCCAGAAATGAAAGTCCTAAGAATTTTTTTCATTTTTATTCCATTTATTCATATTTTCGCCATTTTAGATTCATAAATTCAAATTTCTTTTGGATTTTACTTCATTGGTGTAAATAAAAAAATACATCTTTATTTATTCAGTTATGAAATGAAATAATTTATATGGTTATTGGAATATCATATTTTTAAACTTTAGCACTTCGAATTCAACAGTCAAAATACAAATAAATATATCTATTAATAATGGAGAATCGTTTCCAGTTTTTGTCTGTAACAAAAATTACGTCACTGTTTATGTCACATTACCCAAAATCATCATAACATAGAATAAACACAGTCAAAATTTGAACATGCAACATTAGACAGTCCTCATTGTTTTTTAAAACAAGTTTTAATAAATACATGACTGGTATTATATATCTATATATAGTTTGTTTTATTTTAATACATATTTAAAGTTTACATTTCAAATTGTTTTATTTTTTAATCCTTTAATGAATTTAATGATTTTACTTACTTAGGGTACAAACTCGCTGACATTGAATTTTTTATTCCACCCCTCAGGCAATATGTTTCAAAAATCTATTTTTCCATCGCCCGGAGGGTGTTTTTTATTTTGTACTAGTACATATAAAAATAACTGATTCAATTGAATTTTCCCTAGAGATGTAGTTTAGAGTCATACCCAGGACACCCCTCCTTTTTTTTTAGGGTGAGGGTCTTACTCCTGTTCAAGGGATTCAATCAGCTTTATATAAGGGTGATAGCTAAAAAAAGGTTTCATTTTTCATTTAAATTCCTCAATTTTTTATTTGAGTTTGTGTTGTATTCTCTCTTTACTTCTATTATTTTTCTGCTCATCTTTGGTATCTTACGTTCTTCTTCTAGCGTCTGGACTTCGTCTTGGGGACTTTGTGTCTGGTCTTCCATTGGGGATTTCTCTTTATCAGAAGCCCTGTGTCATTGGTAGTTTTTAGATAATAACCCAAGACTTCGATTTGCTTTAGATCATATTTTATTCTGAAATCCCCACCAGACTACCTGCGCAGATTGAGTCGGTCGTGCGCTTAACACGACTTAACACTTTCATGGTTTGGCCGATACTGAACTAAACTCTATTTCTAATCTAAACCGGAAGAGGGTCTTCTCCACCGATTCTCACGGTATCCACCAGAAGGATCAGGATGAGGTCAAGCCTTGTCACTCAATCCTTCAAGGCGGCTGACTGCAACTTATAACAGCGATTTTGGTTTCTACACTACTGTAAATAAGTGTTAGGGTACTAACAATAATGTAACATTTGTTTTTGTTGTTTTTTAATGATGAAAACTAATAATTTAGTAGATTAGTCTTAAACTTATTTAGTAACACTATACCAAATACTAAATACTTGCTTTGGTTTTATATTATGGGATACTTGTTTCTTTTTGTTTAATTCCCTGTTTCTTGAGTTGGATAGGAGAGTACCTTTTAAGGTAAGATTATTCTCCCTTTAACTCTTATCATCCTGTTGTGGGGGGGTTGCTTGTACTCCTCAGCAGAGAATATGGTCAGCATATTCTAATCCCCACCAACAGGACAGTTTTCAGTCTCAGTTACTGAATTTAAACAAAGATTTGGTGTCTCAAAAGTTTTGAGACAAAACAGAATTGGTGAAATCCTCCTTAACACACCTAAATTCCACCACTGTATGTCAACATATCGAAAGAAAAAAGATACTAAAATTATTTAAATTCAATTTTCATTTAAATTCAGTTTAATGAAATTTCAGCGCGTAATATATCAACTCTTAACATCCTGTTAAGAATTTTCTAAGTCCAGAGCATTCCTATAAGGATATATAAAAAAATGGCTAAAAATTACCTTTGCATCTAAAGTTACCTATTATTTCCCTTAAATCAAAGATTTCTACATACGTTTAATATTAAATTTAAACAAAGGCTATTGTTTGGGGCTGATTAGTTAAAACGAATGTGACTTCCAGCCGGGTGGAATGAGGCGGCATAGGACTTTAAGAGTTAATGTGATTACATTTTGTATTTCATTTTTATAGTAACTAAACACATTTTCTTCTTTTTCATTTCAAATTTTCTCTTTCCCATCTTATCTCACTAGATTTTTGGTTGGTTGGCTGGTTGGTTGATTGGTTGATTGGTTGGATTTTATGGCATATCAACCCTTGTTTGGTTATTTTATGCCAAAGATGTTTTTATCTTTTTCATTCTTGTTGGGTATTCAAACATTTTTAAAACTCATTTTTTAATCTATTTAATCCATAGATGGAACCCTAACAAGTTCTACAAGTGGACCTGGGAGTAATGGTGATGAGGGAGTACTCCACACTCCCCAGAGCTCCAGAATTGGAACCTCACTACTAGATACAGTTTAATATCATACTCAGGACATTAAGACCCTAAGCTACTGTATTCTAGCACAAATGATGAAAAGATTTGAGGGTTTGCCATAAGAGAATACAATCAGGACAATCTTGTAGGTGCTAGGGCCTGATGTGACCAGCCAATTAATCTGGGGAGGCCTCTCCAGCTGTTCATTTACCCCAATTAAGGGCCAAATTGGAGTGTTGTATGTCTTGGACTGCTCAGCCCCCAGGATTCTGTCCTGAAGCATCATCAACCATGGACAACATGTGGCCTCTTTGGGGAGGGAGTCTTACTTCTATGCAGAGCCAACAGAGATTTTAAAGTGATATATTTTGTGCTTCATTTTTATAGTAATTAAACACATTTCCTTCTTTTTCATCTCCAATTCTTTCCTTCAACTCGTTTCTCATTTTTCTTGGCTAATGTCATATTTTCTCTTATTCATTCCTTTTGACCAACATCAACAAACTAAAAAGTAAATAGAGATATGTCATGTCTATTAATAATGGAGATTCGCTTCCGGTTTTTGTCTGTAACAAAAATTACGTCACTGCTTACTTCACATTACCCAAAATCATCATAACATAGAATAAATACACTCAAAATTTGAACATGCAACATTAGACAGTCCTCATTATTTTTAAAACAAGTTTTAATAAATACATGACTGGTATTATATATATATATATAGTTTGTTTTATTTTAATACATATTTAAAGTTTACATTTCAAATTGTTTTATTTTTTAATCCTTTAATGAATTTGATGATTTTACTTACTTAGGGTACAAACTCACTGACATTGAATTTTTTACTCCCACCCCTCAGGCAATAGGTTTCAAAAATCTAGTTTTACATCGCCCGGAGGGTGTTTTTTATTTTGTACTAGTGCTTATAAAAATCTTATAAAAACAAACATTTTCTTGGCTTGTTATGACAATTGCAATTCTTTTGTCTCAATATTTTATTTATGAAACAATTCACCTGATCTATTCTATTGCCTTCCATGGTGTGTAATGGTTAACGAGCTGGGCTATCAGAGCATTCTTAGTGAGTTTGATTCTCACAGGGTGCTCTATACTTCTGGCCTTGTGCCAAACTATATCTTCATCATCAAATTGTGCTGATAGCATGGATTCCCTTGATTCTCTCTCAACTTCCATCCCTATTGGCCATCGCTCTTGGTAGGTTGTCTTGACGGTATCCAGTAGTAGACCATTATTAGTGAGTTTGATTCTCACAGGGTGTTCCATACTTCTGACCTTGATGTCAAACTAAGCTTAGTAAATGACCACTACAATCCCCATCCCCATCTCAATAAAGTTTTAAAAAAACAGAACATTTGATGATATCTTTGGGGAGATTCTTTTTTTTCTCTTTCTAGTTCCTCAATTTTTTTATCACAATAAAATCTAATAATTTAGTGAGTTAGCCTTAAATATTAAAAGTGAAGTTTATTGCTTTGATGTTATTTAGTTCTTTTCTTGTTTCTTTTTATATTTCTTGTTTCTTGGTGAGTTCGGTGGAAAGAGTACCTTTTAAGGCAAGATCATAGTCACCTTAAAGTGTATATTTTGTATTCTATTCTTATATCAATTAAAGATCTTTCTTTTCTTTCTTTCTTTAATGGACAGAGTATCTTTTAAGGCAAGTTCAAGCTCACCTTAAAGTGCTTATATTTTGTATTCTATTCTTGTATTAAATAAAGACGTTTCTTTCTTTTCTTTGTTTCCTTGATTGAAGAGTTACAAAAAGAGGTCACTGGTGGCTTGCTAAGTCAAATAATGTAGATAATTTTTCTTAAATGCATTTAAATATGGCCACTTTCTGGTAATTGGATGAAATTTGCATTCTACAGTGAATAGGTTAAGTAGATAAATATATGTGCATATATGTGTTTGGTTAATGTGTGTGCCTATTTGTGTGTGTATGTTTGTGTGGGTCAGTGTTTATGTATATGTGTGTGTTTGTATGTGTCTATGTGTGTGTGTGTTTGTGTGTGTGTGTGTCAGTGTTCATGTGTCAGTGTTTGTCTCTGTGTGTGTGTGTGTCTGTGTGTGTGTGTGTATGTGTGTGTGTGTATGTAAATATTATTTAAATGAATATGTTTATTTTACCAGATGTGTGTATGCCCATCAATTAACTAATTTTGCATATGTCTTATGTAAAATACATATTACGTATATAGGTTAATGAATTATGTATATGTGGAGTTTCAGTTTTGTGAATGATGAATAGGAAATTGCATTGTTGTATAAGCATATATTGATTATTCTAATTGTTGCTGTATTTCTAGGATTTATATAATATGTGTCTGTGTGGGGCAAAAAATGCTGATCTTTATTCCGAGAACAAACTGGTATATATATATATATATATATATATATATATATATATATATATATATATATGTCTGCAGATTACTTTATATACGCTTCCCAATTTTCAGGTTGAGCACTCTGTGTAGAAGGGACTAATTGCGAAAATTCCCCGCTTCGGCGGAATGCTAGTCCCACTAGAGACCTCTGGTGAGTTTATTTCCGGTTTAGGAAATATAGCGATTATTCTGCCTTCTATTCTAGGCAGCTGCTTGTGGACCCATCGGTAAGAGACTTGACGAGCGAAAGTTCGTTCGGGTCTCGATCCCGACTTGAGGTAGCTGCTGAAAAATAAGTTTAGCTGTACTGATGAGGGGTGAAACCCCGAGACGCGCGTCTGCAGATTACTTTATATATATATATATATATATATTTATTTAATTTGCTGAGTTTTATAGATCAATGTTTATTATAAACAGCTATTAATGAATTTTAGGTGGGCATATATGTTCAAATATAAGGCTAAACAAATCTAGAAAATGTCAATCCCTGAATGTACATTTCGACCTATTAGGTCTCATCAGCAAGGTTATAGACATGGGAGACTGCTCCGTGTGTGACTCGAAAACAGCTTGGCAGTCAAGGTTTCGAATCACACATGGAGCAGTCTTTCCCATGTCTATAACCTTGCTGATGAGACCTAATAGGTCGAAATGTACATTCAGTGATTGACGTTTTCTCGATTTGTTTAGCCTTACATATGAACATATATGCCCACCTAAAATTCATTAATTATTAACTAATTAATTTTCAAAATTAGGTATGACTTCAATTAAGCACATATCCTCAAAAAAAAAAATATATATATATATATATATATATATATATATGGAGAAAATTTAGAAAACAAACACTGGATGTTATGATGGATGGAAAATTTATTGTCGATACTCGAGTATTTCGGTTTTACAGTTGAAACCTTCTTCAGGACTAAGGATTTGTGTGGATAGAAGATGAAGGATGTTTTGTATGCGATGAATTAGAAAAATGTGTGGAAAAAGTTTATTTATCATTAGTTGCGTGGCGTTTGTAGTTAAAAGTTGATATATATATATATATATATATATATATATATATATATATATATATATATATATATATATCAGGAATGGCCAAAATTTTAGTGCAACAACACTAGTATATTTCTAAGTCTTGTATATATATCTATCTATATATATATATATATATATATATATATATATATATATATATATATATATATACATATATATGTACATATATACATATATACATATATATATATATCACTTATTTTCTCTGAATGTTTGATAAGTAGACCTAGCATAGAAATGAATACAATATGGGAACCCATAATTAAGAAGGCCAGATCAGATTGAGAAAAAAAAACACAATATGAGTCTAGGTAAAAAATCATACATAAGTAAAATAGGTAGATATTCTAGCCAAATCAAGACATTAGGTTTATAAGTTCCCAAAATTCACACTCAATTGTCCAATTGGACACATGGCCGTGTGGATAAGGCAGTTAGGTTAAAAAACAGTTCTAAGTGACAGTTATTTCTGGTTTCCAAGTTCAATCCTGAGTGAAAGCAGTTAGAAAAATAATTAATTAATTAACACAACTCGAATGAGAACAGGATACCCCCGTGGAATAAATAAAGGTTTAGGTTCAAAGTTCTGTGATGACTCCCGAGTCCGACAAGGTTCACTGAGTCCGACAAGAAATACCTGAAGAAGGCCGGAGGGTATATCGGCCGATATGTTGTACAAATAACAATGAAGATGGGGACAATAGTCCGAATAACGCTAATAATACTAATCACTTATTTCAATTTTCTTTTCTCTAAGAACAGAGCTTAAACTCCGATATAAAAAATTTTCTTCAAAATTAAAGCTTTTTCGTGTGCATGTGTGTATGCATGTGTGTGGAAATATTTTATGTATTGTTAGTAATAATCCTGACTGGACTTGAAAAAAAAACCCAGCACCTTTCAAAGATAAACAAAAAATAAATAAAAAGATCATAAATTTATATATTAGTAAAATGCTTCTTTGAATCTCAAAGATAAGATGCAAGCAAAATCAGTTTTGTAAATCTTATTGTCAGGTCCAGAAGTCAGTTGTATTTTACAGTGAAGATGTTTACGTTTCAACAAACACGTATACATTTGTCACGTAAACCCTTTGTAAACCGTAACTTTTAATCATCAACTTGTGACCTCAACCGACTTTCTTAGTAAACAGATCAAAAAGGAAAAGATGAATGTTTAAGTTGAAAGGACATGAACAAAACAGTAAAATGCAATAGTTCAAGTTATGACAAAGATGCAACCATTTTGAAGAGACCAAAAACATCTTTGAAAAGGTAACACACAAAAACATATATATTTTGACATTCAACTAAAAATGTTTTATTTCAATTTATTAATAAAAGCGAAAAAAAAAAGAAAGAAAAAGAGAATAATAAACCTGCATTATAAAATAAGATTTGACCTTTTTGAACAATGAAAAATGATATGTCAGTTAGAACCAACGTTTTTTATTTATTTTTTTTTGTTCCCACGGTCTGAAAAGAGACACAACAGAATCTTTGTTTTCTTGAGAAAAAGATGCACCAACAACATTTGTTTCCCTTCTGCTCTGTAAAACCTTTTTTTTTTTTTTTGGTATAAACAGGTAAGATAACTTTAATTATTCTTCCAAGGTGAATATAAAGCCAAATAAAGAGAGAGATAAAAAAAAATACAGAAAGAAAATCTAAATAGAAAAAGCAAAAGTTTTGCAATAAGTTACATAATGGCAGACAGAGCTTATCATTTTTATAAGGAAGTGTAGTAAAAATTTAAATTTAACTAGAATAAGATGCACCAACAACATTTGTTTCCCTTCTGCTCTGTAAAACCTTTTTTTGGGTATAAACAGGTAAGATAAGATTAATTATTCTTCCAAGGGAATATAAAGCCAAATAAAGAGAGAGATAAAAAAAATAAGGAAAGAAAATATTGTTACATAAACTATGCAGTTGCATAAGATTATTGTCAATCCCCTGTAATTCTGAGGGGATGACCCTTTTCATATCATGGCTGGGTCCTTCCATGGAAAATTACAGAAGCCCGCCAAATATGTGAAGTCACGGGGGACCTTTTTGAGTCCTCAGTTTTCAGTTAGACGTCAGGCAGAGAAGTCGGCCATTTTATGCTCTGTCTAAACTGGAACTCACACGCGCTATGTTAGTTAGAGGATTATGTATAGTTAAGGAAATAAAAGTTTGGATAATTAATATGTTCTTGTGGTTAATGAATGTCTTGGTAAGAAGACTAAAAATGACGACCAGCCAGCAAGAACATAGTAACAGAAAACCAGACCGAAGTCCCCAAGTCAACTCCAGACGCAAGATCTTAGAAGATGCCAGACCAAGTCAAGATATGTGATAGAAATACCAAAGATGATCAGAATACTAAAGACGGCCAAGAAATAGAATTAAAGAAAGAGGTATGCAACATTATAATTATTTAGTGCCAGTGAAGAAGGCGCTATGCAACTATCTGAATCGAAAAAGCAAAAGTTTTGCTTTAAGTTACATAATGGCAGACAGAGCTTATCATTTTTATAAGGAAGTGTAGTAAAAATTTAAAGTTAACTAGAATAAGATGCACCAACAACATTTGTTTCCCTTCTGCTCTGTAAAACTCTTTTTTTTATATAAACAGGTAAGATAAGATTAATTATTCTTCCAAGGGGAATATAAAGCCAAAAATACAGAAAGAAAATCTGAAAATATACCATAAAATAAAACAAAAAAAACTAAAATGACCACAACATGCCAACACTGTTACTTCAAATTTCATATCTTGTTATCCATGATCATCAGACAATCAAATGATAGAATTGCAATACGTGAAACTTAAACTAAAAGCATTGTATTTACTTTTGTAAATGATGTGCCCAGAGGATGTAACTCACTATTTACTTCATTGAAACTTTAATTGGTTTAGGGTATTATTTAAAAAATAAATGTACAAATACATATGCTGTTTCATCCTTGTGGATTATTAGTAATAGTAGTTGTAGTAGTTGTGGTATATTATTTTGATTTTTTTGGACTGTTGCACCCATTTTTATTTTGATATGTAAAAAAAATCTGCTGCATCCTCCAAACTTCTGCAGATGTTCACTGTCTATCCGAACATAGCAATTATCCAACATGAGAACTCATTTTGAATAGTTTGACTGTTGATTAAACAAAGCATTGAAGAACTTTTGAAGATCTCATTCAAATAATAATGTCATGGTTTCTGCACTCCTATCAATCTGAAAAGTGACACAAGAAGTGTCATGATCATAAAAAAAAAAAGAAATCAAAACTCAAACAATTAAAAATGATTTCTCGGGTTGGGTCATTGTTATGCTCAGATAGAAGAAGACAAGAGGATATAGCATCTGAAACATTGTGTTTTTGCATACACAATTAAGATAAGGACAACAGTCAAAAGTGTCAAAATAATACACATCAAACCTCATGTTACATACTGACGTTTTCACTAAACCAAATCAGCATATAATGTTGTATACCCTTTTCTTACTTCTTACTCTGGTCGTATTTTCTTCTGGATGGCTTTGCTATTCTGATCGTCTATCATCTTGGTCTGGTCTAGCGTCTGGTATTGATTTGGTTGGGGACTTCGGGTCTGGTCTTCTATGGGGATTTCTTGTTATCAGAAGCCCTGTGTCATTGTTAGTTTTTAGGTAATAAACACAAGACTTCGATTTACATTGATGTTACTTTATTTGTAAATCCCCAAACCAGACATCTGCGCAGATGACAGGATGCACATAGAAATGAGACTTACACCTTCGAGCTCCTACCTGCTAACTGACTGAGTTACTTAGTATCCTTAAACCGGAACAGGGTCTTCTATGCCTTCCGGTTCTCACGATTTATCCCCGAAAGGCAAGGTGAGAGTGAGGTCAAGCGCTGTCACTCACTCTCAAGGCCATCAGCTGCACTAATCGCCACACTATTGCCATAATCATTAGGTATCTAATAATTATGTAACACTCATCTCAAAAATTCAGTCAGAAGTTGTAGTAGTCATGCACTTCAGTGTTACTAAAATTAGAAGTCCTTTTATGTTTTTTATATTATTTGTAATACTTAATTTTTTATTTATTTCTGTTTATAATAATTTTCTTTTTAACCTAATAGTAGTTGTAGTAGTTGTAGTATATTATTTTGATTTTTTTTTACTGTTGCACCCATTTTTATTTTGGTGTGTAAAAAAAATATGCTGTATCCTCCAACCTTCTGCAGATGTTCCCTGTCTATCCGAACATAGCAATAATCCAACCTGGGAACTCATTTTGAATAGTTTGACTGTTAATCAACTTTTGAAGATGTCATTGTTTTACATGCCTATCAATCCAATAAGTAACATGAGAAGCATCATGATCATTAAAAAAAAATCAACATTTAAATTATTCAAAAGATTTCCCAGGCTGGGTCATTGCTGTGCTCAGATAACACCTGAAGAAGACTGGAAAATAGAACGGGCGAAATGTTTCTTTTTTTTTACATACAATAATAAAGATGAGGACAACAGTCGAAAAAATCAAAGTAATACAAATTAAACCTTATCTCAATAATTCAGACAGAAGTTGTAGTAGTCATTCATTTCAGTTGTATTATAAATTATAAGTCAATTTATATTTTTTATATTATTTGTAATATTTATTTTTTTACTTATTTCTGTTTATAATCATTTTCTTTTCAACCTATTATTACTTTAATGATTTAGTCATATTTTTTTAAACTCATTTAATTTTATTGGGGTGGGAGTTACTTTTCTTTATCTTTAGGACCCCGTCACTTTTCTCAACTCAATAACCCCCACCCCATGACACTGTGATCTTGTAGATTTTACTGGGAATAAGTGACAACAAATCATTTTAGAACTTTACTCAGTAATTTTATATCCTTTTATTTGTTTGAATAGTTTCACTTCTTTGAATGTCTAATTCTTGCAAATTTGTTTTTGTGGTTTACAATCTTTGAGAATTTTCAAAGTATGCTAAGGATGATGGCTATAATCATCATATTCTTATGTTTCAGTTTTTCAAATTTTTTTTTTATCTAGTTTTTTATATACTTTTAACTCCACCCTGCTATATATTGAAATGGCCACACCCATTCTCTACCATTATCATTATTAACAACCATTATCCAAGATATGCAACACCATTCCCCTATCAACAAGGGTGGCACAACTATGGTGGTCCGTGTTTGGTCATATGCTACAGATGCCCTCCAAAAAAACCCCACAAAAATCCCTGGAATTTGCAGAAATAGGGTCAAAGAACTAAGGGGCCACCACTGCACAAACTTGCTTGGTAAGCTGTGGGTGAACCTCCAAAATGCAAGACTGGGAGCCCTAAGATCTTTCAAGTGACTGAGCAAAGGACCCCCTCAAAGGAAAGGACAGTGGGGCTTCAAATAAGGAAGGACTGAATGCTATTGTAGGATTTTTCTTTCGAAAGAGGGGGCCAAAAAAAAATTCAAACGTTTTTCTTTACTCTAATTCTCTCCGAACTGTAAGGAAAACTTCAAATAATCTCAGTCCTCAGCTTTCAATCTTCTTTGCTAAAAAGAACACCATCGTCCTCACTCGTTTTGGTTATTTTAAGTACACACAAAAAACAAACATCCAGCACATGTCGAACCTCGCGTCCGTCCAGTACCTAGATTGCATTTGTTTTTGCATGTGGGCGGACGTGGGTTCGATCCCGGCAGGCAAGACAAAGTTTGCTCTTTTTCGTTCTCCGTCACAATTTTCCAAACTACTTCAGTGACAGAATACAAGACTGGGAGTCTTAAGATCTAGCAAGCGACCCCACAAAGGAAAGGAGAGTGTGGCTTCAAATAAGGAAGGACTGAATGCTGCTGTAGGATGTTCCAAACTACTTCAGTGGCAGTATATTGTAAATTATCATTATTATCCAATAGATTTCCATGTCTTTTTAGGTCCGAGGTATGTCAGGAAAGTTCCAAGGCCAGTGTCACAAAAAATTTATTTCAAATCCAAACTACAAACTACAAGTTATTCCCTTCAAAGTAATCCCCCTGGAGTCTAATGTACTTTTCCATCCTTCACTGCCACACTTGCATGAACTCCTGCAAGGATTCTTCCAGGATTCTCCATAGCTCTGTCATCATGGCCTTTTTGATGTTGTGCATATCCTCAAAAAGGGTGCTCTTGATGACCCCCTTGAGCTTGGGGAAGGGAAAAAATCACATGGAGCCAGGTCAGGCAAGTAGGGAGGTTGCTCCAGCACAGTGATGTTATTCTGGGGCAGGGACTCTTGGATACTCAGGGCAGAGTGGGTAGGTGCGTTGTCATGGTGAAGCACCCACGAGTTGTCCTGCCACATCTCTCGCCTCTTCTCGCGCACTAAACGAAGCAAACACTGCAGTATCTCTTTGTAGATTTTGGTTGATTTTCTGGCCCTGTAGTAAGAACTCGCAATGGATGATGCCCCTCACATCAAAGAATATTTCATGTATTTTAACTTTTTTGACATACTTCGTATGATGACAAGTCATTTCCTAACATGTATATGGCATTTAGAATTTCCGAACTTGTACATTAGGTTTTGGTTTGTGCCTATTTTATCTTTTGCACAATTCCCAGTCAAGTGCTGTTTTTAACCAGACATATCTATTTTTTCTTTCTTTTGAGCTAATTTTCCCCATTCACATATTAGTTGCAGTTCAATCATCTATTTTCACATAGGTGACATTTACTACTAAGAAGAGTTAAAAGTTTTGAAATATCTTTGTAACAAGAGGTTCAACTTGGCAGCTCCAGATACATTTGTCAAGAACATGAAGATGATAAACCACATTAGACTTTAGGGTATTGGGCTCACCTGATACTCTCCAAGTGCTACTCACCAGATTTACCTCTATGGCTTGGAGAACAGCCTTATAATCCATGGTTTTAGGCCTGCCTGATTTTGCTTGATCATCAAGGTTCTTGCCTTGTTCTTGTTACATACTCATACACATATACCCATATTGGGTACATACACAAGTGTGCTTTTACTGGAGAGAGGGGGATAGATAGACACTGGTAGATAGAGAGATGCATATGCATTACTTACTTCTTTGGCCATTGGTGATCTCTAGTCGTTTCTATTCTTTCTCTATGACATCTATTTCTCTGTTCTTGCTGGTTGGTCGTCCTTGATTCATTTCTTCTTCTAGGTCAGTCTTGTTGCCAAGACATTCATCAACCACAAAACCATATTATTTATTTAAACTTTTATTTACTTAACTAAACATCTTCCTCTAACTAAACACAGCGCGCATGTGCAAGTGAGCCCCAGCTAAGGCAGATAGGCCTTATTTGCCTGATGTCCAAGCTGAAACTGAGAGCCAACCAGGTCCCACGTGACTTCATATATTTTGCGGGCTTTCTGTAATATTCCATGGAAAGTCCCGCCCGTGACATGAAAAGAGGCCATCCCTTCAGAAATACAGGGGATTGACAATAATCTATGCATAGATTATGTAACACTTTGACTGCATTATAATCCTGTTTAATCCCATAAATTTCCCAAATTAGACTATGAAACACATTCATCTGTGTAATACACTTGGAAGGGTGGGGGCAATTTGATTTTAAGGGGGTGCAATTCGAGAGTTAGTTATTAACAGTTAACATGGAAATATGATATCTTTGATAAAAATGAAAGGAACAAAGATAGAATGGAAAATCTTTAGGACTTTACTCAGTAATTGTATATCCTTTTATTTGTTTGAATAGTTTCACTTCTTTGAATGTCTAATTCTTGCAAATTTGTTTTTGTGATTTACAATCTTTGAGAATTTTCAAAGTATGCTAAGGATGATGGGTATAATCATCATATTCTTATGTTTCAGTTTTTCAAATTTTTTTTTATTAGTTCTTGAGAGCTATCTAGTTTTTTTTTTAATCCTTTTATCTCCACCCTGCTATATACTGAACTAGCCACACCCATTCTCTACCATTATCATTATTAACAACCATTATCCAAGATATGCAACACCATTCCCCTATCAACAAGGGTGGCACAGCTATGGTGGTCCGTGTTTGGTAATGTGCTACAGATGCCCTCGAAAAAAAATACGAAAATCCCTGGAATTTACAGAAATAGAATCAAAGTACTAAGGGGCCGTCACTGCACAAACTTGTTTGGTAAGCTGTGGGTGGACCTCCAAATAAGGTACTGAGCTCACCTGATACTCTCCAAGTGCTACTCACCAGTTCTACCTCTATGGCTTGGAGAACAGTCTTAGAATCTATGGTTTTAGGCCTGTTTGATTTTGCCTACTCGTCAAGGTTCTTGCAGCCCAAGGAAAATGTCTTTATTGCTCTGGTTTACTGTACTGTGATCAACTGCACCTTCACCTTTCACATAATAATACTGTTTCAGTACTATTGTATGGCTGTACTACCTGGACTTTACTGAAGTAAAGCTTAGAGAAAAGGTTAGGTTATTTTGCTTTTCATTAACTATTCTAGGATTTTTTTTTCTTTTATAAGTCATTTGTGCAATTTCTTTTTGTATGTCTTTCTTGAATAAATGCAACGCTATTTTATTTGTGTCCAGTTTGATTTCACACAGGATTATTCATAAATTTAGTTTCATAGTAGGTGTTTACCCAACCTGTTCACTATGATTAGGATGTGACACACGTTCACACATATGGGGCATCCAGTGAGGATAGAACTTGGTATTCAGTTGTAATGGATCTTCAAGACTAGTTTGCAAATCAATTCCACCATGATGGGACACCCTTTTATCCAATCCATTTGTCACAGGTAGAATGTGACACAAGGTCACAAATATGGGCATCCAGCACGGATCCAACTCACTATTCAGTAGTAATAGATCTGCGAGACTAGCTTGCTAACGATTACACCATGATGGGGTTCCCTTTTAAAGAACCCATTCATCACAAGTAGAATCTGAGACAAGGTCGCAAGTACAGGGCATCCAATGAGGGTTGAACTCGCTATTCAGTAGGAATGGATCTGCAAGACTAGCTTGCTAACGATTACACCATGATGGAACACCCTTTTATCTAACCCATTCATCACAGGTAGGATGTGACACAAGATTGCAAGTATGGAGCCTCCAACAAAGATCAAACTCACTATTCAGTAGTAATGGATCTGCAAGACCAGCTTGCTAACCATTATATCATGATGGGACTCCCAATTGAAATTCATAGTATGATCATCTCTGTATAGATGTACCCCATTGTTTTGGCATTTTTACTCTTTTTTTTGTATTCATATAACAAATGTCAAAAGTTTTGGTTGTCCCTGATTTTCCATTCAGTCTATTGTTCCCCGATTTCCTGTTGAATAAGATTAACAATTTTTCTTTTGTTTTAAATGTCAAAATACTTTTCCCATTCTGCAATGAAGAATGTTTTCTGGTTTCAACACCAGAATTCTTTACTGCAATTAATCCTTGGATAAGAGGTCCACAGAGTGTTAACTCTGGTTCTTATAAAGCATTGGGTTACTTAAAGGATAAGTACGCAATGCGGAATACTTCAGTTAGGAAAACAACAAACGCGTTAGTTACATTTATATAACTTTTATTATAACATATTAGGGGAACAAAGTTCCCCAGGCTATTTAATGTCACAAGTGTCCAAACATACACAATAGTGTTAATAGACAAAGTGGTAATCACTTACTGTTAGTAGAGGCTGTAGTGTCTGGTGTGCACCATAGGTGTCTGTTGGAGAGAGATGACAAGCACGTCCAGGCTTGTTCAGTGGCATCGGAAGAAGAGAGTTCTCTCCTTGGGTTCCTGTGTCACGTGACCAAAAGAGCGTCTCCTGACACGGAAGATTCACCAAAACCCTCAGGCAAGAGAGACTGCCCTTATACGAGTTATTTAAGTGATAAAAGACACAGACTGCTATAATTATAGTAGTTGTGGTGAAATGGCAATGTTCTTCATTCTGATTATGATCATATTTCACATGTGACTGAGATCATAAAATAGATGAAAAGAATCGGACCATATGACATTTAGGCACCCCTTTTTCGATGTCGTTTCATCAGGACATTTTTTTATTTACACTGTCAAAATCCGGTTACTTGTTAGGGGTTAGGGTTAGGGGTTAGGGTTAGGGTTAGTTTTATATTTTTAAAAAATCGTCTGTTAACAAACAACCGGGTGTTGGTGGTGCAAATGAAAAAAATGTCCTTATGAAATGAGATCGAAAAAGGGGTGCCTAAATGTCATATGGTACAAAAGATCTTTAAAAAAATAGTTTTTTTTAACCATTCATATATATATATATATATATATATATATATATATATATATATTATGGACTCTCCCGTCGATTTTCGACGTATCAGGTTCATACACACAATGAACACCCACACAGTGATTTGTTTATAGTGGTGAAGGCTTGTGTTGGACCATCCACACTTTTTGGCACAGTCGATAGGAAAGAATTGGTGCATCAAGGGTTGCCACAAACCCAATCACGACTGACCTCAGGAATTTTGAATTCAGAGTTATCCCTCTCCTAGACTGGTTACCTATCCAAGGCTGAAGGGCCCAGTCTGCCCTACTATTTATCCCATAGCTGGAGGGAGAATATATGGATTCATACCTTTCCCAAGGGTATTAGCGCTATGGGAAATGCCAACAGCTTCATCTAGGAATTGAATATACATATATATATATATATATATATATATATATATACATATATGTATATATATCGTTAAACTGTACAGACAATTCCTCTCGGACAAGTTTTTCATTGATCCGTTCCAATTTTCGGGCCATCCTTCTGGTGTCGGGGTGTAACTGGTATAACAGTCCCCCAAAGGTTTCCAAACGAGCGCTTTCGGCAATACAATTTGCCATCCTCAGGTGTGAAACGATGGTATGATTTCGTGTCTCGTGTTTAACCAGTTACACCCCGACACCAGAAAGATGGCCCGAAAATTGGAACGGATCAATGAAAAACTTGTCCGACAGGAATTGTCTGTACAGTTCAACGAAACTTGTATATAAGAAAAAATGCTGCCAAAATACACTTATTTAATATATATATATATATATATATATATATATATATATATATATATCTTTATCTATCTATCAATTTGTATCTATCTATCAATCTATCTATCTACGTCTCATATTGTACATGCCTATCTATATATTTGTAGTTATCTATCTATTTATCTATCTATATATCTATCTATATATCTATTTATCTATCTATCAATTTCTATCTATCTATCTCTCAATTTGTACATGTCTGTATATCTATAGATTTGTCAATCTATCTATCTATCCATCTATAGATCTATCTATCTCAGCCTGATCATTATTTATCTATCAATATATCTATCTCAATCTGATCATTATCTATCTATCTATCTATCTATCTATCTATCTGGATGTCTGTCTGTCTTTGAATAGAATAAATAATTTGGAAGTCAATAATATCATGCAAAACATTCTCATATATTAGTTGATTGAATTTTTCTTTTTTTTTTTGTTGTTGCTATATTTCTTTTAACACTCCTGCTAATTAACACGAAAATGAGGCACCCCAGTGAGCAATGACGTCCAAATGAACAAGATGTTTTTATTGTGAAAACATTTTCAAAACAGAAAATAATATTTTGTTCTTTCTTTTTTTAAAAATCAACTTTCATTATTTTCA
>CM042166.1:83371727-83409227 GCA_023376005.1 Doryteuthis pealeii
ATGTCTTCAAGGGGAAAAGTATGGCACACAAACAACCAAATAATGGCAAACATTCAAATCTGATTTGGTCTTATTGGTAATTTACCAAAACTACCAGAATTATTAGTCAACCTGTAAAGAATCATGCAACAGACTGATTAGATCTATACAATCCACAAAACTATAAATGGTTTAGTTTCTTTGTTTAATGGTATATCAACCTTCACAGGTTATTTAATTCCAAAGTGATCCTGGTAGAAGAACAGTATTGGTACTATTTAACCTATAGCTAGAGGAATGAGGTAGTTCATACCTTTCTCAAGAGTATTAGTTTCCCAAAAGTGAACCAAATAAAGTAACTTTAATATGAACTCACTTACTACAGTGTTTAATCGGGTATGTTTGCCTCTATACAACAGCCCCCCCCCCCATTTGTAGTGCATCATCACCATCATCATCATCATCATCAAGGCATTCTGTTAGCGCAAATTACCATGACTTTCTCTCCTCATCTGATCCAATCAGCCATCCTTCTTAGCAAGTCTTCTAGACAGCATCCAGTGTCCATACAGAGCTGGTTGGCCAACACTGATCTGCCCATGTGTAAGAGTCTATAGAGAATGTTGCTACTGAGTTCCTCCTTACTTCTCCAGTAGTACTTAGCATGTTTTATTTTGAGGATTTGTATGATAGGAGGTACCTGGCAATACACCTGCTTTTTTTTAGGGTGCTACTTCTAGGATTTGTTCAAAACAGCGCATAGCATTTTCACGTAGTTTCTATCGAGCTTTTCCTTTGATTTTTTATTAAAGTCCAAGTGGTGCAACCATACAGTAGTACTGACATAGCTACAGAGAATTCAGATTTACATATGGTCATTAATCTGTCAATAGCAGTTATCTCTACATATGCTGACATCAGTTTCAGTTGATGAGATATTGCTACCAATGTATATGAACTGTTTTACTGTCTTTGATTATGCAATATAAAAAGTTGATGGTGGAATGGCCTATTGTATGTATCAGCAAGACAGCGAGGGAGTCTACCCCCTTTTCACTAGCATTAGACAAGGAAGTTTTTTTGCTAAAGTGGAATGCTACACCTACTGTTATATACTGGCATCAAATTCACGGCCCTACTTTGTGTATCTGTATACGTAGCGGGTATCGTCACTAACCCTAGACGATATATGTAGTAGTCAGCTACTACCGACTACTGGACTTCAATAAACAACAAATACGTATGTACAAAGAGAGGACCCTTTTTTATTTCCTTCAGTGTGTGGGTGGTGAAGGCGCAGAGCTTACAATGAGTGCCCAAGGGTTGACGATGACTACTACTACTGTTGGGATGTGGAGGTAAATGGGTGGCTGGTGGCGTGTCACCGCCCTTGGCCGCGACGGATCGGGACGACGGTCTGACCTTGTGATCTGTTCGCCGTCCGCTGCCTGACTCTCCAACTGACCTGGGATCCCTGACTTCCTTTTATATATATCAAACGCCTACGCGTTTTCTTTTGTTATCTTTATCAGTGGACAAATCTATTTCCAAACTTATTGTTTCCCATCCTTCTTTGTTCGCTTTACCCGAAAAAGTCATTCGTTATTCTTTTCGTCTTCTCCCTGCCACGATTCAACCGGAAGACCCTATTTCCGTTTTCACCTTCTTTTAAATATTTTCAATATACAACACTACTGTCAACTTTCCCCTTTACTGCACAGATCAGATTACCTAAGCTGTGCTACTTATACGCTAAGTTGGTGGGGACCAGGATCAAACCAGAAACCTTGTGGTTTATTGGCTGATGCACTACTGAGTGAGGTACACTGGCACCAAAACGGAATAATGCAAATGAGATTGTCTCTCTTTGGTTTAAAGAGACTCAACTCCAAGTCAGAAATATCATACACAGGAGCCAGTCACAAGAAATTAACCATGTGATCTCATATAAAAGTGCACCAAATTCAAATTATTTCTTTCTCATTTGGTTTGGCACCCATAAAGGTAGGATATATCTCTTCTTTTTTTCCTGTCTCATTTTTTTTATTCCGTTCCTAAACATGAGACAAACTTTTATTTTATTTTTGTATTTTTCTTTTCCCTTTCTCTCTGAATATAAAAAAAGGTTTTATATTTTGGCAGTCACGGAATAAACATTTTTAATATTCATAAAATATCCAGTCGTTGTGATCTGTCATGAATAAAAAGAATGATTGATTGATTGATTGATTTTAACAGCATGTCAAGTGTTATTTTATGTCTAGGAAATCACATTCACTGCACATTCATATTTACATACTGTTATGTTGTTGTTTCTTACAATGTTTTTTTTTTGTGCATATGGTCCTCTTGAATACAAATCATTTTTAAACAGATCTATTTCACTCATAGAATGGACATTTACATGTACTACCACCCCTGGACAAAATAGCAATCAGCGACTACTCCACACTACACAGATCTCTAGACCTTATCTATTAATAATGAGATTCTCTGTATTTCTGTTTGTAACAAAAACTATGCATAGCTCTACGTCACACTTACGTCACAATATTCTTATGCTATATACACCCAAAATTTGAGTAAGCAATTTAATTGTTTTTTACTCTCTTCCTTTTTTTTTTTTTTTACAGTAACAAGAAGTTAACTAAAAAGTTTACAAATAAATAAATACCTACGATTTTGTGTAAAATTGATGTGGAAAAATATTCAAAATAATTGTTTGATTATTACATGCACGCAACATTTTATTTGAGAGGGACGGGGCTCAGTTTTCATTTCAAATTGTTTTATTTTTACTCCTTTAATAAATATGAGGATTTGTCTTACTTGTGATACAAACCCTATGGCATTGAAATTTTAACTCCCACCTCTCAAGCAATGTCTGTCAAAAATTAATTTTTACGACGCCCGGAGGGTGTTTTCTGTTGTTTCAATAAAGGTTTTAAATACAGTTATATTCATGTAAGGTAATGTAAGTAAAGAGAGAAGAGAGATGTTGCATGAAGAGCAACTGATTCAACTAGGAATGTCATACTGTCAGCTAGATAGCAGTAATGATAAATCAGTAAAGTCCTCAGGGTGGCCTATCATCAGTATCAGACAGACAGCGAGGAAGTCTATCCCCTTTTCACTAGTGCTAGACCAAGAAATTCATTTTGCATGAGATAGAGTGCCACACCTACCATCAGTTCCTCACTTTACCACACAGATCCCTGGTGCTAAGTATAAAAACAATTCTAAAAAACTTGTTAATTTGTAGTGAACAATGCAATAGACGTGTTTCCATGTCCCCTTATCAACAAAGGCAGATGTGTTATGATTTTATGGCCATATTTAGGCTTCAAGTGAGAGCACTTTACAGTGGAGATCCCTTGTATTCCTTAGTGACGAATCCTTGGTTGTTCCCTGGTGTTAGGTAGAATCCTTTAGTTGTTCCTTGGTGAAGAATCCTTTGATTGTTCCTTAGTGAAGAATATTTGAGTTAAGCAGAGGCTGATCTGCCCATCCTCTCAAGATCGGTGATTAAGTTGTTAACTAACCACGTATTCAAGAATGTTGATTGGCTGATTGAATCCATACGCCCACACAGAGTCTATAAGTTTAAGTGGTGAACTTCAGCACACCTTATGTTGTATACCCTTCTCATTACTTGCTTCTTACTTCTTACTTCTATTTTCTTCTGTTCTTCTGACATCTTAGGTTCTTCTTCTAGCGTCTTGGATATCTTAAGTTCTTCTAGGTCTCTTCTATCGTCTGGATTTCTCTTGGGGACTTCGGGTCTGGTCTTCTATTGGGGATTTCTCTTTATCAGAAGCCCTGTGTCATTGTTAGCTTTTAGATAATAACACAAGACTTCGATTTACTTTGATCATATTTTATTCTCGAAATCCCCCACCAGACTAACTGCGCAGAGTGAGTCGGAGCGTGTATAACATGACTCACCACCATCGTGGTTTCTCGCCGACTGACTAAAATATATTTCTAATCTAAACCGGAAGAGAGTCTTCTCCACCGATTCTCACTGTATCCACCGGAAGGAAGGATCAGGACAGGTCAAGCCTTGTCATTCAAATCCTTCAAGGCCATGGGCTGCAGCTTATAAGGCCATTTTGATTTCTACACTATTGCACATAAATATTAGGTATCTAATAATTATGTAACACTTATATGACAAAAATATTCCAGATATAAAGACACATGCATCGTGGACTGGCACATCTTAGCATAGGAGGTTTTCTTGGGGGTTGGGGATTTTCTGTCTCTTTCTTCCTTCTATTTTGTTGTTTATCTTCAAAAATAATGCGTCTTTGTAGAAATCTTATTTTATTTTGTGCTTTATTGGTTTTATTCTCTCTTAAAAAATGAATTTACCCAACCAATCCGCCACTGGCAGGATGTGACACAAGGTCAACTTTTAAGCAGAGTAATGCTGGTTTGAATTCAGAGTTTTCCTTCTTCAAGACTGGTTGCCTAAGGCACAACATTTGTTTACCATTTTCTTGATGTCTTTGTCTATATTATTTAGGCACCAACAAAATGGACAGATTTTCACTTTAAAAACAAATTATTCACAGGTTAACAAACAACACCACAGTTACCTTCTTTTTTCTCTACACTTGCATTGTGATAGCCTTCAAAAATAACCAACGAAGTAAAATTAATTAAATCAATTATTTAAAATCAAATTTTGTGTAAGTCAAAAATTAGTAACATAATGAACATCAGTAAAAAAAAAAAAAAAGCAAAATAATGTTACTTATGTAATTTATTTTTAATACATTTTAAATTATTAAATTCGCCCCAAAAATGACTAAGTGAAAATCTATAACACACTCGAAGCAAGCCCACTTATTTCAAAACACTTCTAAAAGTTTCTTCTGAGAAATCAATAACAAAAACATTAAATGGACTATGTACAGAAAATAACTGAAAGGGCCCTACTATTCATCCATGGCTGTGGAGAGAGATGGATTCATGCCATTTCTAAGGGCATTAGCACAACTTATAATGTATACAACTTTGTCCAGGATTTGATCTCAGGACACCAACTCTATTTCCTATGATAATAACCGTTAAAATTTGTATTTTACGTATCTCAGCAGAAATGGCATCAACATTCTTTCACTGTTTATAAAATAGCAGACAGTAATGGCCATATTCTCAAAGACATATTCCTTAATCTATACATATATAAAGGGCAGTTGTGTGTATGTATGTCCGTGTATCTATATATATATACATATATAAAGGGCAGTTGTGTGTATGTATGTCCGTGTATCTATATATACATATATAAAGGGCAGTTGTGTGTATGTATGTCGTGTATTATATATACATATATAAAGGGCAGTTGTGTGTATGTATGTCCGTGTATCTATCTATACATATATAAAGGGCAGTTGTGTGTATGTATGTCCGTGTATATCTATACATATATAAAGGGCAGTTGTGTGTATGTATGTCCGTGTATCTATCTATACATATATATGTATGTATGTCGTGTATATATACATATATAAAGGCAGTTGTGTGTATGTATGTCCGTGTATCTATCTATACATATATAAAGGGCAGTTGTGTGTATGTATGTCGTGTATGTATGTATATATACATATATAAAGGGCAGTTGTGTGTATGTATGTCCGTGTATCTATTTATACATATATAAAGGGCAGTTGTGTGTATGTATGTCCGAATGTAATCTATACATATATAAAGGGCAGTTGTGGGTATGTATGTCCGAATGTAATCTATACATATATAAAGGGCAGTTGTGTGAATCTGTATGTCCAGAGAAAACTTCAAAAATAAAACAATTAACCACAAAGTAAATATATATAAACATTAAATATCACCAGGGTTTGGTTTTTCAGCAAAAATAATAGAGATTTGATTTATATTTGGGACGATAATTAAAAAATAAAATTTAAATGATAACAACATGGATTTTTTAAAATTTAATATTTTAGATAGTAGACATTAACATTTCTTTTCAGAGTAGCTGAATACACATTAAATATCACCAGGGCTTGGTTTTTTAGCAAAAATAATAGAGATTTGATTTATATTTGGGAAGATAATTAAAGAATGAAAATAAAATGATTACAGCATGGATTTTTTTTTCATTTAATATTTTAGATAGTAGACATTAACATTTCTTTTCAGAATAGCTGGATCAATGCAAGGTCTATTTTTTTTACATAGGGATTTAAATGGGGTATCCCACGAGGATTCGACTCACGATTAAGTAATAAAGGATCTGCAGGACTAACTTTTAAAAAACCCTGCTACTAGTTCATATATCTTAAGTTACTGTCTCATCCTTGTTTTGTAGCTGTCACGTGTATTGAAATTTAAATGCACATATTCTTTCCATTGTTTTCTTATATTTACCAACACATTTTTTATATTACAGGAATTGTATGGAAAAACCTTGTACCAAATGTTCCCCCTTTAAAAGGGACACATTTTAATGTATTTCTTAAATGACACGCATTTAAAGAATTGGTTAGAAGATAAACGGCAACACCCTGAAGCATTTCAGTAGGAAGAGTTGATTAATGGAGCTAGAGATAATAAAGTAGTTCATTCCTGCAGCAACATTGACTGTGTAGAAAAAGGAAAACTTAGTACCAAGTGTCCCCTTTAAAAGGAACACATTTATGAACGAGAATGTAAGATGTAAGTTTATATGTAGCAATGTCAATACAAACATTTATATTTAGAGAGAGAATGCTGTCATTATGATTACTCTAAGTGTTTGTTTACTTGTGTTTTTGATTTGTAAAAGTAAATATTTGGACATTTTTTCAAATCAATCATGGAGGTATTTGAAAGCTTTTTCAATCGTTATCATTTTGGGTTTTTTCTTTCACTTTTTGTGCATCATTTTCGTCTTTGCTTTCCCCTTTTGGGATTTTCATTCCAATCTTCATCTCATCTTTTCATTACAATTAACAATTGCAACTATTCATGACAAATAAACTATTTATCATGTTTAAGTGTTTGGGAATATTTATCTCTATACACAGCTTTTAGACTCTCTCTGTCTCTCTGTCTCTGTCTCTCTCTGTATCTCTCTGTATCTCTCTCTCTCTCTCTCTTATCCTGTTTCCAGACACCTTCCTATACACAGCCTTTAGACTCTCTCTGTCTCTCTTTCTCTCTGTCTGTCTCTCTGTCTCTCTCTCTCTCTCTCTCTCTGCCTGTCTCTGTTTTTATCCTGTTTCCAGACACCTTCCTATACACAGCCTTTAGACTCTCTCTGTCTCTCTGTCTCTCTCTGTCTCTGTCTGTCTGTCTGTCTGTCTGTCTGTCTGTCTCTCTCTCTCTCTCTCCTCTCTCTCTCTCTGTCTGTCTCTGTTTTTATCCTGTTTCCAGATACCTTCCTATACACATCTTTTAGACTCTCTCTGTCTCTCTTTCTCTCTATCTCTCTCTGTCTCTCTCTGTCTCTCTGTCTCTGTCTCTGTCTCTCTCTCTCTCTCTCTCTCTCTCTCTCTGCCTGTCTCTGTTTTTATCCTGTTTCCAGACACGTTCAGTTTCTTTTCTTATCTGTGGTGCCAACTAAGCTTGAGGGAAAGACCTAAAAACATCTCATTTTGAATCATTAGCTTTCAACTAGTAATGGCATCTTGTTTGCTTCAACTGTCCCCCACAATAAACTAAATACTCGAGTCATGACCCTGTAAATTGTATTGAACGCAGGTGTCTCCTCTCTTCTCTCTTTTTTACTTGGGCTTAACACTGAGACTACATACAAAACAACTTAAGCAGATAAGAGAAAGGAAACAAACAAAAAAAGAAAGAAAAAAAAGAAGTGAATGTATGAAATAAAATAAATAATATAATAAAAATATAAATGAATCAAACATTGAACTAGTTTTAGCTGACATCATGGCTACACATCCCCCCGCCTCCCAAAAGAAAAATCTTTTTATCATGTCGTCCTTTTTACACGACGGAAACAAAATGGAATAGAATTCTATTTTAGTTTTTTTTTACATAAAAGTGGAAGGAATTTAATATTAAAAACAAAGATTTTTATTTGTAAAAGTAAAGTCATTTTGGTGGTTTATTGTTTGTATCAGCCAGACAGTGAGGAAGTCTATCCCCTTTTCACTAGTGCTAGATCAAGAAGATTGAGCACCACACCTACCATCAGCTCTTAAACTGCTGGAAATGAAATAAAAGTAAGAAAAGTTGGCGGTGTGGCCTATTGTCTGTATCAGCCAGACAGCAAGGGAGTCTATCCCCTTTTCACTAGTGCTAGACCAAGAAGATTGTTTTTGCGTCTGAGGCTGGGCGCCACACCTACCATCATCTCCTCACCTTACCACACAGATTTCTGGCTATTCATATGCTGAGAGGTAGTATCGAACCAGGAACCATGCGATTCCTGGGCAAGTGCTGTACTGACTGAGCTAAACCAGCAAGATATTAAAATTATGTCTCTAAGAGGTCATGATGAACATATGAAAAATCAAGATTTGTTTGATAGATCAGATTGATTGGTTGATTGGTTTTAATGGTATGCCAACCCATCAAGGATTATTTTATGCTGTGGGGTTAAAGAATCACTTAGATTGATTTGGTTGGTTGGGTTTTACGGCATGTCAACCCCTTGGGTTATTTTATGCCGAATACTTCTATTGGTAAAAAAAATGTTTAATGCTAACAAAGTTTTGAAATAATTTCATTTTTAATGGATAATACAATTTTGTTTATAAACTCATGTTTTCTATTTAACCCATAGATGGGACCCTAACAGGTACTACCACTCCGGGTCAGAGTGAACCAGGGAGCTATGGAGATGAAGGGGTGCTCCACATTCCCCAAACCTCCAAAACTGGAACCTCACCATCAGATAGAGTTTAACGTCATTCCCAGGACATGTAGACCCGCAGTCACCACCTTCTAGCACCGATATGATAAAAAGGGGTTGAGGCACACAGACATTGAATATTTACATATTTTGTATAGTTATTTGTTAAGATTTTTTCTTCTTTTGCACATGGTCCTGTCAAATAGAAAAATATGTTAAGACTGTATCAAATCATTGGACCATCTGTAGAGGACAGACAAACTCTTCTGAGTTTTTATAGATATATATCAAATATGATTACACACACACACACACAGAGAGAGAGAGAGAGAGAGAGAGAGAGAGAGAGAGAGAGAGAGAGAGAGAGAAAACCTGATATAGATAAATGTACATTATTATTTGTATCTGATAAAATTATTGGACCATCTGTAGAGGACAGACAAACTCTTCTGAATGTTTATAGATATATATCAAATATGATTACATAGAGAGAGAGAGAGACAGACAGACAGACAGACAGACAGAGAGAGACAGAGAGAGACAGACAGACAGACAGAGACAGAGTCAGAGACAGAGACAGAGACTGATATAGATAAATATACATTATTATTTGAATCTGATTAAATCATTGGACCATCTGTAGAGGACAGACAAACTCTTCTGAATTTTTATAGAGATATATCAAATATGATTACATAGAGAGAGAGAGAGAGAGAGAGAGAGAGAGAGAGAGAGAGAGAGAGAGAGTGTGTGTGTGTGTGTGTGTGTGTGAGAGAGAGAGAGAGAGAGAGAGAACCTGATATAGATAAATCTACATTATTATTTGAATCTGATTAAATATTCAATAGAATAGACTCAATTTACAATTAGTCAAATTACAATAAAATGTGAAATAGTTGTACATTCACTTCACAATTGAATGGTATATTATAGAATTTGTCAGAGGGCCGGTTTAACTCAGTCGGTAGAGCGTCCGACTAGGAGCCACAATGTTCGAGGTTTGATACCGGCCCTTGCCAACTCAGCGTATGAGTAGCACAGCGATCTGTGTGGTAAAGTGAGGAGCTGATATTTGGTGTGGCGCTCCATCTCAGATGCCAAAAACAATCTCCTTGATCAAGCGCTAATGAAAAAGGGATAAACTTTCACATTGTCTGGCTGATACCGACTTTAGGCCACCCAACAAAGACAACTATAGTTTAATATTAGTCATTTGTTAAATCGAAATCTGATTTCTCTGATAAGAAAGAATTCTTCCAAGCTGTAGCCATGACAATGCTACTGTATGACTGCACCACTTTGACTCTAATGAAAAACTTAAGATAATTTTAGTTAATGAAAGTCTCACCATGGAAACTGTTACCTCTATAATTATGTTCTACAAAGACACGAAAGCAATGGTTTGTTCTGAAAATGGTGACTGAGATTCTCTTAAATATTGTCACAGACATCCTATATGGAAATACATTAGCACCATTTTTATTTATAATATGTCTAGACTATATACGACAAACGTCATTAGATCTACTAAAAGAAAAAAAACATCATGCTAAAAATGCAAGAAGTTGGTGATATTCTTCTGAAACTATTACAGATGAAGACTACGCAAATGATCTATTGCTTTTTACAAATACACCTGTACAAACAGAATCTGTTGCATAGACTAGACAAGGCACTAATATTCGTTGGCCTCTATTTGAATTTAGATAAAACGGAGTTGATGTGTTTTAAACAAGATGAGGACATTTCCAAACTGGGTGGTAAGCCTCTGAAATTTGTAAACCAGTTCCCATTCATTGGTAGTAATATCTCATCTACGGAAAGTGATATCAGTATACGCATAGGAAGGGCGTCGACTGCTATAGACAAATTATCGATCATATGGTAATCTGATTTCTCTGATAAGATAAAGAGGGAATTCTTCCAAGCTGTAGCCATGACAATGCTACTGTATGACTGCACCACTTGGACTCTAATGAAACACTTAGAGAAAAAAACCAAGATGGGAACTACACAAGGATGCTGCATGTTGTCTGGAAAAAATTCTAGAATTTGTACTCGACAAAAAAGCAGCTGTATGGCCACTTGCCTCCTATCACACAAACCCTCAAAGTAAGACAAACAAGACAAGCTAGACACCGCTGGAGAAAAAAGGATGAACTCATAAGTGACATTCTCCCGTGGACACCTACATATGGACACACAAGTGTAGTCCAATCAGTAAAAAATTTACATGAGTGAACTGAGTGAGGACACTGGATACCATGCAGAAGACCTACCAGGAGTGAAGACCAATAGGGATTGTTGGTTTAGTGGAATGAATCACAGTTGCTGGTTACTAAGTTTGTCTTCGTTTTATCACAAATCCTTTGGGCACCATGTGAAAATCAAGCTCCATGTGAGATAAAACAAAACTTCTTCGGCATTAAATAACCCAACCGATTTGATTGAATGTAAAAAAAACAACTTTTTTTGTGTTTGTGGTTAAATGATATGTGAAAGGTTTACTTTTAGATAAGTCAATTCAAAAGAATCAAATCAGACACAAGGAAAAAGTAGAAACATCTTGCTAAAGATTATACAACTGTTTAGACTAAATCTATTATAGTCCAATATCTATTAATAATGGAGATTCGCTTCCAGTTTTTGTCTGTAACAAAAACTACGTCACTGCTTACGTCACTATACCCAAAATCGTCATAACATAGAATAAATACACTCAAAATGTGAACATGCAACATTAGACAGTCCTCATTGTTTTTTAAAACAAGTTTTAATAAATACATCACTGGTATTATATATCTATATATAGTTTGTTTTATTTTAATACATATTTAAAGTTTAAAGTAATGATCAACAAGGCAAGTTTTCTAATTATTAGAATTGGTTTTTGTTGGAGTTTTGAGATATAGTTATTTACTAAGCTTAGCTTAGATATGGCACAAGGCCAGAAGTATGGGGCTCCCAATGAGAATCGAACTCACTAACAATGGTTTGCGAAGCGAGCTTGCTAACCATTACACCACGTGTAAGAGATATAGTTATTTACTAAGCTTAGCTTAGATGTGGCACAAGGCCATGAGTATGGGGCTCCCAATGAGAATCGAACTCACTAACAATGGTTTGCGAAGCGAGCTTGCTAACCATTACACCACGTGTAAGAGATATAGTTATTTACTAAGCTGAGCTTAGATATGGCACAAGGCCAGAAGTATGGGGCTCCCAATGAGAATCGAACTCACTAACAATGGTTTGCGAAGCGAGCTTGCTAACCATTACACCACGTGTAAGAGATATAAGGCGTTTGGTAGATGGTCACTTCTACTTATGGACTCGCAGATAAGCACGTGACCACTACGGTCCAATCACTGGCAGTGCTGTTGTTGTATTTATACTGGCCTGATTCTAATCTTAGCTCACTCCTACTTGGATCTTCTTGGGCGTCGGACCTAAAGGACACTATACCACAGGACTTATTGACTTACCAAAGGATTGCTATACCACAGGACTTATTGACTTACCAAAGGATACAATATCACGGGACTTATTCACTTACCAAAGGATACTATACCACAGGACTTATTGACTTACCAAATGATACTATACCACAGGACTTATTGACTTACCAAAGGATACTATACCACAGGACTTATTGACTTACCAAAGGATACAATATCACGGGAATTATTCACTTACCAAAGGATACTATACCACAGGACTTATTGACTTTCCAAAGGATACTATACCACAGGACTTATTGACTTACCAAAGGATACTATACCACAGGACTTATTGACTATAGGATTGCTATAACTCGGGACTTACTTACTTATTTACTTTAAGTTCTTTTACAACTGGCCAAAGATGGCGGCCAGATACTTAAGGGAGTGGAAATTAAAAATGGGTGGTTTTGAATGAGACAAAAGTCGATGTGATAATTGGCCGAGGCTTCGATTATCTACCCGCCTTATTGAATCATTGAAATGGTTGCAAGGCATAATCTAATCTACTGTACTGCTCAAATTCTATTTGCATAATACTGTACGCTGTCATAAATATGTATCTCTTTGCTATTTGTCTATATTCATAAGATAAAGAATATAATCTATAACTTATGGTAAAGAATATATATTGGAATTTATCTGACATGTGTGGAATGGCTAAATAGTCCAATCATGGCCCTCCAAGAGGTCATGTGAAACCTTCTATATAACTTATTGATCCCCAAAATTCTTTCTCTTTTTGCCTCTGGCAGTCTAACATCTAACACCAGAATACTCTTGTGACAAGTTCAAGATGCCTGCCTCTCGGGGCGGGGGTCAAGTGGCTTCGGCCCTGGATCTTACAAGCTAATAGCATTGATCCCAGGGGGATATCCCCCAGGCAATACCTTTCCCATGATTTAAAGGGGCAGGGTTGGGTTTATTGCCCAGTGCCTGAAGTGCCCCTTTGAGGGGGGAATGCCAACAGGATCAACACATTTTTTGCACTCACCAACTATGAGTCACGGCTTGTGGATGGTCCCACATTTGTAGGGCCTTGTGCCTAACCCGTATACGTGTGGTAAATATCCAGTAGCTCTTGTAGCATAAAATTAGTTGGTTTATGTGCATTAAGAATTTTGGTCATCTTTGGTGTGTGTTTACTGGTTGTGGTTAATTTCTTTTCTTAAACCCCAAATATACTTGGTTTTCCTTCTTTCTTGTGGGTTGTCAGGCTGAAAAGTAATTAAGGAAGAGAAAAGAACAGACAAAGACAAAGATAGTTTTAGAGTTAGACTTTTATTCGTTGATTCAAAACTATTTCTTGAAGACGAGATATTCACCTGAGGCAGTTAATAGAAGGGGGGAAATATATGGGGCGAAATAGTCCTTCGAATCAACAAGCTCCCGCCAAGGGGGAACCAAAAACAAGCGAGTTCTCCGTCTTCTCACAAGTCAGACCCTCTGTTGGTCCACACATTCTTCGTCTAGCAGTTGGAAAAATCCGTCGTCGTAGTCGAAATAATCTTTAGCAGTTCAAAATCACATTTCCTATTTAGTTTTGTTTCTGTTCGACTAAAATCCATTTCTTTACTGAAAAGCACTTCGTCGTCGACTGCTTCTGCTGCTGCTGACTGCTGACTGCCCAGCGCTTGACTCACTTGTTATTTTATGGGCATATTAGCCAAACATCCGGGCACGTCAGTCAAACCTCGCGTCCTTCCAGTTCCTACATCGCATCTGTTTTTGCATGCGGGAGGACGCGAGTTCGATCCCAGTAGGCAAGACAATGTCTTGCTCTTTTTCCTTTCTCATTCTCCGTCACACTTGTGCACCCAATAAAGTGCTGGTCTAAAAGAAAGAGATTCCCTTTCTTAGTGCCAGGAAGGCGCCTTTTTCTGTGCATTCCCAGAGGGTTCTTCCTGTTTGAAGCCTCCTTGAAGATTGTTACTTTTTTATACTGTATTTTATTTTATTTCAATTTTATTTTAGTCCCCACACCCCTACTCCCATTCAGCCATGCTACTACCTTAAAGGCACCAAGCCAACTAACTCTAAGTGTTGCATAGCGCCTTCCTCATTGGCACTAAATAATTATAATGTTGCATACTTCTTTCTTACTTCTTACTTCTGGTCGTATTTTCTTCTGGCCGGCTTTGCTATTCTGATCGTCTTTGGTATATCTTCTATCATCTTGACTTGGTCTGGTCTAGCGTCTGGAGTTGATTTGGGGACTTCGGACTGGTTTTTTATTAGGGAATTCTCTTTATCAGGAGCCCTGTGTCATTGTTAGTTTTTAGATAATAAACACAAGACTTCGATTTATTTTGATGTTACTTTATTTTCAATCCCCAACCCAGACATCTGCTAACTAACATAGCGCGCGTGAGTTCCAGTTTAGACAGAGCATAAAATGGCCGACCGCTCTGCCTGACGTCCAACTGCAAACTGGGGACTCAAAAAGGTCCCACGTGACTTCACATATTTGGCGGGCTTCTGTAATTTTCCATGGAAGGACCCGGCCATGATATGAAAAGGGTCATTCCCTGAGAATTACAGGGGATTGACAATAATCTTATGCAACCGCATAGATTATGTAACATAAGAAATCTGCAATTACCATCAAGCCACCTACATGTTGTCCTAATCGTCGGGAGGGGGTAAAGTTTGTATCAGCCAGTCAGTGAGGGAGTCTATCCCCATTTCACTAGCGCTAGACCAAGGAAATTGTTTTTGCATCTGAAGTGGAGCGCCACGCCTACCATCAGCTCCTTACTTTACCGCACAGATCACTGTGCAACTCATACGCTGAGTTGGCGAGGGCCGGTATTGAACTAGGAACCTTGTGGTTTCTCGCTGAATGTTCTACCGACTGAGCTAATCCTGCCCTTATTGCCAAGATGAAATACCTTCAAAGTTAAATCTAGCAGATGCAGATTGTTTGCAAAACATTTCATTGCATCTCTTAATTGTTACATAATCTATGCATAGATTATTGTCAACCCCCTGTATTTCTGAAGGGTTGGCCCCTTTTCATATCACGGGCGGGACTTTCCATGGAATATTACAGAAAGTCCGCGAAGTACGTGAAGTCACGTGGGACCAAGTTAACCCGCAGTTTCAGCTTGGACGTCAGGCAGATAAGGCCTATCTGCCTTAGCTGGTGCTCACTTGCACACGCGCGCTGTGTTTAGTTAGAGGAAGGTGTTTAGTTAAGTAAATAAAAGTTTAAATAAATAATATGGTTTTGTGGTTGATGAATGTATTCGCAACAAGACTGGCCTAGAAGAAGAAATGAATCAAGGACGACCAACCAGCAAGAACAGAGAAATAGAAGTCACAGAGAAAGAATAGAAACGACTAGAGATCACCAATGGCCAAAAAAGTAAGTTATGCATCTCTCTATCTACCTGTGTCTATCTCTCCCCCTCTCTACAGTAAAAGAACACTTGTGTATGTACCCAATATGGGTATATGTGTATGAGTATGCAACAGTAATTCTTCTTTTGTACAGTAAATTAAAATGACTGTGATAGTGCGACTAGAACTTGAACTCACTTACTACCATGTCACAGCCAAGCATGTTAAGCACTAAGCCATAAGGACTATCCCTTTTACCAAGGTTTAGTAAATTCCAAAAGTAAAGTCACTTTATAATATTTTGGATCAGGAAATGTTTCATAGATATTCCAGATAATCCTAAACCCATTTAAATTATTTTGAAAGATGAGTGTTTCATTTATTTATAGGAGTTATTTCTTCTGAATTGGTATCTACTAAAATGTGGTAGTCAGTTTTATACCATGAGATTTATTATCAAGAAATGGTTCAAGAATGTAGAAGAATGAATCAAACAGTTCCCTTTTCACAGAATCTAGGCAATACCCTTTTCGGTAAATATCTTTTGGAAAAATAAAATATAGGGATTGGAGTTTGTCTTAAATCATGAAAGAGGCTAAAGGTCAAATGAAGCTGACTTATTATTGACGATAAGCTGTATGTTTCCTTTTTGATTTCATAGAAACCAACATAAAAAGTCTCGTTAAAGAGAAATAGAAAATGGATCTTTTTCTCGTGTTACTGTCCAAATGTATCCAGTTACTGATTATGAGAAATGCTCATCGCCTTATATCTATGCAATAAAAAGTCTCTTGAAGAAAAGTGTTCCTCGGATAGGATATAGTTTAATGCACAGAAATAGTCCGCAGATACCGCGGGGTTTCATTTCCCCCATAATGTTTGTCCCAACGTGTCCAATTACTGTATAGAAGAATTACTCATCTGCAATAAAAAAAAAAAAATAAATAAAAAGATAAGAATTCAAAAAATCCTTTTGGAAATGGTCATTCTGAGTATCTAGACCAAAAATTCCGAAATGGTGAAAGGAAGAAGAGAAATACGTTTCATTTCCTTGTATGACTACAAAACAGTTTCTTGTTACATGTTATTGTCTATTTCTCTTCTGTCTTATTTCTACAATAAAAGAAAGAATGAAGATTGTTTCAAAGAGATCAACATTCTGTATTGTAATAAAAACAATGGCTCATTTGCATTTCCTTTCACTGTTGTAGATAAAAATATCCATAAAAATCTTTTTCTTCGTTCCATAGAGAATAGATTATAACACTTAGTTTTGATTGTATATCTTGTATCGTTAAACATCATGCGAGTGCAAAGCAAATTATCATATGCCTTATTTAAACAACAAGGTCAATAATTGATTATTGCAGAAACATGATACATAGGCAATGGCTCCAAGGTCCTCCCGCAGTTTTCTATTTCCAAGGTCAGAAAATTTTATTGTTGAGAACCAGAATTCTCCTGTTTCATTTCTCCTGGAGAGTTAGCACGGTTTTAATCCTGAACTATTGCTACTGCCACCTACAGCATGATTTGCTAAGTCTGATCCAATGAGCAAATCTTACAGGATAGAAAGAAAGAAAGAAAAACACCTATTAAGGACAGTAAAAGAGAGAAAGAAAGAAAAAAAAAAGAAAAGAAAAGAAAAGAAAAGAAAGAAGTCTATTAGGACAGTAAAAGAGAAAGAAAGAAAGAAAGAAAGAAAGAAAGAAAGAAAGAAAGAAGTCTATTAGAGACAGTAAAAGAGAAAAAAAGAAAGAAAGAAAGATAAGAATAGTAAGAAAGAAAAAGGTTATCAAGAATAAAGAGAAAGAAAAAGAAAGAAAGAAAGAAAGAAGCCATTAAGAAAAGTTAAAAAGAAGAAAGAAAGAAAGAAAAAAAAGAAAGAAAGATGAGAATGATAAGAATAAAAAAAAGAATATTTAAGGGAATAAAAAGAGGATAGACAGAAAGAAAGAAAAAGAATAGAGTAAGAAGGAAAAGGTTATCAAGAATAAAGAGAAGAAAGAAGCCTATTAAGAAAAGTTAAAGAGAAAGAAAGAAAGAAAGAAAGAAAGAAAGATAAGAATAAAGAAAGAATACTATTTAAGGGAATAAAAGAGAAAGATAGACAGAAAGAAAGCAAGAAAGAAAGAAAGAAAGAAAGAAAGATAAGAATAGAGTAAGAAGAAAGAAGGCTTATGAAATACCTTAAACATTGTATTACCTTCAACCAATAAACCAATTGTATTTCCTCTTGTGTAATTAGAGAAGAGCAATAAAGACACTGAACGTCATTAAGTCTATAATAGAAATGAGATTTCACTTGTCTAATGAATGTATTGGAATAAGGAACAGGATAAGTATAGTTTGCTTACATAGCTCGTTCACAGCAAAGGAACTGGAATGAAATACATCTATATATTTATATATGTAGAGAATTAAAGCCCCAGTCGTCTTTGTTGGTCTTCTGTGCATAAAATCAATTTAGTAAAGAGAAGAACATATATTTCTATGATTGAACAAAGCATCTGTTTAGACAATGGCTACCAATTTGATATGAGATATGAAGCATCTATCCACTTACAAAGTTGATTGAGCTGCTTCTTGCTGAGCAACAAGAAATTGTTGTTCTATTTTTGATCCATTATATAATACCATCCAGATCTGATGTAACGTAGCGGCATATGGTCACAGTACCCAAAGCGATATACGTAACGTGGCAGTGGCGGTATATATTCACCGTACTAAAAATGTCTTTGGCACGTGGCGGTCATCTTGTCGATAAAAAATACAACGCGAGAAATATATCGTCACAAGCTGCTAGCTTTTATTTCCAGGGCTCGTCTCGTGGGTTGTGTCGGAGAGGAGGAAAGGCAGAGAGAAAGAGAGAGAGAGAGAGGACACTGTAAAATTACGGTGATCCCACACAAGGGACCCAGAGGTCCGATCCGTACCCTACGACGTCGGAAAGCAAAAAGAGGCTGGTATTTTTCTTCGTCGTTCCACATCACCACGTGACTTCCGGTTCCAGTCAACACCCGAAATTTCCGGTTGACACTCAATTCTCCATTCGGGGGTTACGCCCCGGTCAAATCATTGTTCATCACTCCACGCTTTTTTAAAGCCTCCACCTGGTCTCATTTCTTCTTCCTCCTTTTCTAATATAGTAGTTCTCGCTCAGGAAAATATCCCCATCTTGTTACACTGACATTGACAAGCATTTACACAAGCATGCATCACTATTTATGCATTTGAAAACTTTATTAGAATAAACAAATAATGAGAACTTAGAAATAAACTGAAAAACTGAGGAGCCAACCAGGTCCCACGTGACTTCACATATTTCGCGGGCTTTCTGTACTATTCCATGGAAAGTCCCGCCCGTGATATGAAAAGGGCCATCCCTTTAGAAATACAGGAGATTGACAATAATCTTATGCAACCGCATAGATTATGTAACACAAACAATTAACAAGACAAACTTACAATAAAAGAGGAGGGTCAGTTCAGTATAGCCAACACAACAAAGTTAGTCTGAATATTATTCAGCTAGTTTTTCTACTTTAAAGTAAAGTCATCGGGGTGGCCTAAAGTTGGTATCAGCTAATCAGTGAGGGAGCCTATCCCCTTTTCAATAGCGCTAGGCAAAGGAGATTGTTTTTGCATCTGAGGTGGAGTGCCACTCCAACTATCAGCTCCTTACTTTACTACACAGATCCCTGTGCTACTCATACGCTGAGTTGGCGAGGGCTGGTATCGAACTAGGTACCTTGTGGTTTCTAGCCCAACGCTCTACCGACTGAGCTCCCTTTTCTTAGACTGGTTGTATAACTAAGGTTAAAGAGCCCAACTCTCTCAACTATTTACACATAGCTGGTGGGAGAATAGTTGGATACATACCTTTCCCAAGAGTATAAGCAGTATGTCAGAGTGCTGAAGGGCTGTTAGCTACTCGACAACACAAGGAAATTCAGTACAATATGATTCTTAGAGGATTAGATAAAAAAATAAGTTTATAAACTAATAAAATGTTTTTCAAACGCGACAAAAGATAAAAGCTGTTGATATTGGATTGAATCATATTTCAAAATTAAAATTCAAAATTATTAAAATTTTCAATTAATTAATTCAAAATGAAATAATAAATATCAATCATAAAATGAATTGATTTAAAATTAAAATTAAAATTAAAAATTAAAATAATTAAATTATAGTTCAAAATCAAAATTAAATAAGATATTTATCGATGAGTGAAAATTTAAGCGGATACAGCTGATTAGAATATGGATTTACTTAAACCTGTCATGACAGAATGAAACAAAAGATACATTTTTAAGAGGATCAAAACTGGTTTGAATTTAGAATTTTCCTTCTCCTAGACTGGTTACCTAACTAAGTCTAAAGAACCTAGTCTTCCCAACTATTTACCCATGGCTATGAGGAGAAGAGACGGATTCATGCCTTTCACAAGGGTATTAGTGTGAACTGAAATACACACACCTTCGTCAAGGACTTGAACATAGATTACTAATTCCATTTCTTATGATGATAACCATTATGCTAAGAGCGCTTCCACAAATGATTCATCTACCTACAGATTTGAATTCTATCCTAAAATAATGTATAGTAGGTATACCCAAAATGAAGCTAAACTGTGTTTTTGACAAAATGAATTTAGCTACAGAAAATAATTTACCAAAAATCAGGGAATTATCGGATTTTAATTAAATTTTCAGTGTTTATTTATCAATGAATGATCTTTATAATGCATTATTTATTTTATTTCAAAACTTTCTCATTTTTTTTCAGGTCACTTAATTTTGACCCCCCACCTTATGTTGGGGGCGTAACATTGTTTTCCGAGTTGGTCTTATAGTTTTCTAATTACAGTATAAATAAACAGATAAAAGACCAAAGTTATGAATAGAAACAAAAAAAATGTTTATGGTGGCTTTTCTATGAGAAAATAAGTACCGAAAATCAAAAAATAAAATGTAAAAAAATAATAGATAATTAATTTTTGGAGATTTCTTTTTTACTCATTTCGATAATTATTTAATTGGCTATTATCTTATAAAAGAAAAAATTATACATCGATGTTTTTCTGCTTAAAAGGGGGGGGTACATTTTCAATCGAGTTTTTCTTCAAAAAGTATACTTTGATGTAATAAAATAAGGTTTGCATTAAATAGATATTTATTTTTAGAATCTAAAAATATAACATTTTAAACTTAACATCAGGCTTTTCATATTTTAAATGAATTTTATATATTGATTTTTCATAGCAAAAATACTAAATTAAAGTTTTGAAATAAAATAACTGATGCATTATCATCATCATCATGTCGCGCTTGCAGCACGGATATCCATGACAATCTCTCGCCAACCCTCCCTATCACTCATTGCACCTGGGAGGTCCTCTGCTGAGCATATAGCATCCTCGCATAGCTGGTCAATGTAGGTCCTTGCTGGGCGCCCCACACTTGCATGTCCATGTGTTGGCTTCCACAGGAGAACGTCGCTTATGAGCTCGTCCTTGCTTCTCCAACAGTGTCCTGCATGCCTTGTCCGTCTCACTCGGATAGTTTGAGAGAGGGGGGGGCAGGTGACCGTACAGCTGTCTCTTCGTGGGGTGCTGCTTCCACGATTTGTTCAAGACTGCACGTAGCATTCTTGTGCAGCTTCCATCTAGCTTATTTTCAAGACGCTTCGTTAGGGTCCAAGTGGTGCAGCCATATAGCAGCACCGATATAACCACAGCCTGGAAGAACTGTCGCTTCAGCTTGTCAGGGAGATCAGACCTCCATATGACTGACAATTTGTTTGTGGCCGACCATGCCTTTGCTATTCGTGTGTTAACATCTCTCTCTGTGGATGAGATATTACTACCTAGGTACGTGAATTGTTCTACAGGCTTGAGAGGCGTGCCGTTGAGTGTTGAGATGTTTCCTTTCTTTTTGAAACTCATGAACTCCGTTTTACTGGAGTTCACATAGAGGCCGATATTTTCTGCCGCCTCCTCCAAGCTGTGTAACAGTGACTCAGCTTGTGTCGGTGTATCTGCAAGGAGTGCAAGGTCGTCAGCATAGTCTGCATCTGTGACTGTTTGTGCGGGATAACGCCTGCTCCTTGCCTTTTTCAGTGTGAAACCCTTTTCTTTTATGGTATCTAATGATGTTTTGAGTACGTAGTCTAGGCATATTATGAATATATATGGTGCCAATGTATCTCCTTGTAGGACTCCAGCAGCGATGTCAAAGAAATCTGTGTCGCCCATCAGGTGAGCGTACCATTGCTCTAGTGTCCTTGTATAGCATCATTATAGCTGCAACTGTTTCTTTGGGGAGGCCATATGCTAGTAGTATTTGTTCCATTTTCCCTCTGTGTATGGAATCAAATGCCTTGGAGAAATCTACGAATAGTAGCGTTGCCTCTAGATTCTTTGCTCGTACTCCTTCTATGATCCGTCTTATAGTCAGGATCTGAGAGGTTGTGGATCGATTTTTGCGGAAACCATTTTTGGTTTCTCCTAAGGATTTTTTCTATTTCAGGTCGGATGCGATTGAGGAGAAGGGCATTATATATCTTAGCTGCAATAGCAGTAAGAGTTATGCCTCTGTAGTTCTTAGCGATTCCGAGATCTCCTTTTTTAGGGAATGGGAGGATGCAGCCTTTTGTCCATCTATCTATTCTATTTTGTCTATACACTGCATTGCATAGCCCAAGCAGTATGTCACTGAACTTTCCTATCTTCCATACCTCCGGGGGTATTCCGTCAAGTCCTGCCACTTTTCTACCTTTTAGCTTCTTTAAAACTTGGTTGATTTCATCTATCGTGAAGTCCCCCAGTTTGATATCTAGTTGTTTATCGACAATCTCTTGGGTATTATCTTCTGCTATTTTAGGTGGGTTCCCCAGAAGTTTCTGGAAGTGGTCTTTCCATTTTTGGAGTCTATCTTTTTGGCTGGTTGCCTTTAACTTCGATTTAGAGGTACTTTTCCTACCGCTGACTTCATTAACAGTTTGCCATGCTAATCGTGACTGTCTGTCCTCCACCGATTGTCTTATATTATTTATTTGTGTTTGTATGTATTCTATTTGTTCTTTTTTGTATGTTTTGGCTAGTTCTATCTGGGCTTTTCTAAGGTTGTGTAGATTGGCATTAGTTGGGTTTATTTTATTACGTTGTACTGCTTCTTTTATATCGTTTCTCTTTCTCTAACTGTTTCTGTCTCCCATGGAACATAGTGTCTGGCTCTTGGTTTAGTTGGTACGCACTCGGCTGCTGCTTCTTGGTGAGCATTGACGAAGTTTTCGTATTCCTCGTTTGGTGTGGAGCTTTCGGATATCTCCTGGAGGATATCGAATTTATTTCTAACTGCAACAGCGTAGCGATTGCATATATCGCTGTTGGCAAGTGTCGCCCAGTTGTATCGTACGGATTTACTAGTTTGCTTTTTATTCCTACGTAGGCTTAGTCGTAATTTTGCTGTGACTATTCTGTGATCTGAGGATACTCCTTCAAAAGAGGAATACGCTTCACAGTTAATTGCACTATTTATCCACTTTTTATTTATTAGGATGTAATCTAGTTTGTGCTTTTGTTGTATTTGGGTATGTGTGTGTCCAAAGTTTGCCCTTCCGTTTTCGGAATTTGGTGTTTAGACAAACAAGCCTGTTCTCAACAGAGAACTCAGCTAGGAGATCACCGTTCCTGTTTGGGGTATTGTGTAAGCTGAATCTATTGTTTTCGTTTCTTCCTATGTGTGCATTCAGGTCTCCACCGACGATCAGTACGTTATGTTTGGGGGTATGTCTGCATAGGGAGGATAGCCCGCTGTAAAACATTTCAATGTCTGTTTCGTTGCTGACATTTGTGGGGCTGTAGCATGAGACTATAGTCATGCAAGGATTGCCATTAAACGTAGCACACATGATTCTCGGTTGGATTTTTTCTATGCTGTTAAGTGATTTTAGTGCTCGAGGGCTGAGAAGCATTCCTACACCTCCTATAGCGGCATTGATGGAGTTTTTCCATGCAGATGCTGACACAAATGTCCAGCCATTTCCACATTCATGGTATTTTAGTTCTACATCACCATGGTCAAATCTGTGTTCTTGCACACATATGATATCTATATTTTAAAATTCATTAATTGATAAATCAATACTGAAAATTTCATTAAAATCGGATAATTACCTGATTTTTGGTATTTTTTTTGCAATCGTGAACAAGCGCTTTAAAACCCTTGAAAAAGAGCATTAATGGCGGATCGCATCGAAATTGATCAAAACAAATCGTTTTAAATCTATTAAAAATAAACTGCATATGTAATGATATTTTTCTTTTTTTAATGATGGTCATTATGTTACTACTTATCGTTTTAGACAAAAGTTTGACCTTAAATAATAGATTTAATTCATTTTAATTCATTTTAAAAAACCTAGCAGACGATTTTTTGGGTATGCCTAATGTATAGAAATAGAGAAATGTGTGAGCTAATCAATTTTCTGCTCTTAAACAAATTTCTCCACCAACACGAAAGACTGGCTCCAAAAACATTGAGGCATTCATCATTCAATGTCAGATAAGCTATGTTGGTCACATGATCAGAATGTCTTAGTCTCACCTCTCCCCACCCTCTAATTCAATCTAGTGATCTGTCCAATGGTTGATGGGGGGGGGGGGCAAAAAGAAAGAGGTTTAAGGACCAACTCCAAAATGTGGACTTGGGGGGTGGGGTATGTGCAACCAACCATGGGGATAGAAATCGACACGTCATCAGGCTGCGATGACTTTTGTGACTGACCATACCTGTGTGCGCCCATGAGGAGTAGCACCAGTGAAACCTTGAGCAATAGGCAGATACACACCCTGAAATCGATAACAGAATTCTCTGTCCAATGTGTGGGCGACACTTCATGTTAGGGTGGGAGCATCAATCCCCACCCTTTAATTCAATGGACTACTACTACTACTACTACAACTGGAAAAAAATTCCTCAAATCATATAAGGAGTGTACATGTGTCTTCTTTCTTTTGACAAATTAGGGATTTTTTGTTTTGTTGTGCATACACTCCTTGTATCACGGGAACAATATTTAAGAAAAAAATATAGGAGACAATACATTAAAGACTTCATTTTCCTTTGGGAAAGGTATGGATCCAACTATTCTCCATCCAGTTATGCATAAATAGTTGATCAAACTGGATTCTTTAACCTTAGTTGTGCAGCGAGTTGTTACGTACTGATGTTTTCACGTTACCCAATCGATATAATGTTGTATACCCTTTCTTATTTCTTACTTCTTACTCTGGTCGTCTTTTCTTCTGGCCGCCTTTGCTATTCTGATCGTCTATCTTCTAACATCTTGGTCTGGTTTCTTCTAAGGTCTTCTGTTGCTATGTTCTTGCTGGCTGGTCGTCCTGGATTCATTTCTTAGTCTTGTTACCAAGACATTCATCAACCACAAGAACATTTTACTTATATAAATAGTTGATCAAACTGGGTTCTTTAACCTTAGTTATGCAACGAGTCTAGGAGAAGGAAAACGCTGAATTCATATTAAAATAGCCTACTATTAAGTTTGTTTGTTTGTTTTGTTTTACGGCATATCAACCTCAGTGGATCATTTAATGCCGATAAAGTTTTGAAATAAATCAGTTCTTAATGGATAATACAATTTTTTTATAAATAAATTTTTCTATTTAACCCATAGATGGGACACTAACAGGTACTACCACTCCGCGTCAGAGTGGACCAGGGAGCAATGGTGATGAAGGGGTGCTCCACATTCCCCAAACCTCCAAAACTGGAACCTCACCATCAGATAGAGTTTAACGTCATTCTCAGGACATGTAGACCCACAGCCACCGCCTTCTAGCACCCATATGATAAAAACGGATTGAGGCTTGTCATAAGGGCAATAGGGTTGGGAAAATCATATAGGTGCTAGGGCTTGACGTGATCAGCCAATTGATCGGAGGGGGTCTCTCTGACCGCCCAAGATAGGGCCAAAGTGGACCTACTATTAAAATAGATTAACTAACTGAATAATATACACACTGACTTAACTGCTTTGACAATACCAAACTGACCAATTATAACTAAGCTAGTTTTTGAGACACATTTAACAAAAAATTTCTTGCTGTGCTCCTTGTATCATGGGAACAATATTTAAGAAAAAAATATGGGAGACAATTCATTGAAGACTTTTCCTCCAAATAATCATGATGATGTGTAAGTCACTGAGTGACTGGAGGTGAACTGGAGGTGAACTGGAGGTTTATAATTGTAGCATTTTGGGGCTGACAAACAAATTTTGCTCAAAAACATTGTGCATTTTTAATTCACTTTCTTTTTAAATTTCACAGTATCTCAACCCTTTATGCCAAAGACGTTTTGTTTTATTCATTCTTGTTGGGTATTCATTTTTTGGGGATTTTACGGCATGTCAACCCTAGGTGGGTTATTTTATGCCAAAAACGTTTTGTTTTATTCATTCTTTATGGGTATTCAATCTTTTTGGATTTTAAGGCATGTCAACCCTTGTTGGGTTATTTTATGCCAAAGACGTTTTGTTTTATTCATTCTTGATGGGTATTCAATTTTGGGGGGATTTTATGGCATGTCAACCCTAGTTGGGTTATTTTATGCCAAAGACGTTTTGTTTTATTCATTCTTGATGGGTATTAAAAATTATTTTTTTGAACTCAATTTTTTTTTTTTTTACTCATTTTCTTTTGTTCAACTCATAGATGGAACTGACCAGTAGGGAGACCACGTAGGGAGACATGTCACATCGACATAAACACATGGGAGGCTTGTGCAGAAGACCGCCTCCTCGTCAAACAATGAACGAAAGGGAGTGAAAAAGAGAGGGAAGAAGCCGCCACATAAAAGAGAGCTAAAAGGAAGGAGAGACAACAGCACCCCCAACACCTACAGAAAGCATAAGACCCTCATCCACCACCTTCTAGCACATATATGATAAAAAGGGTTTGGGGGTTGCCATACAGGCAATAGGGTCGAGATAATGATATAGGTACTAGGGCTTGATGTGACCATATGATTGATCGGAAGGGGCCCCTCTAACTGCCTGTCTAGCCAAAGTATGGGCCGGTGTAATATTGCATGTCATGGATTGCCCATCCACCTGGATTCTGTCCTTAAGCATCACCGGTTTCAACCCACATCCAACAGGTGGGCATTGGTGGGAAGGAGTCTCACCCCTCTACAGAGCTGCAGTCAGCATAATCATAGCTGATATTGACTCTTATCTCCGATCACAAACACCACGGTGTAAACGGGCTCTGAAGAAGATTTTTGTAAAATCGAAATATTGATCAATATCACCTATGATTATGTTATAAATTGTTTTCTCTTTAACAGCATTGTGTGGTGTTTTCATTCCATCTTGTTCATTCTCATATATATATATATATATACATATATATATATATATATATATATAAATGAATTTATTGTGTATCAACGTTTTTTGGGGGGGGGGGGCATATCATGAAACATGGGAAATTAACAAGCAAACAAAAACAAAGTTTCAATACGCAGCCATTGTTTTGTCCTAGGTTCGCTAGGTATAGCCACACGGATGAGAGATGAAACTGCGAAACACGTGTCTGTGGATTACTTATATATTATATATTACTCCCACTTTGGTTTGAGTTCTCTAAATAGGGATTTAATTGCAAAATTCACCGTTCTGGCATCTAGAAAACCCTCGCTTTGTTTACAAAAAGTTTGAGGACTCTAGTGAATTCATTTCCGCTTAGAAATGTAGCGATTAAATATTCTCCTATATTTGACAGCTGCCTCTGGCCGCACGGGTATAAAGGCTTGGCGAACAAAAGTTCATTCAGGTCTCAAACCCTGCCAGGGGTAGCTGTTAAGGTATAGCTACACTGATGAGAGGTGAAACCTCAAAACACGTGTCTGTGAATTACTTATTTATTATATATATATATATATATATATATATATATATATATATATATATGATGGAAGCGCGTGGTGTAATGGTTAAAGTAATGGCAAATGGACTCATCGCCCCGAGTTCAACTCCTGGATGTGGTAATTGCATTTCACTTAGTGCTAATACCCTTGGGAAAGGTATGAATCCTACTCTCCCTCCAGCTATGGGTAAATAGTAAGGCAGACTGGGCTCTTTAACATTGGTTAAGCAACCGGTCTAGGAGAAGGAAAACTCTGAATTCAAACCTGTTGAACTCCGCTTAAGAAATTGACCTTGTTTTATATCCTTCTCATGCGGAGGGGTTGGTAAATATATATATCTTCTATATAAGGAATGGAGCACTCTGTGACGGCCTTTACACACAAAGTGATGTGTGTATTAAAACAGTTAAAATCCCCTTCCCATTCTGTAAGTGAAGACAGCCTAATGGTTAAGTGCCGGACTGACACCCAATCGATCGGATTTCCATTCCGGCTATAGGTAGGTTACAAAATGTCTAGCCACACTGAAGAGACTTGATAAGTCAAAACACGTGTCTGTGGATGACCCTATATATATTATATATTGAAACCTTGTTAAAGACATTGATGGATATAAAAAGAAATAGAAAGTAATATGTAATGTTGTCTAATAGACGAAAAGAAAATATCAATATGAATATACCACCCACCCAGCCTTTTTTTATCTGGAAAAATGTAAGTAGCAAATTACTTCCCCTTGACAAGCCCTTGCCCCCCCCCCTGCCTTAATAGTGACAACGGATATTATTTTCTTAGTATTTCTCTTTTATCTACATCAGTGTAATGTGTGGTCAGTTTATGATAGTCAAATTTCATCTGACAGACATATTGAATCAGATGTCAGGATCCAACATGAATTTCTTTTTTGCCTTTTTATTTTTATTTATTTTTTTTTTTGAGTCATCTATCTGTTTTATCTTGTTTTTTTGTTTTGTTTTTTGTCGCTAAGATCTGTTGACAGGAAAATCTCCGAAACGGTGTCAGTCATGATTTAGATTTATATCATCAGCGTCTGGCTGGCATTATATTACTTTTATGTGTAGATTTAGTTTTTAGATTACAAGGGATCTGTAGTTTATGAAAGGTAGAAATAAGAAGGACAAGATAATGTTTAATATAATATTAAAAAATAGAACATAAAAAAATAAAAAAATAAAACAAGAAAACAAAAAAACAAGCTCTGATTTACTTTGAGCAAAAACTTTGAAATATGATATTTCCTTATTTCTTTACATCAGGACTTATTTTGAAGCATTAGACAAGAGACTCAGACATATACACAGTTTAATAGACAGATGAAGTTACTTGATAATAACTGTAACGATATATATGTATTAATGATGATTTGAATATGAGTATTTAAAAAAAATAAAGGCACCTTAAAAGATAATTTCTGATCATGGTACTAGGGTGAGCCAATGATACTTCCAATCCCTCCACATGAGTAGGATGTGACACAAGGTCAATTTCCTAAGTTGAGTTTAACAGATTTGAATGCAGAGTTTTCCTTCTCCTAGACTGGTTTTTATAACAAAGTTAAAGAGCCCAGTAAGTAAAGTAAAGTCGTCGGGGTGGCCTAAAGTCGGTATCAGCCAGTCAGCGAGGGAGTCTATCCCCTTTTCAATAGCGCTAGACCAAGGAGATTGTATTGGCATCTGAGGTGGAGCGCCACACCTACCATCAGCTCCTTACTTTACCGCGCAGATCCCTGTGCTACTCATACGCTGAGTTGGCAAGGACTGGTATCGAACTAGGAACCTTCTGGTTTCTAGCCGAACGCTCTAACGACAGAGCCCAGTAGGTCCAACTATTTACCCATAACTGGAGAGAGAATAGTTAAATGCATACCTTTCCCAAGGGTAGCTATTTACCCGACCTGTTTGTAAAAATGGGGTCAATTTTTAAGAAGAGTTTAATAGATTTGAATTCAGAGTTTTCCTTCTAGTTTTTCTAGACTGGTTGCCATACCAAAGTGAGCGCTCAGTCTGCCCTATTATTTACCCATAACTGGAGCGTGAATTGTTGGATGCATACCTATGTATTTACCCAATCCCTCTTCTTTAAGAAGAATTTAACAGGTTTGAATTCAAAGTTTTCCTTCTCCTAGACTGGTTGCCATACCAAGGTTAAAGAGCCCAGTATGTCCAAACCATCTAACTCACAACCGGAGGTCCAGTGAGCTTCGGCCGCTGGATTAGGTTTTTGTAAATAATAGCTATCCCCCCCAAGCAATACCTGCCCCTTTGGGGGCAGGGCTAGGTTTATGTCCCAGCGCCTGAGGCACCCCCCTTGAGGGGGAATGCCAAATAGGTGACGCAATTTTTTGTTTTTTCCCACCCATGAGCATCGGCTTGTGGGTGGGCCCACGTTAAAACGAGGATTGTGCCCAGCCCAAACAAGTGGGATATGAGGCAAATACACCCTCTACATGAGCAGGATGTGAGATGAGGTAAATTTTTAAGCAAAATTTAGCAGGTTTGAATTCAGAGTTTTCCTTCTCCTAGACTGGTTACCTAGCTAAGTTTAAAGAGCTCAGTATACACTACTATTTACCCATAACTGGACAGAAAATAATTAGATGCATACCTTTCCCAAGGATAGCTACTTGCCCAACCTGTTCGTGACATGGGGTCAATTTTTAAGAAGAAATTAACAGGTTTGAATTGAAAGTTTTCCTTCTCCTAGACTGGTTGCCATACCAAGGTTAAAGAGCCCAGTCTGCCCTACTATTTACCCATAACTGGTGAGATAACAGTTAGATGCAGAGTAGGTATTTACCCATCACTGTTTGTGACACGGGGTCAATTTTTGAGTGGAGTTTAACAAGCTTGAATTCAGAGTTTTCCTTCTTCTAGGCAAGTTTCCATACTACGGTCAAAGAGCTCACTCTATCCTACTATGAGCACATAGCTGGAGGGAAATAGTTAAATTCATATTTTTCTCAAGGGTATTAGTGATATGTGAAATACTAAAAACCTCATCCAGGATTTGAACTCGTTTTGACCATGTCCATTTCCTTAGACACAGGAAATGAATAAAGGTTCCCTTAGTTGTATTGTTTGTTTGTTTTGTTTTGTTTTACGGCATATCAACCTCAGTGGGTTATTTAATGCCGATAAAGTTTTGAAATGAATCAATTCTTAATGGATAATACATTTTTTTTATAAATACATTTTTCTATTTAACCCATAGATGGGACCCTAACAGGTACTACCACTCCGGGTCAGAGTGGACCAGGGAGCAATGGTGATGAAGGGGTGCTCCACCTTCCCCAAACCTCCAGAACTGGAACCTCACCATCAGATAGAGTTTAACGTCATTCCCAGGACATGTAGACCCGCAGCCACTGCCTTCTAGCACCCAAATCATAAAAAGGGGTTGGGGCTTGCCATAAAGGCAATAGCGTTGGGAAAATCATATAGGTGCTAGGGCTTGACGTGACCAGCCGATTGATTGGAGGGGGCCTCTCCGACCGCCCGTCTAGCCCAAGATAGGGACAAAGTGGAGTATTGCATGTCATGAACTGCTCATCCACCTGGGTTCTATCTTTAAGCATCACGGGTCGCCACCCACGGCCAACAGGTGGCCCCATTGGGGGAGTCTTACCCCTCTGCAGAGGTGCAGTCGGTGCATTCTAATGCCCCAGAATTTTGTTTTCCTTGATTTGATATCTTAATTTGTAATTAATCATTTCTTATTTGTTGAAGTTTCATTAAAATTTGTGGCAAGAATAAAAAATGGTTCGGTTTTTTCACTGTCTGTTTTTTTTTTTGTCCAATATTGTACATAAATTCTTTTTTTTTTTTTAAATTAATATTGATACTACATATATTATGGATTATATATATATATTATATATAAGTAGGAAGCGTGTGGTGTAATGGTTAAAGTCATGGGAAATGGACTCGTCGCCCCGAGTTCAAATCCTGGACGTGGTAATTGCATTTTCACTTAACGCTAATACCCTTGGGAAAGGTATGAATCCTACTCTCCCTCCAGCTATGGGTAAATAGTAGGGCAGACTGGGCTCTTTAACCTTGGTTAGGCAACCGGTCTAGGAGAAGGAAAACTCTGAATTCAAACCTGCTGAACTCCGCTTAAGTAAATGACCTTGTGTCACATCCTGCTCATGCAGAGGGGCTGGTAAATACATATATATATATATTGGATATGTGAGCCTGGCTTGTAAACCATTACACCACGATACGATGCCTAATGAGACATACATGTATTTCATTAAATTCTTGAGACTCAGTGCTTTTGTTTTTTGTTTGTTTGTTTGTTTGTTTTTTGTTTTGTTTTTTTGTTTTTTCTTGTGTTTTTGTTTTTTTGGTTTTTGGGGATTTTATTTTTTGTTCGTCTGGTGTAGGTCAAGGATCAATTCTTAATCATTACCCATTCTTCTGCAGGAAATGCTAAGAGTTTTATATTCCTGTCCTTTTCGTCTTCCACTTGTTATTATCAGTCTCCATCTGGTCAGCAGGAAGCACGGACTAACACTCCCCAAAAGGGTTTTACACAATGACACATTGAGGTTTCTTTTTCGGGAGCAATTTTCTTGGAAAATATGGAAGGTTCCTTCAAGTGGAGTTTTCAAAACAGGAAATAGATAGAAGCCATTAGTTTTGAAGCTCTCCCGTATATATATATATATATAATATATATATATATAATATATATATATATATAGCAATCAGTACATTTTGATCTTTAAAAATGTTTGATAATAATGCAATATATATACACATTTTAACTAAATGTTAAATGTATATCTGTTAATTTAAAACAAATACTTATGATATTAGGGATTTTTTTTTATACTGTGAATGTAAAAATCAAAATATGAAATAAGTTGAGATTTAATATTGAAAAACTAAAAGCAAACAAGTTATATTTATGGATATTTTTCTGATCTCTCATTTAAGAAAATATTTAGAATTTGGAATACTTTGATACAAATATAAACAATACTAATAATTTTCATGCAAAAAATAAAAATTTAAAGTGCATTATAAAAGACAATCTGTTTTTACATATTGTTCATATCGTCTACAAAATGTAAAGAGAAAATGAAAGTGTTACAAGTTTTAAACAATTTTTTTCCTTAATTTTTTCACTTTTTAACATTTTTTTTACACTTTTATTTTTTTTACTTTTTTATTTTTTTTTCACTTTTTTATTTTTTTTTCACTTTTCAAAATGTTTTTAAATAAAAAATTTTTTTTTCACTTTTCAAAGTTTTTTTTCACTTTTTAAAATTTTTTTTCACTTTAATTTTTTTTCACTTTTAAAAAAAGATTTTTTTCACTTTTTATTTTTTAATTTAAAAAAATTTCTCTTTACTTTTTTCACTTTAAAAATTTTTTCAACTTTTTTTTCACATTTTTTTTTTTCACTTAAAAAAAAATGAAATTCATTAATTTAATTTGCATACAACAGCTAAGTGCAGACACTGGATGCCAAGTTGAGGACCTGTCAGGTGTGATAACTGATAGACAGATGGTGCAAGAAGTGAAAGGAATCTGCGCTGTCCGCATGACTTGAGGATGATGATATATGAAAATAATTCTAAGACAATCCTCAACCACACATTGCTTATGGTGAAGTCACATTGAAAACACAGGTTCCAGCCTTCTTCAGGTATTTCTTGTCGGACTCAGGAGCCTTCTCGGACTCAGGAACCTTCTTGGATTCGGGAACCTTCTTTTCGAACTCAGGAACTTTCTTGTCGTAATCTGGAGCCATCACAGAACTTTGAACCTAACCTGATTACGACAAAAAAGGGTTAGGTTCAAAGTTCCATGATGGCTCCCGAATACGACAAGAAAGTTCCCGAGTTCAAAAAGAAGGTTCCCGAATCCGAGAAGGTTCCTGAGTGCAACAAGAAATACCTGAAGAAGGCCGGAGGGCATATCGGCGAAACGTTGTACAAATAACAATGAAGATGGGGACATTAGTCCGAATAATGCAGATAATACTAATCATCAAGCCTCATCTCAAACATTCAGAGAAATCTTGTATCAAAATTTGAGTTCTCATGGAAGGATATTCAATTGATTGATTTTAATACATTTAACTGAAGAAAAATAAGCAATTTTTTATTTATCAGTTTCTTAAAACTTCCAGAGGATTAAGAGAAAATAGGATAGATATGGTGCAAAGGAAAATAGAATTAAAATAATGATTAAAATGTTAATGTTTTGGAACTTTTAATAGCTTAATGATTTAATTTTTCTTATAATGAAACAATGTAATCATTTTAATAACATTTTAAATCCTACAAAGAGTAAAGAAAAAAAATAATGCGATAAATGTTTAACAAAAAGAAAAAATACATAACCAAAAAAATGTATTACTAAATACTAAAACACTGAAAAGGAATGAAAAGGAAAAGACAAAGACATAGACGAGGGAGTCTATCCCCTTTTCACTAGTGCTAGACCAAGGAGATTGTTTTGCGTCTGAGGTGGAGCGCCACACCTACCATCAGTTCCTTTACCGCGCAGATCCCTGTGCTACTCATATGCTGAGTTGGCGAGGGTCGGTATCGAACTAAAAACCTTGTAGTTTCTAGCCGAATGCTCTACCGACTGAGCTAACCCCCTGAGATAGATAGATAGATAGATAGATAGATAGATAGATATAAATATATTGAGATAGATAAATAGATAGATAGATAGATAGATATGAATAAGCTGAGATAGATAGATATAAACAGATTGAGATAGATATATAGATATAAATACGCTGAGATAGATAGTACTTTTAGGATTTAGGCTTTAGTCATGGGTCATAGCCACCACATGATAAGGAAATTTCTTCCTGACCAGTAGTAGTGTCTCATGCCTGTTAAGGCCTAAGATCAAATGGTATTGGAAAAATTATAGTTGAATTGTCTGTCCCTGTCATCAGAGGGTGAATTGCCAATTTACGATATTGGCACCATAATTAAACCCCATGACGAAAGTCACTTAGGGGCCATCAACCAGGCGAGTCGTGATTTTCTAGTCTTCCCTTTACCTTCACCCTCAACACTTATTGTGTTGACAGTCAACCAGCGAGTGGAATAATATTCCAGTGCTCACCTTTAGCTTATTGTTGGGCCCTTCAACCAACGAGACGCGATTTTCAAGCACTCCCATTACCTTGTCAACCAGCGAGTGGTTTCATCCAGCACAAACCTTTACCTCACCCCCAGTCTGGCTAGTAAATGCCACAAATTTGCAACTACTTTTTGTACCTTTTGAATATATTATTATTTAACTTTAATTGTTGTTTTTGTCTTCTTTCATCTGAAATTACTTGCTTACCACTGGGAAATTTTAAGAGTCCCAAAATATCTTTTAATGGCCAAGGGATTATCTTGGGGATCCAAAGTGCATCCATTTTTCTGCAAATCCCTGGAGGATTCTTCTGGTGTGAAAGCGCACGGGAGTTAGTTATTTTTTAAATTTTTATTTTATTTTTTTTTAATCCCCACCATATCTCACTAAATCTATTAATAATGGAGATTCACTTCTGGTTTTTGTCTGTAACAAAAACTACATCACTGCTACCTAAAATCGTCATAACATAGAATAAAACACTCAGAATTTGAGCATGCAATGTTAGACAGTCCTTATTGGTTTTTTAAACAAGTTTTAATAAATACATACCTGGTATTATCTATCTATATATAGTTTGTTTTATTTTAATATATATTTAAAGTTATCAGAACTAAGTTTCCATTTCAATTTTTCTTATTTTTTACTCCTTTAATAAATTTATTTTATTTTTTACTTCTTTAATAAATTTGATGATTTTATTTAACTTATGATACAAACTCTCTGATATTAGATTTTCAACTCCCATCCCGTCAGGCAATATTTATTTTACGTCGCCCAGAGGGTGTTTTTTTATTTTGCTAGTAAAGAATAATAAGTTTTGATTGAAAAATCTTTTGTCATTGTTGTTTTTGACACTACAAGTTGTGAATCTTTAAAAACTTTTTATTACTCAGATTATTATAATCTATGGTTTTATCTTTATTGACAATCTTCCACAATTTCTTCTTTTCTCTTTTTTCTTTTTTCATGTCTACCAAGAATGGTAATGCCAATGCCAAGACGCTGTCCAATACTTTTCAGATGGAAGCCATTATTTCTGATTTTTGAATCTTCCTTTTTCAAACATCTTACAACTGTTTAAGGAACTGACAGCAAGTTTTTCAGCCAATTTCAAAATTGATTAAGTCGGGTCATCCTCCAATTTTTTCTTATGGCATATAACTTGAGGGTTTCTACGCTGAGCCAAATTCACCTTTGTTGAACTCTGCAAACCATTCATGACATTGCTTCTGACTTAACCATTTCTATAGACTTCATCAATCATCTTCTTTACTTATTCACTTGTCATGCTAAACTTGAAAAGGAAGAACATGCCATGACACACATGTATCTTGTAGTCTAGCATTTTCTTTTTCTTTCTTTGATTTTTTTACACAATCTATACATATATAAAGGGCAGTTGTGTGAATCTGTATGTCCGGAGGAAACTTTGAAAATAAAACAATTAACGACAAAGTAAATATATATACACATTAAATATCACCAGGGCTTGGTTTTCTATACATATATAAAGGGCAGTTGTGTGAATCTGTATGTCCGGAGGAAACTTTGAAAATAAAACAATTAACGACAAAGTAAATATATTACACATTAAATATCACCAGGGCTTGGTTTTCTATACATATATAAAAGGGCAGTTGTGTGAATCTGTATGTCCGGAGGAAACTTTGAAAATAACAATTAACACATATAACACATTAATATCACCAGGGCTTGGTTTTTATACATATATAAAGGGCAGTTGTGTATCTGTATGTCCGGAGGAAACAAACAATTAACGACAAAGTAAATATATATACACATTAAATATCACCAGGGGTTTTCTATACATATATAAAGGGCAGTTGTGTGTATATGTATGTCTGGAGGAAACGTCGAAAATAAAACAATTAACGACAAAGTAAATATATATACACATTAAATATCACCAGGACTTGGTTTTTGAGCAAAAATAATAGAGATTGATTTATATCCGTGAAGATAATCAAAAAATAAAATATAAATGATAACAGTATGGATTTTTTTTTCATTTAATATTTTAGATAGTAGACATTAACATTTCTTTTCAGAGTAGCTGGATCAATGCAAGGTCGATTTTTTTTTACATAGGGATTTAAATGGGGCATCCCACGAGGATTCAACTCACGATTCAGTAATAATGGATATGCGGGATTAAATTTAAAAATTCCCCTCTACCCAGGTGATGCCGGGTAGCCACTGCTAGTATAAAATGAGTGAACATTGAATGTAAAATACTTAAGACCACTTTTCAAATCGCTAGTCTAACTCTACTTAAAAAAATGTGTTCTATTAACTTTTACTACACCTATATAATATATATATATATATATATATATAATGTAAAAATGGAATTGGAAATGAATCTGACAATATGAAGAAGAATGAATAAAGAAAAGAAAGAACAGAATGGATAATAAAAGATGAATTTAATCAATATCACTTACACATGTGTTTCGGTCAGTTCATCTGTGTGAAGATATTTCGCACACAGAGAAGATTCAACCTTCATCAGAGTGAAATTTTAATTTGAAATAAATTCAAAATAAAATTTCACTCTGATGAAGGTTGAATCTTCTCTGTGTGCAGAATATTTTCACACAGATGAACTGACCGAAACACATGTGTAAGTGATATTGATTAAATTCATCTTTTATTATCCATTCTATTTTTTCTTATCTTTATTCATTCTTCCATATATATATATATATATATATATGTGTGTGTGTGTG
>CM042166.1:83411727-83429227 GCA_023376005.1 Doryteuthis pealeii
TTTTTTTTTATCTCTCCTTCATTTTTTTTTTCAAGGGAAATAAAAAAGACTTTTTTTTTTTGTTCATTATTATTTTATATTGATTTTGTTGTTTCTATTGCAGCTCTTCCTACTTGACAACGTTTCTTCCAAATTATTGTTTTTATAATTTAAAAAAAATGAAAATATGACAAGATAGTCCCCCCTACCTTTTTTGGGGAATAGAAAATTAAATAAATGAATAAAAATTATTGAATAAATTGTCAGCCATTATACAAAACCAATTTTAAGTAAAATGAATTTTGATTTTGATCAAAATATTATCATCGAAACATCAAAATGTCTGTATGTATTTTTTTAAATAAAAGAAAGAGAAAGAGAAAGAGAAAGAGGGAAAGAAATAGAAGATAAAGAGCAATAGAAGGGAAGAGGAAGACAAGGAGAAAGGGGGAAAGAAAGGTGAAGGGAAAGAGAAAGAGGAGAAAAAAGGGGAATAGAAAGAGAAAAGAGAAGAGAAAGAGGGAGAAAAATAGAAAGAAAAGAGCAATAGAAAGAGGAAGAAGAGGAAGAGAAAGGTGAAGGGGAGAGAAATAAGAAAGGCAAAAGAAAGGGAAAAAAGAGAAAGAGAAGAGAAAAAAGAGAAAGGAAGAGAAAAAAGAAAGGGAAGGAGAAAAGAGAAAGAGAAAAAGAGAAAGATAAAAGAGAAAAGAGGAAGAGAAGAGAAAGGGAAGAGAAAGAGAAGAGAAGAGGAAGAAAGAGAAAAGAGAAAAAGAAAGAGAAAGAGAAAAAAGAAAAAAAGAGAAAAGAAGAGAAAGAAGAAAAGAAAAAGAAAGAGAAAAAGAAAGAGAAAAGAAAGAGGAAAAGAAAGAGAAAAAGAGAAGAGAAGAGGAAGAAAAAGAAAAAGAAAGAGAAAAAGAAAGAGGAATAGAAAGAGAAAAAGAAGAGAATAAGGAAGAGAAAAAGAGAAAGAGAAAGAGGAATAGAAAGAGAAAAAGAAAGAGAATAAGGAAGAGAAAAGAGAAAGAGAAAAGAGAAAGGGGATGAGAAAGAGAAAAAGAAAGGAAAAAAAAGAGAAAGAGAAAAGAGAAAGAGAAAAAGAAAGTGAAAAATAATTGTGGAAATAGAAAATATTTGACATTTTTATAATGACATTTTATAAAAAGATTTCTTTTTTTAATAAAAACGTCTTCCTCCTTTGAAAGAGAAAAAAAACAAGTATTGAAAACTTTATGTTTCAAAAACAAAAATCAACACTTGAAAAAATATTCTTTAATATGAAAAGGAAGAAAAAGTCAATGCTGAAATTATTATCTGATAGAATAAATTTAGTAAATATAAAATCTCTGATTTTTAGTGAATATTTCATGATGAGGATAATGAGGATGATGATGATGTGGTAATGTTATTGTTGTTGTTGTTGTTGATTTTCGTGGTGGTGGTGGTGGTGATGGGGGGGGGCGATGTTTGAAATACCGTCAACAAAAAGCAGAAATAGCAACAAGAATCAAAACAGGATACAAATAATAGCAATAACAAAAACAACAACAATCATAACAACAACAACAGCAATGACGACGAAGACAACGATGATGATGATGATGACGATGATGATGAAGATGATGATGATGATAGCTACATTGGTGGTGGTGGTGGTGGTGGTGGGAGATTTCAAATACCAACAACAAATAGTAACAAAAACAGAAACAGCAACAACAATCATAACAAGTTAAAAATAATAGCAATAACAAAAACAATAAAAGAACAAGAACAGCAACAATGATGATGGTAATGATGATGATGAATGATGATGATGATGATAGTGGTGGTGATGATGATGATGGTGGTGGTGGTGGTGATGATGGTGGTGGTGATGATGTTGATGGTGGTGGTGGTGATAATGATGGTGGTGGTGGTGATGATGATGATGATGATGGTGGGGTGGTGGTGGATGATGGTGGTGTGATGGTGGATGGTGGTGGTGGTGGTGGTAGTGGTGATGATGATGATGGTGATGGTGGTGATGATGATGATGATGATGGTGGTGTGTGATGATGATGTGGTGGTGGTAGTGGTGATAATGATGATGATGATAGTGTTGGTGGTGGTGGTAGTGGTGATGGTGGTAGTGATGATGATGGTGGTGGTGGTGGTGGTGGTATTGGTGATGATGATGGTGATGATAGTGGTGGTGCTGGTATTGGTGATGATGATGATGGTGATGATAGTGGTGGTGGTGATGGTAGTGGTGATGATGATGATGATGATGATAGTTACACCAGCAAAAAATCCCAATACTAATGGTAATAAAATTTCCCAGTTTGAACCCGCCACTTTATAGAGCATGACCAATTATCTATTGAAGCCAAAAACTTGGACTCTCACCTCCGACTGATCAGTTCATTGGGAAAGAATAATTTCCCACCTTGGAAAAAATATTATTTCCCACCTTTAATAAAATAATTTCCCACCTCTAAAATCATTTCACAGAAATCATTTCTGTAATGATAATAACAGGTAATTCGATTAGGCAGAACAAGAAGAAGAAGAACAACAACAACAACAACAACAGCAAAACAACAACAACATCACCGAAAGCTACACAACAACAACAACAACAAAACAACAGTAATAACAACAAGGGCTACAATACAAGGGCTACAACAACAACAACAACAACAACAACAATGTCAAGAACAAGAACAAGAAGAACAAGAGCTACAACAAGAACAAATGTTGTATACTCTTTTTATTTCTATTCTTCTTCTGCTCATCTTTGGTATCTTACGTTCATTTTCTAACGTCTGGACTTCGTCTTGGGGACTTCGTGTCTGGTCTTCCATTGGGGATTTCTCTTTATCAGAAGCCCTGTGTCATTGGTAGTTTTTACATAATAACACAAGACTTCGATTTGCTTTAGATCATATTTTATTCTGAAATCCCCACCAGACTGCCCGTGCAGATTGAGTCGGCAGTGCGCTTAACGCGACTTACCACCTTCGTGGTTTGGCCGATATTGAACTAATAATCTAAACCGGAAGAGGGTCTTCTCCACCGATTCTCACGGTATCCCCCCAGAAGGAGGATCAGACTGAGGTCAAGCCGAGTCACTCAATCCTTCAAGGCCGACGGCTGCAAATCATAACAGCCATTTTGGTTTCTACACTAATGGTACATAAGGGTTAGGAATCTAATAATTATGTAACACAAAAGCAACAACAATAACAACAAAAGCTACAACAACAACAACAACAATAACAATAACAACAACAAAAACAACAACAAATAAAATAACAACAAATAAAATAACAGACAATAACAACAATAACAAAAACAATATAACAAATATTATGATAATATAATATAACATATAATATAACCGTTTTGCTGATTTCGGATTAGCTGAAGCAAGACGTGAGAAGGGGTCGTCTGCTCCCAAGATGCCATCATCTCACTGTGTGGTTAAAACCCTTCGTTCGGAGAACGAAAAAGAGCAACACATTGTCTTGCTTGCCGGGATCGAGCCCGCGTCCTCCTGCATGCGAAGGCAGACGCGATTTAGGTACTGGATGGATGCGAAGTGCCAGGATGTTTCGGTAAATACATACATAAATAACATGTGAGTCAAACGCGGGGCAGTAAGGAGTTGCAGTAGCAGGTTGACTGACGCGAACGACCGAGTAAAGAAATGTGATTTTGAACTGCTAAAGATTATTTCGACTACGGTGACGGAATTTTGCAGCTGCTAAACGAAAACGAAAAGCGTGTTGACCAGGGGAAGGTTTGGCTTGCTGGAAGACTGTGGACTCGCTTGTTTTTGGCCCCCCCTCTTAGCGGGAGCTTGTTGATACGAACATCTATTTACCCCCATATATTTCCCCCGCTTCCATAGTTTTTAATAAAGACATCTTTGTAAAATAAATCAAGTCTTGCTTCATCATTAAAACAAAGAAATGAGCACAGACAACCGAAGCCCAGTAGAACAGAAACCGCATTGACCAGAGGAAGAAATCAACCAAGAAGATGGCCATCGATGAAACAGAACCACTTAACAAGTCCACTCTCTCTCTCTCGCCATTTATATACTTGATATAAAAGGGGCACATAACAGACATCAGTCACATGTTGGCCAGTGGATATGCAATGAGAACTAGAAATCATTCTTTTTCTCTGAATGTTTGAGATGAGGCTTGAAGATTAGTATTATTAGCGTTATTCGGACTATTGTCCCCATTTTCATTGTAATGTTTCGGCCGATATACCCTCCGGCCTTCTTCAAGTACTTCGTGTTGGACTCGGGAACATTCTCGGGAACCTTCTTTTGAACTCGGGAACTTTCTTGTCGTATTCGGGAGCCATCACGGAACTTTGAACCTAACCCTTTATTTAGTCCACGGGGATATCCTGTTCTCATTCCGCTAACCATAGCTGGGGTAGGAGTTGTGTTAATTAATTATTTTTCTAACTCAATTGTCCAATTGGACAAATGACTGAGTGGATTAGGCAGTTGAGTTAAAAGACAGTTCTAAGTGACAGTTATCTCTGGAACCCGAGTTCAATCCTGAGTGAAAGCAGTTAGAAAAATAGTTAGTTAACACAACTCCTACCCCAGCTATGGTTAGCGGAATGAGAACAGGATACCCCCGTAGAATAAAGGGTTAGGTTCAAAGTTCTGTGATGGCTCCCGAATACAACAAGAAAGTTCCCGAGTTTGAAAAGAAGGTTCCCGAGTCCGACAAGAATTACCTGCAGAAGGTCGGAGGGTATATAGGCCGAAATGTTACAATGAAGATGGGGACAATAGTCCGAATAACGCTGATAATAGAAATTATTCTATTTTTTATTTCTGCAAAAACTGAGGCACTTGATTTGATATCCGTGTTGCATAGGATTACATACCCCCCTCCCCCTCCCCCCTCTATTCTGTAAAAGAATGGTGGTGTCTATCTTATAAATTAACTGTCAAACGTACAAGGTGCAGAGTGTGTATATATATGAATTCCTGATCGAATAAATATACTACTACCAAGTGTTCATCTTTGCCTCTTATTCGCTATTATTACATATCTTCTGCTTTCTCTTTGTCTGTGAGTAATTGGCCACCTTTACCCACAACATGAAAGTTAGATTATATTGTTGTTACATTTGAAGTATACTGAAAGAGGAATATGTTTGTTATACATATGCAGAGTTAGTATATATATGAATTCCTGATCGAATAAATATACTATTACCAAGTATTTATCTTTGCCTCTTATTCGCTATTATTACATATCTTCTGCTTTCTCTTTGTCTGTGAGTAATTGGCCACCTTTACCCACAACATGAAAGTTAGATTATATTGTTGTTACATTTGAAGTATACTGAAAGAGGAATATGTTTGTTATACATATGCAGAGTTAGTATATATATGAATTCCTGATCGAATAAATATACTATTACCAAGTATTTATCTTTGCCTCTTATTCGCTATTATTACATATCTTCTACTTTCTCTTTGTCTGTGAGTAATTGGCCACCTTTACCCACAACATGAAAGTTAGATTATATTGTTGTTACATTTGAAGTATACTGAAAGAGGAATATGTTTGTTATACATATGCAGAGTTAGTATATATATGAATTCCTGATCGAATAAATATACTACTACCAAGTGTTTATCTTTGCCTCTTATTCGCTATTATTACATATCTTCTGCTTTCTCTTTGTCTGTGAGTAATTGGCCACCTTTACCCACAACATGAAAGTTAGATTATATTGTTGTTACATTTGAAGTAAACTGAAAGAGGAATATATTTGTTATACATATGATTAAAAAGCAATGTTAGTCAGGGAGTCACAGAAAAAAAGGTTGAGAACCACTGCAAAAGATTGAAAAAAAAATAACAAGAAAACAAAGCCGAGATACATATCTCTAAATTTAATAAAAAGCACCTGTATGAATTTATTCCCCCCCCCTCCAACTAAAAGCAGGTCGTGACACAAGGTCAGGCTTTGTGTCAAGGTATTCACACACCTGAATGCTGAAGGCAGATCAAAAAATAGTTTACATATTATTTAAGATGAGGGCACAGGTATTGCCCAGGTGTAGCCCTTGCCTGAAGCTGTGCTGATTTATTTTCATACCTCAACCAGTGCAAGTGCAATTTAAATATTGAAAAATACGATTGGGTTGAAATTGTTTGAATTAATGTCTAATAATGGAAGTCAATAATAATAATAATAATAATAATAATAATAACACTGATGTGAAAACTCAAAAGGAGTAATAATAATAATAATAATAATAATAATAATAATAATAATAATAATAATAACGCTGATGTGAAAACTCAGAAGGAATAAATAATAATAATAATAATAATAATAATAATAATAATAATAATGCTGATGTGAAAACTCAAAAGGAGTAAATAATAATAATAATAATAATACCACTGGGAATTATGCAAAAAATTAAATTTTGACCATACAACAAAATGGTATATGCATAAACCAGAATCTGCTCTTGAGAACGAAACGCATAAAATTCTCTGGGACTTTGAAATAAAAACGGATCACCTTATCCCAGCAAGAAGACCAGACCTGGTGTTGATTAACAAAAAAGAAAGAAATTGTCAACTGGTGGATTTTGCAGTTCCAGCAGATCACGGGGTGAAGCTAAAAGAAAATGAAAAAAGGGACAAATACCTGGACTTTGCCAGAGAACTGAAAAGTTATAGAATATGAAAGTGAAAGTGATACCAATTGTAGTTGGTGCACTTGGAACAGTCTCAAAAGGATTAGAAAAGGGTTTGGAAAGATTGGAAATCAGAAGAAGGATTGATACCATCCAGAACACTGCACTACTGCAATCTGCCAGAATACTCAGAAGAGTCCTGGAGACCTGAGGAGACTTGTTACCACTCAGACTCCAGTGAAAGACCATCAGTTAACACTGATGTGAAAACTCAAAAGGACTAAATAATAATAATAATGATCAACTGGTGAATTTTGCAATTCCAGCAGATCACAGGGTGAAGATGAAAAAAAAATTGAAAAGATGGACTAATACCTGGACCTTGCCAGAGAACTGAAAACGCTATGGAATATGAAGTTCAAAGTGATACCAATTGTAGTTAGTGCACTTGGAACAGTCCCACAAAGCTTGGAAAAAAGACTGGAGGATCTGGAAATCAGAGGAAGAATTTAAACCATCAAGTATACTGCAGTTGCAATCTGCCAGAATACTCAGAAGAGTCCTAGAGACCTGAGGAGACTCCAAGAAAATACCATCAGCTAATGCTGGTGCAAAAAACTCATCTTATTATAATGGAGATTGTGTGTTTTTCTGTCTGTAACCGAAACTATATTACTACTCAAGTCACAGTTCCCTTAGTTATTTACGTCACATTCTCCATGATTCTATTTCTATTTAAATCTCAATTAATAATAAAACTGTTTGACATTATTAATACTGTTGGCCTTACCTAACTACTAATAACATGCAATTGTATTTATATATACAACAAAATACCAGTTTTCAGTGTAAACGTAAAGCTAATTTGCATATTGATATTAAAAAAACTGATTTTAATAAAAATGTGATTGGTATTATTGATTTCTAATTGTTTGGTTTTATCTTAATGAATATGAGTAAAAAATCTCTTCAATAAATCCTAAAAGAAATTCATTAACAAGAAGAAATAACTGTAGTTTTATTCTTTACTTCATATTTTAACAAAATAGTTAAATTAGGAAAATTTAGCATTGAAAAACGGAAGTGATAAAAGAGCAAGTTTTAGTTGTTCTATTTTCCGATTATACCCCCTCCGTTTCAAATCTTTTTATTTGAATTCTTAATTAGTTTCATTAGCCTTTCTTATTTAATCTAATATTTTATTACATTTAAACTTAAATACTTGCACCCGGAGGGTGCATATATTTGCTAGTAATAATAATAATCAAAACCATACAGACCACAGCATTGTTAAGATCAGCTAGAATACTAAGAAATATACTCAAATCTATTAAAGTTGCTTCATTAATTTGGTATTTAGCAGAAACATCTTCACAAAAATTTAAATCAAATGAATATTTGATTGGATAAAATCAAAAAAATAATAACTTCAAATAACTTTAATAGTTTATTTGGAATTATGAAAATACAATTAGATAATAAGTTTTACTCTATCCAAGAAAAATAATCACTTCCTATGTGTGTTTAAGTTGTTACAGTTTTGTTAAAATTTGTAGTAATAATAATACAGTTTTTCACTGTCTGTTATTTTTAAACATTTTTGTGCATACCACTGGTGGGTTGAGCTCTCTGGAAGGGAATTGTGTTGCCGGCTGTTGATTACGCTTACATTTGAAGGCTCTCATAAGGATTGAGCACTCTCTAGTATATGTACATATGTATGTATTTATCAGTAAAAATTCTACCCCCCAGAGGTAGACTGCTAAATCTAGCCACACTGAAATGATATGATACATCAAAACTAGATGTGTATGTGGACGACTAAATATATATATATATATATATATATATATATATATATATAAGGTATCCAAATGACTGGTAGAAAGGGATGATTCTACCTGGGATCCTCAAAATCTCACTGTATAATCATACTGTATGCTCCTGTAGGTGCAAACATATATTTATACAAGGATTTTTATAAATGCCTAATGAGAGCTCAATGTATAATAATCAATAAATTAGATTAATTTACATATACATGTTTATATATATATATATATATATATATATATATATATATATGAGGTGAGGTAAAGGGAAGAATGAACAAAAATGATGACTCAAACAAGTCCAAGTGGGGAAGAAAAATCAAGGTCCATCATGAATATGGTTACCAGTCCAATTCATGGCAGCAACTGACAAAGAAACGAAAAACAATGGCATTATAAAGAAACAAAACAAAATGGCATCATATGAAAAGAAATGGCATTATATGTACTTTTCGAAAATAAAAACACTTTTTTGTTTCTTTACTTCATTTGCATTTTATTAAACCTACAAATGTGTCAGATCATTTTGCCTCACCCTGTAGAATCCCTCACTATATGAATTTTATGTTATTTTTATTTGTAAAAACTAAGCATAAGAAATCAAATTGGCTTATCAGTTATATTGATTATTTTACATCATTCATTATATTGATTAGACTATCACTCATTATGATATTGACATGTCATTAAAATCAATCAATCAATCAATCGTTATCATACATGATATTAACTGACATTTCCCACTATTCTAGTATATAGTATTATGTCTTACTTGCAGGACCAGTAGATATACCACAGTATGATAATTTAATTATTACAATGGTTGATATGTTTACTTAAGAGCTATTCCTAAATAGTTCAATATGTTAAAAGTATAATAATCTTGATTACTAGCAGGACCTGTGGATATACCACAGTAGGATAATTTAATTATTACAACGTTTGATATGTTTACTTAAGAGCTATTGCTAAATTGTTCAATATGTTAAAAGTATAATAATCTTGATTACTAGCAGGACCTGTGGATATAGCATAGTGTGATAATTTAATTATTACAATGGTTGATATGTTTACTTAAGAGCTATTGCTAAATAGTTCAATATGTTAAAAGTATAGTAATCTTGATTACTAGCAGGACCTGTGAATATACCACAGTATGATAATTTAATTATTACAATGGTTGGTATCATTACTTAAGAGCTATTCCTAAATAGTTCAATATGTTAAAAGTATAATAATCTTGATTACTAGCAGGACCTGTGGATATACCACAGTATGATAATTTAATTATTACAATGGTTGATATGTTTACTTAAGAGCTATTCCTAAATAGTTCAATATGTTAAAAGTATAATAATCTTGATTACTTGCAAGACCAGTAGATATACCACAGTATGATAATTTAATTATTATAAGATTTGATATGTTTACATAAGAGCTATTGCAAATCTTCAATATATAAAAAGTATAATTATCTTGCTTTAACTCTTTCTCACACTTTTTTTCTTTCTTTCCTTCTTTTCATCTTTTCATTATGTTCAATTGAAACAGATTAGTACTATCGCTTCCATGTGCTCACCCCCTCTTTCTATCTTTCCCCTACACTCTTTCTTTCTTTTTTTTCTTTTTTTCTTATTATATTTGTTGCATATCCTTTTTCTTCCCTTTCTTTCATTATAATAAAAACGAAATGGTTCATTATTTAGCTGAGGTGACGACACTCAAAAGAAATAAGAATTCAGTGGATAAGCAAGACTAGATAATCAGATTTAGATTTTTGCATTTCATCTTGGAGGATTTAGATGGTCTCATCTGTAGCCAGAGGATGATGTAAGATAATAATGGTTGTAATTTTAAGGAACACGAGTATTATATTCTACTGAATGGTTCTAAGAGAGAGAAAGAGAGAGAAAGAGAGAGAAAGCGAGAGAGAGAGAAAGAGAGAGAGTGAGAGAGAGAAAGCGAGAGAGAGAGAAAGTGAGAGAGAGAGAAAGCGAGAGAGAGAGAGAAAGTGAGAGAGAAGAGAGAAAGAGAGAGAAAGAGAGAGAGAGAGAGAGTGAGAGAGAGAGAGAAAGTGAGAGAGAAAAGAGGAGAGAGAGAGAGAGAGAGAGAGAGAGAGAAAGAGAGTGAGAAAGAGAAAGAGAGAAAGCGAGAGAGAGAGAGAGAGAGAGAGAGAGAGAGAGAGAAAGAATTTGTGTGGCATCTTGTTGGTCTTTCTTATTTGTCCCTTTTACAGATTCCATCAGTGTCATAACATTTTTCTAAACCGAAAAATGGAATTAATATGGCAAAAAAACAAGCTTACACCAAAAGATTAGCAAAGGAAAATATTCAATAATCAGATGGAGCTGCTGCAGGACAACACCAGTGGCAAATCACCTCTGATCTCGTAAGAAATATGTTTTGTTTGTGATTTTATTTTCAAGCTTATTTCTTCTGACTTTTGTTTTTTTTTGTTTTTTTTTTTTAGTGTTTGTAATTTTGCTTAAGTTATAATTAACTTTTTTTTATGATTTGTTTACAATTTTATTTTTCCTCACATCTACTTTCACTTTCACATTCACTTTTACTTTGAAATATTTTTATTTCTTTTTTATTTGTTCAATTTTTGTTTGTATTTTATTTTGCTGTCATTTTTAAAAGTCTTTTTCTGTTCATTAATTATCTTCAAAAACTTTTCATCTTATTTTATTTTATTTTATGTCCATTTTGTTTTTCTTTGTTTTTTAGACATTTTCCTGAAATTATTTCAAATGATTCTTTGATTTTTCTCCTCTTATTGTTTTATTTCTTTCTTTTATTCTTTTTTCATTCTTTTCTTCATTCATTCTTTGGTAATTTATGAGGAAGTGCGTCCCGGTCTCCCGCCTCAAAGACCGCTACCCGCTGACTATCAACATAACAACCCCAGCTCGCCGAAATTCTTGTTTATTTATCGTAATTTGTCGTAATTCTTGTTTAGATATGAAGATGGATATATACTTTTGAATAGACCGAGATAGATAGATAGATAGATAAACAAATAAAATAATATAGATAGATATGAACAAATGGAGATAAATAGATATTTTTGACAAGTAAATGTATTTGGGGGGGTCGCTTCTTTTTTTTGTCATAATTCTTGTTTATTTAAACTAAAAAAAAAACATTAAACAAACATGAATAAAAAAAAATCTTAGTATTTAAAGTAATATCAACTTATCATATCGTCGTGTAATAAAAGTCACTAGAAGAGGAATATTAACCTACTCTAAACAAATCATAAAATCTAAGAGGTCCGTTTAGTGTAGGGTTTATGGGATCGGCCTGTCAGCTTGGCAGTCCGGTTTCAAATCACGCACAGGGCGGTCTTCCGATCTATAGCTCTGCTGATGAAGCCTAATAGGCCGAAATGTACATACAGAGATTGATTTTTCTCGATTTGTTTAGCCATACATTTAATAGGTATTCCCGCCTAATTCATTATTAATTGATTAATTTTCAAAATTAGGTCCGACTCCAATTAAGCACTTATTCTCCCAAAAATTATCGGCAAAAAGCCATTCTAAACAAACCTTGTTTATAATATAGATAAATATGAACAAATTGAGATAGATAGATATGAAGATGGTTTAGTTTTGAATAGACTGAGCTGGGTTGTTATTTTAATAGCCACCGGGCAGCAACTCTTGAGGCAGGAGACCAGGACGCACTTCCTCATAAATTACCCATTCTTTTGTTCATTCATTCATTCAGTCAGTCATTCATACTTTCTTTTTTTCTTTCATTTTTCATCCTTTTTTTCATACATTCATTCTTTATTCTTTCATTCTTTTCTTTTCTTTTTTCTTTCTTTCTTTCTTTCTTTAGTTCTTTATTTTATCCAGTCTTTCTTTTCTTTCATTCCTTCATTTATTCTTCCATTCATTATTTCATTCCTTCTGTCTTCATTTTATAAACTTATTTATCTTCTTCTTGCTTTTAAACATNGTAACATTGCCTTATTTTTTTATTCTTTCTTAATCCCCTCATTTCATTTTGAATATTTTTGCTCTCACTATCTGTCTGTTTGTCTGTCTGTTTGTCTCTCTCCACACACACACACAACACACAACACACACACACACACACTCATATATATATATGCATATATATATATATTTCACGCCCCCCTCTCTCTCTCTCTTAATCATCTTCTCATTCTGTTTATAGATAATTTTTCAAGCTGAAGATGTAAATAACTACATAGAATTATTGTTTAGTTGGAACTAACTATACAGGAAAAGAACATGATTATTATCATAGGAAATGGACACAGCAAACTGAGTTCAAATCCTGGATGAGGCTGGTTAATTTCACATTGCGCTAATACTCTTGGAAAGGGAATTAATCCAACTATTCACCCTCAGCTATGGGTAAATAGTAGGGCAGACTGAGCTCTTTAACCTTGTATGACAACTGGTCTAGAATAAGGAAATTCTCTCCTTCCTGGGGGAGAAGGATAAAAAGCATTTCATCCATTATTATTTTGTTATGTCTCCTTAGGGTCTACCTTGTTTACTATCTTCCCAACATCAACCTTTAAAAAAAAAGAGAATCTTAGCACTAAACATAACTTCATACAACGACTGCTGTTTAAACAGTAGCATTGCATCTAACAAAGCCATCATCAGATAATGACCCTGTGTTCAGCCAAGGGTTTCAGGGCCGAAGCATCATTACCACTAACCCAGAGCACCCCAGCAGTATCTCATGATACCACCAGACTTTGTTGGTTTGTTGTCACATTGTTGGATTGCCATATTCATGCTAATGTGTTTAGAGCTTTATCCTGGATCTTTTTGCATCCACAACAGTATTGTATGTCCATGGATAGTCCATGGTCAATAAAGAATTGGTGATCTTATTCTCCACCGCATTTGGGACATCTTAATCTTCTGTTATTACTTCTTGCTATCTTCTAACCTTCCTCTTTGTCTCATGCCATGTTGTGTTCTCTTTGGGTTGGTGTCCAAGTGGTGCAACCATACAGTTGTACAGATACTGTTAAATAGTCTCTTATTATTTTATTAAGTAAGTAGTATTCTCCTATGGAAACCAGCACTTGGCACGCCAGTATGGGCCGCCAAGCTAAGACCTAAATTGATCAACTCTGTGCAGATACTGTATACCATGTAGAGGACCTCCCGAGAGCGATGAATGATAGGGACAGTTGGATAGAGATTGCCGTGGATATCCATGCTACTAGCACGACGATGATGATGATGATTTATCAAGAGAGAAAGAGAGAAGTAATTATCCTTAATTCTGTACCAAGTATACAAGTTATTTGCTCCAATATCAAGTCAACACCGTGTCCCATGTGTGAATTACCACCGACTACCAAGAACCCAGCAGTTGCTTTCAGCCCTTATAACATTAAACGGTAAAGAAAGCACGCTAGTAGTCTGAATCCAGCACACCTTCCCAACTTCCGAGACAACCTGCACAAATACCCCAAATAGTTATTTTCTGCTATGATCTTCAATCTTCTAACCTTTTCAGCCAGCCAGGTTGAGTCTTCTGGGGTTCTTTCTTCATCTCGGGTCATCTCAGGTGTTGTATCTCTGTTGGATATTGTACAAACGGAAATAGGAATTTCCGGTTAAATTAAACAAAGCAAAGACGACAAAAATGACAAAGGACTTTTTTCCCGGTAAAGCGAACAAAAGAAGGATGGGTAACAATAAGTTATAATCAAAAGATAAAGATGCGTAGGCAGTTGTCAATACAAAAGCCAGAGGGTCGAGCCGAGCAGTCAGTAGTGAGACAGTCAGACAGAAGACACGGACAGGGAATAAGTGAGCATGACGGCCGCTCACGGTCACAGCCGCAGGCTGCAAGGCGTCACCTAGCCACCCCACCTCACTATCGTCACCATCCCAACTGTAGGGCCAGTCATCGTCAATCCTCGGTCAAGTTATTGTCAATGCCCGCCGCTCACCACGTACAGCCGAGAAAAAATAAAGTCAAAATTCCTACTATACCATGTGTTGTAAATTTCATTAAATGACAGCTACATATATCGTCTAGGGTTAGTGACGATACCCTACGTATGCAAATACACGAAGTAGGGTCGTGAATTTAATGCCAGTATGCAACAATCATAGCCTAATAAAATATTTGTTTTTTTTTTATAATATATATATATATATATATATAGGAATGATCGAGCTCAGTTATCTCATAGGCGAGAAACAGTCACTAAGCGCCGTTGACTGTGTCTATGGTATATATTACCGATATTGAGCACACTTTGCAAATATAAAAAACTACATAATTGATATATATATATATATATATATATATATATATATATATATATGTGTGTGTGTGTGGTGTGTGTGTGTGTGTGTGTTGTGTGTGTTCATAAGTAAATAGTGCTTAATATCGTTATAGAGCGTGTATATTCAAGTTCGGGTATCATGGGCATGAAGTCAACGGTACTTGTTTACTTACAGTTTCTCGCCTATGACTTCATACCCACGCTAACCAAAATTATATATATATATATATATATATATATATATATATATATAGGAGTGTTGGAGTAAAATCCGACAGTATGAGGTAAGGTAAAAGGAAAAGTGGACAAAAAATAATGACTCAAACAAGTAGAAGTAGGAGAGAAATATTTTGTTCGATGATGTTCTTCGCGTAAAGAAGAACAAAATATTTCTCTCCTACTTTTACTTGTTTGAGTCATTAGTTTTGTCCACTTTTCCTTTTACCTTACCTCATATATATATATATATATAAACGTGAGTTTGAAGAAGCCGCTATATAAGATATTGAATTTGATGCCAGTATGCAACATCTGTCCATTTCCATCTTCGTTAGTTCTTATAAAATCAGAGAAAAGAGAGACTTAATTCTTTTGTTGATTCGTGTTTATTTTCATAGACTCACTTTTCTGAGACTGATACTGACTCAACAAGCAAAAACAAATTCCATGTCTGTACCCGAAGGCTCTCTCGTCAAATCTCAAACTAATTCTAACTTTCCCATAGATTGACCTGTCACATGACTCAACCAACAAATCAGCAAATACTATCCCTGGTCAACCTGGGGTGAAAGCTTGTCTGTCAAACTGTATGATTCTTTATTCACTACTGTGTGATTTTCCAGTAACCATGAATTTTAAATTCTACACTACATTATAAAAATTATAGGCTGTGCCTATTCATTATGTAACAATTTATTTTATTTTCAACTATTAAACTTTTTAGTCTGAAATTCAAAGTTGTTGATCCATGGTTAAGTCCTATTGGTTATTCATTTCAACTCAAATAATTGATCCTTCTTTCTTTTCTTTTTTTTAATGGCAAAACTCTATCTGATAGGGAATTTCAAATTCTGGAGCTCTGGGGAATGTGGAGTACCCCTTCATCACCATTACTCCCAGGTTCACTATCAACCACAGCAGGTACTTGGAACTGCTTTGATCATATGATATATATATATATTTACCAACCCCTCCGCATGAGCAGGATGTGACACAAGGTCAATTTCTTAAGCGGAGTTCAACAGGTTTGAATTCAGAGTTTTCCTTCTCCTAGACTGGTTGCCTAACCAAGGTTAAAGAGCCCAGTCTGCCCTACTATTTATCCATAGCTGGAGGGAGAGTAGGATTCATACCTTTCCCAAGGGTATTAGCGCTAAGTGAAATGTAATTACCACATCCAGGATTTGAACTCGGGGTGACGAGTCCATTTCCCATGACTTTAACCATCGCACCACGTGCTTCCTGATCATATGATATGTATATTATATGATATACATGCTGCAAACTACCACAGACCTAAATATTGCAAAACTTTTTGACTCACCCTTGTAAAACCGTATTTGATAGTTTATTATTTATTTACAAGGAGATGTAGTCTTTGTTAAATAAGAGAAGAAGACTTGGATCACAAAAGTCAACTTATTTTCTTTTCCTGTTTTACAAGCTTTATCAACAATTAAATATTTATACAAAACAATGACAAATGGTAATCGTTACTCTAAATGATAAATCCATAAAACAAAAAAGATTTACCAATTCTATTTTTTATCCTATTCTATACAGTTGCAATCTTGAACAAATCATGGAAACTCTGACGGAGAACGAAAAAGAGCAAGACATTGTCAATTAGTGTTTGGTTTCTTTGTTTAATGACATATCAACTTTTGTGGGTTATAAGTTGTACTTATTTTTTTAATTACTACATATTTATATTTTCAGTTACAGAATTTCAGTGCTGTAGATTTTGGTCATAAATAATACCTAATAATATCTGTTTTGATTATTATATGATGTTCCAATAGAAATAATGAAATTCTGATAAAAATTGATATTTTATACAAAATGAATATTAGGGGTGTATTTATTTATGAGTGATAATGTATTGTTTTTCAAATAATATTAAAAAAACTCTTTTACTCAAAATTAGTCAAGTCAGTAAAGAATTTTCTCTTGATAAAAGAAATAGGTAAAATATTCTTCTTCTCATAATATTATTTTCTTGGGTATAAATTGTTTATCATGGGAATTGGAGAGATTTAATTTTTATTGATACAAAGGTTGTATTAAAATTGTAGAAGAACATTTGTGGTATTATTTGACCCTTAACTTAGGGATGAGGATCTTCCTACATTTCCCAAGGGTATTAATCTTACAGTGACCGTAATTACACGACTGGAATTTGAACTCACTTACTACAATGTGGAATTCCAGAACTTTGTCTTGCCTGCTGGGATTGAACCCGCGTCCTCCCGCATGCAATAACAAATGCGATTTAGGCCCTGGATGGACGCGAGGTGCAATTCAGGTGCCCGGATGTTGGCACCTACACGTGTCTATCCGAGTGAATTGTGCGTTGCATGGACATGAGGTTCGACTGATGTGCCCGGATGTTAGGGGACTGTGCCCATAAAAACCAAGTGAGTGGAGCGCTGACGGCAGTCAGCGACGAAGCACTTTGTGAACAACAAAGAAATTGATTTTTATTCAACA
>CM042166.1:83434227-83466727 GCA_023376005.1 Doryteuthis pealeii
AACAATCTATTTCCTCGTGGATAGATCCCAAAACTCTGATAGATGACCAGTAAGTAATGGTAATGTAAGAGAGCACTCCACACTACTCTAGATTCCCAGAACAGGAACCGATCACCACACTTACGATTCTAGTGTCATACCTAAAGCACCGCCTGGAAATTACAGTCAGTTATTTGGTATTTAGGTTTTGTCTGTTATCTGTCGTAAGCTAATTCATTTTTTAATGATTGATCAGTTATTTTCTATCAACTGAATTTATTAGAAGGAATTCTTTTCTTCCATTCAAGTGTATTTGGCATTTTTGTTTGCAAAAGTTTTCTTCTGCAATTTTATCATATATAAAGGATGTGACAGAACAATGGTTAGGTAAGTTATAAGAAGAAGAGAAAGAGGAAATAACAAGGAAGATATGAGGAGGGAAATAGGAGACGAAGGGAGAGCGCGGGGGAGAAAGAGAAGAAAGGCAGAGACTAAGATAAGAAGATGAAAGAAGTACGAAAAGAAAGTATTGAAAAAGATGATCGAAATCGAGGGAGAGATATTTTAGCAAGAATGAAATTTGATGAAGGAACAAGAAAAGAAATAAAAATATTATGAAAAATTATGAAGAGAAAATAAAGAAGAGAGAACAGTTAAATTGAACATAAAATGGAATGAACTAGAAAAGAAGAAGAAGAGAAGAAGAAAGGAAGCAAAGAAGAAGAAGAAGATTAGAAGCAAGCAAGAACAGAAGCAAGAAGAAGAGAGAGAAGAAGAAGAAGGAAGAACACAAAGGAAGAAAAGACAAAGAATAGACAGAAGTAGAGCAAGGTAAGTGAGAAGAACGAAGAGAAGACGAAAGAAGACGAAGCAGAAAGAAAGAGAAGCTAAATAGAACAGCAAGAAGAAGAGAAAAGACAAGAAGCAAGAAGAGTAGAGAAGAGAAGAGAAGAAGAGAAAGAAAAGAGCAAAATGGAAGAGAAGAAAAAGAACAAGCAAGAAGAAAGAAGAAGAAGAAGAAGAAGACGACATAGAAGGAAGCAAGAAGGAAAGGAAAAAGAAAGAAAGGAAGCAAAAAGAAGAAGATAAGAAGAAGAAGAGAGAAGAAGAAGAAGAAGAAATTAATTTTATTCAGTAGAATATTGGTATTAATTGGAATAATGAAAATGCTGTTTATGACTTTAAATTCTTCTTTGCGTTCCTTCATGTGACATTTTTTTTCTGGATTCTCTCGTGTTTATTGTTGTTGTTTCAATTCCCTAACTCTCCTTTTAATTTGATCCTTCTCCCCAGCCCCCGCACCCCCACCCTCTGCTAGTCTGACTCCCCCCTCACCCCCACCCATTTCTTGCTCTCATTTTCTTTTTGAACCCACTGCGATAATTTTTTCATTCATTACATAGACAACACAGTCTTCTAAATTTAGCATTCCTCTCTTCAATCTTGATCTTTCCATCATTCTGTGTCAGAGGAATTCACCCCGCCCACAACACTATCACCCTTTTTTTTTTGCGTTCTTGTTTTCTGTCTTTCTTTTCACTGAGCAAAAAATGAACTCATCCTTCAACAACAAAGTACAGAAATTACTGTAAAAATTTTAACAGATTATCCAATCATAATTCTTTGTGATCAGAGAGGTACTCTGCATATGTCAAAAAGAAGAAAAAAGAAAAAATTAAAATCTCTTCTGATCTCTGATAAACAGAAATTTCTCTACAATGGTAAACAACTCAATTGTCTAAGTTTCCCAAATCCGTACCAACTATCAAATATGGACCTTGGCTAGAAACAAGCAGTTGGAATGGTATTTCATAGTTTTAAGGTGTTCTACAAAAGTTTTGGGGCCGGGTTAGCTCAGTCGGTAAGGCGTTCAGCTAGCAAACCACAGGTTCCTAAGTTCGATACCGGTCTCGGCCAACTCCGTATGAATAGCATAGGATCTGTGTGGTAAAGTAGGAGGCCTGATTTGTAGGTGTGGCGCTCCACCTCAGATGCAAAAACAATCTCCTTTGGTCTAGCGCTAATTGAAAAGGGATAGACTCCCTCGCTGACTGGCATGATACCAACTGTAGGCTGCCCAACAATTTTACCAAGAGTTTTAAAGTTTTTTTTTTACATGCATTCAAACATAGATCAAAACAAGGTCCATTTGAACTGTTGGAATTGCATCTGGAAAAAATAGTCGCATTGTTAATAATGGCCCTAAGAGCCACCTAACTCAGAACTACTATACTTGTATTATGCACGGTAATGTAAACTCACGTGACTTGATTTTACGGAAATTCCATAGCTAACTTATCTCCCTGCACCAGGGGAGCAGAATGCAACATCGTATGTTAGCGGCAAAATACCAAAACTTCAACTATTATTCAGGGAGATGTTACCAACGAGAGAGGTAAAAACAAACGTTCTCTCACAGACCAAGTCTCATTACCGAAGCCCGCAAAAACAGGGTCCATTATCTTTGCAGAACCTTACAAACCAAGATTCAACTAAGGCATAGTATCAGCATACTGCAAGACAAGGCCAGTACCGACAGGCACACTGGACAAAAGAAGAACAATTACCGAGATGAAGCGTCTTAACTTACATTTCCGCACTGACAAGAAGAAAACGTGTTATCACAGACTACACAGAAATTTCCTCCACAAGATAAGTCTGTAGCAAATACCATTAATTTGCAAACATTTATGTAATTCTTTCTGTTAATACAAGTGTCTGCATTTGTACTTATGTGTGGTTCTTCTTTGTCCGCCATTTTGCCTACAAACTACGGCAGAAATAGGCTCCTTGATTCCGTAATATTCTTAAGTTTCGGCGCAATTCTTTCGCCACCAACATGTACTCTGCCTAAACCCCTTTTCTTCAATAAACCTGTGTATCTCATCTTCATTGATATTAATGAACGTTTCCCGCCAACCAAACCAACATGAGACGTCCTTTTAGGATATTTTTTTCAAAAAGTGTTTTTGCCTTGATTTTAAAGTATATAATTTAAGCAAAATTTTTCAAAGTTAACCAAAATTTTCAAAAGTTGCAAAACTATCAGTCATATGATTAATCCATTAAAGGCTTCTAAAAAACCAAATTCATTGTTATTTATAATTTTCTATATTGCTACAACGGTTTTTTTGTTTTTTAAATTAGCGCGCTTGGATGTAAAAAAAAAGGCTTTTCAAAGCATCGATTTCTAAAATTTTCATCACTAACTTTCGTACATTCCAATAATCATTATCATCCATCTCATCTGATGTCATGGACGGCTTAGAGGCTCTCCTGCACCCAAGATAGGAAGCAGGGATTGACCTCCCTGGGGTTGTCATAGGAACGTCTCCTTTCAGGCCCTTACCACAAGAGTAACGTTTCTTTTTGACTCAGTCGATAGGAATAAGACCCCACCCCCACTCAGCCCTCAAGGAACCATGTGGTTCTAGTCGAACACTCTACCGACTTGATCTTAAATTGGTCCTCTATAATTTTTCATCCATAATACTCATGCTTCCTTAATTGGTACAAACCGTTATGCCGATCTTCCATCACCCTCTCTGTTAAAAAGTGAGACTGTCATCCATTATATGAAATGTAACATCAAGATTATCTGGTGTTGTTATTATCGCCAAATTCTACTTTCAATATGTAGTGTCCTCACCTCAGCTAAATAATGGACGCAATTTGATTATAATCCATTTTTTATTATAAAGAAACAAAGGGAAGAAAAGGACCATCGCTATACAGAAAAAAAATAAGAAACAAAAAAATAAAGAGAGTCGGTGAAAGATGGATCGAGGGGTGAATGCACAGAAGATATGCCTTATCTTTTTCAATCACAGCATACATGCAAAGAGTTAAAAGGAAGCAAAAAAGAAGAGAGAGAGAGAGAGGAGAGAGAGAGAGATAGCTAGAGACAGAGAGAGACAGATGAGAGAGAGCAGCGAGAGAGTGATGTGTACAATCCGAGATTATTATACTTTTTATGTATGTTGAATTATTCTCCGAATAGCTCTTAAAAAAACATAATCAACATTGTAATAATTAAACATTATCTTACTGTGGTATATCCAACAGGTTCCGCTTAGTAAATGTAATCAATTCTCTTGGACGTGTTACAAAAAATATTCAATGTAATTTAACATGAATACGTATATGTATCCTTAACTATTTTTCTTTCCTGTCTCTTAAAGTCAGTGTTAATTGAACTGCTTCACAAAATAGTTTACAAATTACATTCCTGTCCTGAATAAATTGAATCACTTCAAGTGGTTTGCTAAATAATTTGCCTGAATATTAAGGTCAAAGGTCATTATTTAACACGATGAGAATCTTGCCAAACACATCCGTTCACTTAGATGGCGCGTGTTATCAATCTAATAAAAGATTTAACATCAACAGTGGGGTAGTTAGCGATGTAAGTGTCACTTAATAGCATAGTATTTACCCATCACAATTTTTCAAAAGTTTAAAAATTGTGTAATTTTATTATACTAGCAGTATGAAGTGAACAACATTGTGTTTGAAATGGCGAAGGGCCGTACATTTGTGGTGGGAGCATTAATGGTGGCTTAAATTTAAAGTCATACCTAATTTTGTTAATTGATTAATTATAATTAAATGAATTAGGCGTGATTATCAGTTAAATGTAAAGCAATAAACAAAATCGAGAAAAGGTTTGATGCTCTTGTAGTACATTTCAGCCCTTTAGGCCCCTCACAGCAGAGCGCTATAGCCCAGCACGGGCAGTCTTTGTGTGTGATTTGAACCCCTACTGTCAGCGCTGACAGAGAGCACTCTCAACCGATTACAGCTGAGCTGGCTTCCCCAGAATTGTCTGGTTTATTTTTAAACAGATATGTTTTTTGCAACTTTTGTGAGTTGACTATATGGCACTCCAGATTAGTATGAAGTGAACAATAATGTCGTTTGAAATGTGCGAACCCTTATTGTAGTATTTTGTTTTAAATGTAATGAAAATATATTAAATTTCAGAAGGACATAACAAAATTAAATAAGAACGCATATAAGAAGTGTTACAATATTTTATGATATTTGAATTGGTTTCTATTATAAAATCATCATATGATGTGATTTCAATACATTGGAGAATAAACAAATAAAATTAGTATATTATGAGTACTATTTAGGTATAACACCATGTCAATGTATTATTAAACCTGGTTTTGTTATAAACCTAGTTGTAATTAGCCACCATCATATAATTATTGTTTAATAATTGCCTGCAATATTTTGCTCTCTCTCTCTCTCTCTCTGCTCTCTCTTCTCTCTCTTCTCTAAAATCTACTTATGATTATTACGGTAAGAATATCTCCCCCCCTGTCGCTGGGCGTAAGTATTAAGTTTTAATCTATGAAATATCACAAATGACGTAGAAGACTAACAAAATAATAAGAATTGCATATAAATTGATTATCATTTATTTTAATAATATGTTTAATTCGGGTTACCATTAAAAAAATCTTATTATCGATGATTGATTTTATTATGTAGAGAATAAAACAATATATATATAGAGATCAATACACCCAAGGAATATTTTTAAATCCGGTTTTGTTAAAACCAGTATGCAAAATTGTCACGCTATAATTTATGTAAACCTTTATTTCTTAGTGATATTTCAGATATATTGCTGGATTTTAAATTCACTAAATTAACATGGGCAGTTTTGAGGTTAAATCGACTCTGATTTTCGCAGAACCTCGTTACTAAATAAGATTTTAATCTAGTGTATTAATGATTTTGTCTATATTGAAATACTCAATTGATACCGCTTATGCGGTATGTTCGCTAGTAATCATACCACATACTAAAAAAATCATATAGATCGCTTTTCTTTAAATTATGTTTTACAATTGGTTCTATATATAAATCATTTCATATGATTGATTATTTTTGAATAGCAATTGAAGACGATAAAAAATACTATGGGTCTATCATTATCTAGTACTAATTAGTAGTAACACAACTTGTAATTATTTATTAACCTGAGTTTTGTTAAATACCTAGTATGTAAATTAACACCACATCAACTAGTATTATGATACACTTTATTTCTTCATAAGATAATATGAGACAAGCAATTGCCAAGATTTTAAACTGCAGCTAATAACAGTGGGGCTGTTTGGAGGCAATCTTAGTCAGATTATTCATTGAGACAATCAGTTGATAAAATAAAAATCTTTATTTCTCTGTTATTAAGTGCATTCTGAGACTATAAATCTTAAATACTCATTGAATAAGACTACAGTTTAAAATCTTGATATAATTTTTAATTATATTAGCAAGTATATGGCACTTCTGATATAGTTAGTAAAGTTTGTAATGTAGTATTATACTACTGTGTTGCCTGGGAAGATGGGGGTTTTCTAAGTGTCCCACAAATCGCATTATTATGAATCATGAGTTCAATCCTTGTGGGATGCCCCATTTAAATCCTAGTGTAAAAAAAAATAGAGCCTTGCATTAGGGGGGGGGGATCAGCTACTCTGAAACAAATGTTAATGTCTACTATCTAAAATATTAAATAAAAAAAATCTATGCTGTTATCATTTACATTTTATTTTTTGATTATTATGAATATAAATCAAATTCTATTATTTTTGCTCTCAAAACCAAGCGCTGTGATATTGTTATGGTATATATATTTAACTGTTGTTTTTTTTTTTTTTAAGTTCCTACGAACAATTACACATTAACAACAACTGCCCTTTATATATGTATAGATTAGAAAGAATACCAAAATTAAGTAAGAACAGCATGAATAAAAACAGATTACACCTTATTTTAATTATACTTTAATTGGTTTCTATATAAAATCTTTCAATAGATTGATTTAATACATTGAAAATTAAAAATAAAACTATCAGAGATCAATAACACAAGTAATTATTTTATCTAACCTGGTTTTTGTTAAAACCTGTATTGCAATTAACTAACATCAAATATTATGTAAACCTAAAGTGTATTATATAAGACACATATGCAGGATTTCAAGAGTAAGATGAGGCAAGACAATGGTTGGTACTGTTAGAAGAAGTATAAAACAAACTAATGTGATGTTCTTTCAATGGACTCCTACACTGACACACCAGTGTTGGCGCAATTTAAGCAAAACTGACATTCAGTATCTCTATACAGACACTGGATTTAAAGAGAACCTTGCACAGAGTAAGATCAAATAGGATGAATGGTGAGAGAGACTCAAGAAGTTTCTGTGCTGTCAGACTGTTTGTAATGGTAATTGATGATTTGTATTGTATGTTATCAGAGTATAAGGAAAAGATGGCAGGTGACATTTTGCTAACACAATATTGTTTAGGATGTTTTCTATAAAATAATGCATTTTTAATCTATTTTTCCTGTTGATAATTAATAAAATGGTCTTCCTGCAAGAACTCTTTGAAAAAATTCTTAAGCAGCCCGACAGGAAAGCAGCTGTATGGTAACGTACCTCCTATGCACACTATCATCCAAAGTAAGACAACAATACATGCTGGACACTGACTGAAGAAGCAAGTTACCTCATAAAGGCCTCCCACCTCCACCCCACCCCAGTGAATGTGTGTGTGGTCGTGTGTGTGTTGTGTGTGTGTGTGTGTCTGTGTGTGTGTGTTGTGTGTGTGTCTGTGTGTGTGTGAACAGTTGGCACAGATATGATAACTTGGAGTGAGTCAAAAGTTTTGCAATATTTATGGTACATGCAAGATTTTGCCTGCCAGTATTGAACTACACAATGTATACATTGATTTTTTCGCTTCACCAAATCTATGGAACATGCTACCCACCACCTCCATAAATAAGTTGCGGCATGTATGACCCACTTACACGCCTGATTCACACATAGACAATCCAAGTCAAGAAACACTGAGGCAATTTGGACCAATGCTGGAGAAACAGGGATCATTATTATGAGTGACATTCTTCTGTGGACCCTACACAGGGAACACACCAGTAGTGGAGACAACCGATAACTAACTCATCAAATCAGCTCTGTGCAGATTCTTGATGGCTGGTGTGGAGCGACCTGCCAGGGCAATGACTGCATAGGGATGGTTGGTGAGAAAGAAATACATTAGTGATATTGTTAGATGTTACTTACAACATTAATGCAGATTTCCGGAATGCCACTTTTACCGGTGTTGATAATTAAAGTGTGTCTTCCTGTATGATTTCTTGAATAAATGCTTCACAAGGTCGAGCACACCAACAGCGCGAAAGCGCTGCGTTTGTACCACAATGCCAGCCAATCCACCACAACACATTCAACAAGTAGAGCAAATAAAATACACTGGACACCAGCTAGAAATGAAGAGGATGAACTCAACAAGGTGACATTCTCTTGTTGGACATCTCACACATGGACCACACGCAGGTGTTAGGACCCAGCCAGCAAAAAGCCCTACCTATCAATGATTCTCCTGGCAGATTCTGGATTGCTGTGATGTGCAGAGACCTGCAGCGGCAGGAATTATGAATGGAGGGATGCCAGCGTTAGCAAGAGGATAGTCCATGGGAAACTCTGTTTGGGGCCTTGTAAATGCAATTCTTCTATATCACGCTTATCACTCTCTATCTCTTTTCTCCTATGTATTCCCTGTTTTATAGTCGACTGTATCATTCGCTGTGCGTACTTGTATGCAGCATGCTCGCATTAAAAACTACATTAATCACCTCCTGTGCAGCATTGGATTTGCCATCTAAGAGGAACATTATTAAAATTGAGGGATGAATGATGGTGAGAGAGAGAGAGAGAGAGAGAGAGAGAGAGAGAGAGAGAGAGAGAGAATCAAAGGTGTCAGTATTCTTTGATGAATGAAGGATGATGATTGATGAATGATGATGATGATTGACACTAACGCTACATCGTTATGGAGTCTAGGGAATGGGAGTAGCCTTCTCATTGCCATTAATGGATCACGTCAAGTTTTGGACATCGCGACTGACCAGTAAACACTTATCATTAATCCACTCTGTGCGAACATTTGGATGGCCACCTAGACGAGACTTACCAAAAGTGAGTGAATGAGATGGAGAAGAGAGAGAGAGAGGAAGAGTCACGAGAGAGACGAAGGAGAGAGGGGGGGAATTAAATCGTGTCAGTATTCTCTTGTATGATTGATGAGGATGATAATGATGACACTAACCTACATCGTTGGAGACATGCCTGGGGATATGTGTGGCCAGTACTCCGCTTTCATTCCATTAATGACACACTCAGTGTGGCTGACCGGATGAACACTACACAAACTTGACCATTACCAACTCTGTGCAGACATTTGATAGCCACCTAGAGGACTTACCAAAGTGAGGATGAATGATGGAGAGAGAGAGAGAGAGAGAGAGATGAGAAGGGGGGGAATTGAATGTGTCAGTATATTCTTGATGATGATGATGAATGATGATGATGATGATGACACTAACCTACATCGTTTGGAGCTCTAAGGGAATGTGGAGTACGCCTTTCATTGCCATTAATGGACACGTCAGTGTTGGCTGCCAGCAAAAACGTACATTAATCAGCTCTGTGCAGATTCTGGATGCTGCGTGGAGACTCTTGCCAGAGAGAATGGACTGATAGGGGTGATTGGGAGAGAGAGTCATTGGGTATCTGCGCTGTCAGTGTGACCTGATGTGAATGATGATAATGATGATGAAGAAGATGAATGCCTGATGTTAATCCTTTGCCTACCATAATTAGTAATGTTGTCTCAAATGAGATGGCTGCAGCAAAAACGTACATTAATCAGCCTGTGGCAGATTCTGGATGCATGCGTGGAGGATCTGCAAATGAATGACTGGAATAGGGGTGAATTGGTGGAGCAGAGTCATGGGTATCTGCGCTGTCAGTGGACCTGATGATGATGATGATAATGATGATGAAGAAGATGATGACTGAATGTATCCTTGCCTACCATAATTAGTATAGTTTGTCCAAATGAGAAAGCGTGACCAGCAAAAACGTTAGCATTATCAGCTCTGTGCAGAATTCTGGATGCTGGTGGGAGATCTGCAGTATGAATGACTGATAGGGTGATTGGTGAGACAGAGTCATGGGTATCTGCGCTGTCCAGTGTGACCTGAATGATGATGATGTAATGATGCATGAGAAGATGATGCTGATGTATGCCTTGCTCTCGCATAATTAGTATAGTTGGTCTCCAAATGAGAATTATTAAATCGTAATCATTAGAGGTAATTCCCCTCATTTATTTATTGCATTTAATATATATAAATTATATAAATATATGATTAAATAAGAATCTTGATGGTTGCCAATGGTGTGACTTTTATCATTAATAATAATAATGATTTTTATAAGATTTACATAAATTGTAAGTAGATTTGCGATTAATTAGAAAATGAGAAATGTTGCAAGATTTTCCTTGCTTGCCTCCTCATAGAATTTAAAATATCAATTACTTCTGTTCACTTTTCATCAAATGATAAGATGAAGGCAGAAAAAGTCGTAGTAGTAATAAAATGGAAGTGGATAATTAGAGAGAAGTGAAGACGAGAAGGACGAAGAGAAGAGAGGGGACAGAGAAAGAAGAGAAGAAGAAGAAAGAAGAAGAAGAAGTAAGAAGAAGAAGAAGAAGAAGAAGAAGAAGAAAGAGATTCATATTTATTTTATTATATTGATTTGTAATTGACTTAAATTAGGGAAGAAGAATAGCACATAATAATAATAATGATAATAATCTATTAATGGATGGAGATTCACTTCGGTTTTTGTCCTGTAACAAAAACTACGTCCACTGCTTATGTCACATTACCCGAAAATCGTCATAACATATAATAATAACTCAAAATTTGGAAGCATGGCAACATTAGACCAGTTCCTCATTGTTTTTTTAAAACAAGTTTGATTAAGATACATGACTGGATGTATATAATCTATATATAGTTTGTTTTATTTTAATACATATTTAAGTTTACATTTCAAATTGTTTATTTTTTAATCTTGTAATGAATTTTGATGATTTTACTTTTAGGGTAAACTCGGCTGACATTGAAATTTTTTTAACTCCCACACCCTCAGGCATTATGTTTCTAAATTTATTTTATTTCCGAGGCGGTTTTTATTTAACTATTATAATAATAATAATGAATAATAATAATAATAATGATATAATTAATAATATAATAATAATATGAATAATAATGTGAAAACTCAAAAAGGAGTGAAAATAATAGTAATAATAATAAGTAAGTATGCAAAAAATTAAAATGAAACCCAATTAAAAAATTTTCTGGGAAACTTGAGCTAAAAATGGATCACCTTATCCAGCAAGGAGACCGACCTAGTGTTGATTAACAAAAAATAAAGGAACTCAACTGGTGGATTTTGGCAGTTCCAGCAGATCACAGGGTGAAGATGAACAAAAATGAAAGATGGACAAAATACCTGGACCTTGCCAGAGAACTGAAAAGGCTATGGAATATGAAGGCCAAATTAATACTAATTGTAGTTGGTGGACTTGAACGGTCCGCAAAAAGCTTGGAAAAAAGACTGAAAAAATCTGGAAATCAGAGAAGAATTGATACCATCCAGAATACTTCACTGCTGCAATCTGCCAGAATACTCAGAAGAGTCCTGAGACCTGAGGAGACTTGTTGTCACTTAGACTCCAGTGAAAGACCATCAGCTAGAGAATTAAAAAAAACGTGGAACATAAAGGTGAAAGTTGTGCCAATTGTAATTTTGTGCCCTTGGATAGTCCCAAGGGTCTGGAAAAATTTGGGGTTAAATGGAATCAGAGAGAATTGAGACCATCAACACAGCATTGTAGATTGGCTGAGAATATCAGAAGAGTCCTGGAGACCGGAGGAGACTTATTGTCACTCAGCCTCCAGTGAAATACCATCAGCTAGAGATTAAAAAAACTGTGGAACATAAGGGTGAAAGTTGTGCCAATTGTAATTTGTGCCCTTGGATAGTCCACAAGGGTCTGGAAAAGAATTTGGGGTAATGGAAATCAGAGGAAGAATTGAGACCATCCAAACTACAGCATTTGTTAAGATTGGCTAGAATACTGGAAGAGTCCTGGAGACCGGAGGAGACTTGGTGTCACTCAGCCTCCGGGAAACCCACTAGTTAAGGCGGGTGTTGAAAAATTCGAATAATAATAATAAAGAATGTACCAACCAGCACAACGAGAATACAAAACTAGACACGACTGGTTTGGGAAGGTGATCCACTGGGAATTATGCAAAAATTTAATTTTGACCAAGCAAAAAAATGGTATCTGCATAAACCAGAATCTGTTCTTGAGAAACGAAACGCATAAAATCCTCTTGGACTTTGAAATAAAAAATGGATCACCTTATCCCAGCAAGAAGACCAGACCTAGTGTTGATTAAACAAAAAAGAAAGAACTTGTCAACTGGTGGATTTTGCAGTGCCAGCAGATCAGGGTGAAGCTAAAGGAAAATAAAAAATAGACAAATATCTGGACTTGCAGAGAACTAAAAAGTTATCGAATAGAAAGTGAAGGTGATACCAATTGTAGTTGGTGCACTTGGAACAGTCAAAAAGATGGAAAAGGGTTTGGAAAGTTTGGAATCAGAGGAAGGATTGAACCATTCCAGAACACTGCACTGTTGCAATCTGCCAGAATACTCAGAAGGAGTCCTGGAGACCTGAGGAGACTTGTGTCATCCAGACTCCAGTGAAAGACCATCAGCTAATGTTGATGTTGAAAACTCAAAAGGAGTAAATAATATATAATATAGACAAATACCTGGACCTAATCAGAGAATTGAAAAGGCTGAGGACTATGTGGGTCAAAATGATACCAATTTGTAGTTGGTGCACTTGGAATGGATCCCAAAAGCTTAGAAAAAAGACTGGAGGAACTGGAAATCAGAGGAAGAAATTGAGACCATGCCAGACAACAGCATTGCTAGGATTGGCTAGAATATCAGAGAGTCCTGGAGGCCCTGAGGAGACTTGCTGTCATTAATACTTCTGTGAAATGCCATCAGCTTGATGCTAGTTGAAACTCTCTATATAATAATAATGATTTATGGTTCCTTGATCATGTTATATCCTTAAATACAAAATGTAGTCTAAACTTAGATAGATAAAGCCTGATGTTTCAAATGATTCCCATTAAATTCATCCACAAAACAACATTAAATTTAAAGATGAGGAACACAACAAACTTATACATAAGCATCTGACATTAAACTTTATTCTTAGAAAATGAAAAAATCGCGAGGGAAGCTGCATTTAAAGACGTGCAAAACAAGGAGAATTTAAAAAAAGATAACCAAATTGTTTTTGCTTGTAATCTCATTTTGTTGGGTTTCATTCCATATTTAACCACTACTCGCACATGCACATGCACACACATACCACACACAACAACACACAACACACACACTCCTGTTAATATGTAACATATATATTGTCATCATTGTATTCCATATCTAACCACATGCACACATACACACGCATACACCCCCACACATACACACATATATATATATTATATTATATATATTATATATATATATATTTGTCATCAGTGTATCAAATTATAACCAACATGCACACACATACACATACACACACACACTCAATATATTATATTGACATCATTGTATTCCATATTTAAACACACACACACACAAATACACATACATACACACACACACACACACATATATATACTGAACCGCAGTGTATTCCATATTTAAACACACACACACACCACACACATATATATATATTGACATCATTGTATTCCATATTCCTACATACACATGCACACACACACACACACAAACACATATATATATATTGACATATTGAATTCCATATTTAAACACACACACCTACACACACACACATCACACACACATACACACACACATATATATATATAATATATACTGAACCATTGTATTCCATATTTAAACTCACACACACACACACACACACACACAGCACATATATATATATAATATATATATATATTATATATATTGACATCATTGTATTCCATACTTAACCTACACACACATGCACACACATGCACACACAAACACACACATATATTTACTCCTTTGTTCGGAATACCATTCTTGATCCCACCAAACCTGAAGTAATATATATATAATATTATATATATATATATATATATATATTCTATTATTATTATTTATTATTAATAATATATATATTATATAAGTATATATATATAAATAAAAATATATATTAATCATTGTATTTTTAACAAGCAATCAGTTTTGTTATCTATTAAGTATCTTCTCATCAATAAAGAGATTTGATTTTTATCTTTTATAAATCACTCATGATTTAAATATTTCTATTTTATATGTTTCACTTATAAAAAGTCAATGTTGTTAAGTAATTTTCATGATGCATCATTTTCAGCTTAAAGTGGAGGCACATGGTGTATGGTTAGAGTCATAGGAAATGGACTCATTCACCAGGGTTCAAATCCTGGACTAGGCTGTTTGCATTTCACATAGTGCTAATATCCTTGAACTATTCTCCTTCTAGCTATAGTTTTAATAGTAGGGCAGACTGGGAACTTTAACTGTGGCTAGGTAACCAGTCTAGGTGATGGAACACTGAATTAAAACCTGTAAAGTCTACTTAAGAAATTGCTTGTTGGTTGCAGTGGTGGAGGGAAGGGGGTTTGTTGAATGTAAATGACATAGGGCTGGGGGTGGGGTGAAGACGGAAGAATTAAGATGGAATGCCAGTTTGCGGAAGGGCTGTGATCCCTGTTTTTTTAGTATCCAGAGACATCATGAGATTGTTGTAGGATATTGGAAACCTTTTGCCGATGAGATAGAAATAAATATAAACAACAAAAAACAAAGAATTTAAATATTAAAAAATTGACCTTGTGTCACATCTGTTACATAGTGGGTATGGTCACAGTACCAAAAAGCGATATATGTAGTAAGTCCCTTGAATGAAATCACAACACATGTGTTATAGTAGAAACTGCTGATTTAATTTCTTTTCCTTGGATGTGCGTGGGTGGCGAGCATTGACAATGACTGCTGAAATGTGTTGGAAGGTGGAAGAGTTGGCTACGTGGGTTCTCACAGTCTCTTGGCCGGTGCACCAAACCGTGAGCCGCTGTCATCTCACTTGTTCTCCGTTTCTGAGTCTTTTGTTTGAAACATCTGCTGGGATCTGTCTGCTCGACTTTCTTTTATGTTATATTAACGCCACGCATTTTCTTTTGTTATACTTATCAGCGGAAAAATTATTCTGATTTCTTTGTTCGCATTAACCGAAAAAAGTCCTTTGTTATTTTTGTTGTCTTTTCTTTGTTTCGGTTAAACGGAAAATCTACTTCTGCCCACACGATAATGCAACACATCCTATTTATGTGAAGGGGTTGATGAATATATATAATTAGAAAAGTGTATTTAAATTTTACAAAGGAAATAGTTTTCCTATGAGTAATGAGTTGATTTGATTTTTGAATTGCCAAAAATAAATGAAGTGATTGTAAAATCACAGAGGAGGCATTGGTTATGTCTTTTTTACCTTTTGTGGCTTGAAAGATAAAAAAAGACATAAGCGCAATTTTGCTCCTCTGTGAATTTTACATCATCTTCATTTTTTGGGCATTCAAAATCAAATCAAACTCATTAACTCCATAGGAAAACTATTTCTTTGGTAAAATTTAAATACACTTTTCTAATTATATATATTCATCAACCCCTTCCATAAATAGGATGTGTTGCATATCGTGTGGGCAGAAGTATGGTTTTTCCGTTTAAACGCGAAACAAAGAAAAGACAACAAAAAATAACAAAGATTTTTCCGGTTAATGCGAAACAAAGAAATCAGAAGTAGACTTTTTTCGCTGATAGTATAACAAAGAAAATGCTGGGCGGTTAAATAATACATAAAAGAAAGTCGAGCAGAGATCCAGCAGATAGTCAAACAGAAGACTCAGAAGCAGAGAACAAGTGAGATGACAGCGGCTCACGGTTGGTCACGCCAAGAGAATGTGGAGACGCACGTAGCCATCTTCCACCTTCCCAACCACATTTCAGGCAGTCATTGTCAATGCTCGCCAGCGCCACGCACATGCAAGGGAAAGAAATAAATTCAGCAGTTTCTACTATACAACATGTGTTGTGATTTCATAAGGCCGCGACTACTACATTATCGGCTTTTGGTACTGTGACCATACCCACTATGTAACAGATGTGACACAAGGTCAATTTTTATTATTTAAATTTCTTTGTTTTTTTGTTGTTATATTTATTCTATTCTCATCNTCATCAGGCAAAAGGTTTCAATATCCTACAACATTCTCATGATGTCTCTGGTACTAAAAAACAGGGATCACAGCCCTTCCGCAAACTGGCATTCCATCTTAATTCTTCCGTCTTCACCCCCACCCCCAGCCCTATGTCATTTACATTCAACAACCCCCTCCCTCCACCACTGCAACCAACAGCAATTCTTAAGTAGACTTTAACAGGTTTTAATTCAGTGTTCCATCACCTAGACTGGTTACCTAGCCACAGTTAAAGTTCCCAGTCTGCCCTACTATTAAACTATAGCTGAAGGGAGAATAGTTCAAGGATATTAGCACTATGTGAAATGCAAACAGCCTAGTCCAGGATTTGAACCCTGGTGAATGAGTCCATTTCCTATGACTCTAACCATTACACCATGTGCCTCCACTTTAAGCTGAAAATGATGCATCATGAAAATTACTTAACACAATTGACTTTTTATAGTGAAACATATAAAATAGAAATATTTAAATCATGAGTGATTTATAAAAGATAAAAATCAAATCTCTTTATGGATGAGAAGATACTTAATAGATAACAAAAACTGATTGCTTGTTAAAAATACAATGATGAATATATATTTTTTATATATATATATATATATATATATATATATATTATTAATAATAATAATAATAATAGTATATATATATATATATATATATATATATATATATATATTACTTCAGGTTGGTGGGATCAAGAATGGTATGTCCGAAAAAGGAGTAAATATATGTGTGTGTTTGTGTGTGCATGTGTGTGCATGTGTGTGTAGGTAAGTATGGAATACAATGATGTCAATATATATATATTATATAATATATATATATATATGTGTGTGTGTGTGTGTGTGTGTGTGTGTGTGAGTTTAAATATGGAATACAATGGTTCAGTATATATATATATATATATGTGTGTGTGTATGTGTGTGTGTGTGTGTGTGTGTATGTGTGTGTGTTTAAATATGGAATTCAATGATGTCAATGTATATATATATGTGTTTGTGTGTGTGTGTGTGTGCATGTGTATGTAGGTAAATATGGAATACAATGATGTCAATATATATATATGTGTGTGTGTGTGTGTGTGTTTAAATATGGAATACACTGGTTCAGTATATATATGTGTGTGTGTGTGTGTGTATGTATGTGTATTTGTGTGTGTGTGTTTAAATATGGAATACAATGATGTCAATATATATATATGAGTGTGTGTGTGTATGTGTATGTGTGTGCATGTGGTTATATATTGAATACACTGATGACAATATATATATATATATATATATTATATATATATATATATGTGTGTATGTGTGGGGGTGTATGCGTGTGTATGTGTGCATGTGGTTAGATATGGAATACAATGATGACAATATATATGTACATATACAGGAGTGTGTGTGTGTGTGTGTGTGTGTGTGTGTGTATGTGTGTGCATGTGCATGTGCGTATGTGGTTAAATATGGAATGAAACCCAACAAAATGAGATAAGCAAAAACAATTTGGATTTCTTTTTTTTTAAATTCTCCTTGTTTTGCCGTCTTTAAATGCAGCTTCCTCGGATTTTTTTTCATTTTCTAAGAATAAAGTTTAATGTCAGATTGTTATGTATAAGTTTGTTGTGTTCCTCATCTTTAAATTTAATGTTGTTTTGTGGATGAATTTAATGGGAATTTCATTTGAAACATCAGGCTTTATCTATCTAAGTTTAGACTACATTTTGTATTTAAGGATTATAACATGATCAAGAAACCATAAATCATATTATTATTATAGAGAGTTTTTCACTAGCATCAGCTGATGGCATTTCACAGAAGTATTAATGACAGCAAGTCTCCTCAGGGCCTCCAGGACTCTTCTGAGTATTCTAGCCAATCCTAGCAATGCTGTTGTCTGGATGGTCTCAATTCTTCCTCTGATTTCCAGTTCCTCCAGTCTTTTTTCTAAGCTTTTTGGGACCATTCCAAGTGCACCAACTACAATTGGTATCATTTTGACCCACATAGTCCTCAGCCTTTTCAATTCTCTGGATTAGGTCCAGGTATTTGTCTATTATTATTATTATTATTTACTCCTTTTGAGTTTTCACATCAACATTAGCTGATGGTCTTTCACTGGAGTCTGAGTGACACCAAGTCTCCTCAGGTCTCCAGGACTCTTCTGAGTATTCTGGCAGATTGCAACAGTGCAGTGTTCTGAATGGTTTCAATCCTTCCTCTGATTTCCAAACTTTCCAAACCCTTTTCCAATCTTTTTGGGACTGTTCCAAGTGCACCAACTACAATTGGTATCACCTTCACTTTCATATTCGATAACTTTTTTAGTTCTCTGGCAAGGTCCAGATATTTGTCTATTTTTTTATTTTCCTTTAGCTTCACCCTGTGATCTGCTGGCACTGCAAAATCCACCAGTTGACAAGTTCTTTCTTTTTTGTTTATCAACACTAGGTCTGGTCTTCTTGCTGGGATAAGGTGATCCATTTTTATTTCAAAGTCCCAGAGGATTTTATGCGTTTCGTTCTCAAGAACAGATTCTGGTTTATGCAGATACCATTTTTTTGCTTGGTCAAAATTAAATTTTTTGCATAATTCCCAGTGGATCACCTTCCCAAACCAGTCGTGTCTAGTTTTGTATTCTCGTTGTGCTGGTTTGGTACATTCTATTATTATTATTATCCGAATTTTTCACACCCGCCTTAACTAGTGGTTCCCTGGAGGCTGAGTGACACCAAGTCTCCTCCGGTCTCCAGGACTCTTCTGAGTATTCTAGCCAATCTTAACAATGCTGTAGTTTGGATGGTCTCAATTCTTCCTCTGATTTCCATTTACCCCAAATTCTTTTCCAGACCCTTGTGGACTATCCAAGGGCACAAATTACAATTGGCACAACTTTCACCCTTATGTTCCACAGTTTTTTTTAATTCTCTAGCTGATGGTATTTCACTGGAGGCTGAGTGACAATAAGTCTCCTCCGGTCTCCAGGACTCTTCTGAGTATTCTAGCCAATCTTAACAATGCTGTAGTTTGGATGGTCTCAATTCTTCCTCTGATTTCCATTTACCCCAAATTCTTTTCCAGACCCTTGTGGACTATCCAAGGGCACAAATTACAATTGGCACAACTTTCACCCTTATGTTCCACAGTTTTTTTTAATTCTCTAGCTGATGGTCTTTCACTGGAGTCTAAGTGACAACAAGTCTCCTCAGGTCTCCAGGACTCTTCTGAGTATTCTGGCAGATTGCAGCAGTGAAGTATTCTGGATGGTCTCAATTCTTCCTCTGATTTCCAGATTTTTCAGTCTTTTTTCCAAGCTTTTTGGGACCGTTCCAAGTCCACCAACTACAATTAGTATTAATTTGGCCTTCATATTCCATAGCCTTTTCAGTTCTCTGGCAAGGTCCAGGTATTTGTCCATCTTTCATTTTTGTTCATCTTCACCCTGTGATCTGCTGGAACTGCAAAATCCACCAGTTGATGTTCTTTATTTTTTGTTAATCAACACTAGGTCCGGTCTCCTTGCTGGGATAAGGTGATCCATTTTTAGCTCAAAGTCCCAGAAAATTTTATGGGTTTCATTTAATTTTTTGCATACTTACTTATTATTATTACTATTATTTTCACTCCTTTTGAGTTTTTCACATTATTATTATTATCATTATTATTATTATTATTATTATTATTATTATTATTATTATTATTATTATTATTATAACTAGTACAATATAAAAAACGCCCTCAAATAAAATAGATTTATGAAACATAATGCCTGAGGGGTGGGAGTAAAAAATTCAATGTCAGCGAGTTTGTACCCTAAAAGTAAAATCATCAAATTCATTAAAGGATTAAAAAATAAAACAATTTGAAATGTAAACTTTAAATATGTATTAAAATAAAACAAACTATATATAGATATATAATACCAGTCATGTATTTATCAAAACTTGTTTTAAAAAACAATGAGGACTGTCTAATGTTGCATGTTCAAATTTTGAGTGTATTTATTCAATGTTATGACGATTTCGGGTAATGTGACATAAGCAGTGACGTAGTTTTTGTTACAGACAAAAACCGGAAGTGAATCTCCATCATTAATAGATTATTATCATTATTATTATTATTGTGCTATTTCTTCTTCCCTCATATTTAATCAATTACAAATCATATAATAAATAAAATATGAATTCTTCTTCTTCTTCTTCTTCTTCTTCTTCTTCTTCTTCTTCTTCTTCTTCTTCTTCTTCTTCTTCTTCTTTCTCTGTCCCTCTCTTCTTCTTCGTCTTCTTCGTCTTCATCTTCTTCTTCTAATTATCCACTTCCAATTTTATTACTACTACTACTTTTCTGCTTCATCTTATCAATTTGAAAAGTGAACAGAAAGTAATTTGTATATTTTAATTCTATGAGGAGGCAAGCAAGGAAAATCTTCAACATTTCTCATTTTAATTAATCGCAAATCTACTTACAAATTTATGTAATCTTTATAAAAATCATTATTATTATTAATTGATAAAAGTTCACCATTGGCAACCATCAAGATTCTTATTTAATCATATATTTATATAATTTATATTATATTAAATGCAAATAAATAAATGAGGGGAATTACTCTATGATTAGAATTTAATAATTATCTCATTTGAGACAACTATACTAATTATGGTAGGCAAGGATACATCAGCATCATCTTCTTCATCATCATTATCATCATCATCATCAGGTCACACTGACAGCGCAGATACCCATGACTCTGTCTCACCAATCACCCCTATCAGTCATTCATCTTGGCAGATCCTCCACGCAGCATCCAGAATCTGCACAGAGCTGATTAATGTACGTTTTTGCTGGTCAGCTATCTCATTTGAGACAACTATACTAATTATGGTAGGCAAGGATACATCAGCATCATCTTCTTCATCATCATTATCATCATCATCATCAGGTCACACTGACAGCGCAGATACCCATGACTCTGTCTCACCAATCACCCCTATCAGTCATTCATCTTGGCAGATCCTCCACGCAGCATCCAGAATCTGCACAGAGCTGATTAATGTACGTTTTTGCTGGTCAGCCATCTCATTTGAGACAACTATACTAATTATGGTAGGCAAGGATACATCAGCATCATCTTCTTCATCATCATTATCATCATCATCATCAGGTCACACTGACAGCGCAGATACCCATGACTCTCTCTCACCAATCACCCCTATCAGTCATTCATCTTGGCAGATCCTCCACGCAGCATCCAGAATCTGCACAGAGCTGATTAATGTACGTTTTTGCTGGTCAGCCAACACTGACGTGTCCATTAATGGCAATGAAAGGGTACTCCACATTCCCTAGAGCTCCAAACGATGTAGGTTAGTGTCATCATCATCATCATCATCATCATCATCATCAAAGAATACTGACACATTCAATTCCCCCCCCTCTCTCTCTCTCTCTCTCTCTCTCTCTCTCCATCATTCATCCTCACTTTTGGTAAGTCCTCTAGGTGGCATCCAATGTCTGCACAGAGGTGATTAATGTAAGTTTTTGTTGGTCAGCCAACACTGATGTGTTCATTAATGGCAATGAAAGGGTACTCCACATTCCCCAGAGCTCCAAACGATGTAGGTTAGTGTCATCATCATCATCCTCATCATCATCAAAAGAATACTGACACATTAATTCCCCCCCCTCTCTCTCTCTCTCTCTCTCTCTCTCTCTCTCTCTCCATCATTCATCCTCACTTTTGGTAAGTCCTCTAGGTGGCATCCAATGTCTGCACAGAGGTGATTAATGTAAGTTTTTACTGGTCAGCCAAAACTGACGTGTCCATTAATGGCAATGAAAGGGTACTCCACATTCCCTAGAGCTCCAAACGATGTAGGTTAGTGTCATCATCATCATCATCATCATCATCATCCTCATCATCAAAGAATACTGACACCTTTGATTCTCTCTCTCTCTCTCTCTCTCTCTCTCTCTCTCTCTCTCTCTCTCTCACCATCATTCATCCTCAATTTTAATAAGTCTCTAGATGGCATCCAATGTCTGCACAGAGGTGATTAATGTAGGTTTTTGAATGCACATGTGACATCACAGCGAAGATAATTGACTATAAAACAGGGAATAAATATTAGAGGTGAGAGATGTAATAAGAATTCATTTACAGCACAGATTTCCATGACTATCTCTTGCTAACCATCCCTATCAGTAATTCCTCCTGGCAGGTCCTCCACACAGCATCCAGAATCTGCACAGAATTCATTGATGTAGGTTTTTGCTGGCTGGCCTACACTGGTGTGTCCATGTGTAGATGTCCACAAGAGAATGTCACTTGTGAGTTCATCCTTTCATTTCTAGCTGTGTCCAGTGTATTTTATTTGTCTTACTTGTTGAATGGTTTGTGTGATTGGCGGCATGTGGTCAAACAGCTGCTTTCCTGTTTGGGTGCTGCTTTAAGCATTTATTCAAGAATTCATACAGGAAGACCACTTTAATTATCAACAGGAAAAATGGATTAGAAATTGCATTATTTTGTAAGAACATCTTAACAATATCCTATGTATTTCTTTCTCACCAACCATCCCTATCAGTCATTGCCCCTGGCAGGTCCTCCACACAGCATCAAGAATCTGCACAGAGCTGATTGATGTAGGTTTATTTCGGTTGTCTCACTCTGGTGTGTCCCTGTGTAGGTGTCCACAGAAGAATGTCACTCATGAATTTATCCCTGTTTCTCCAGCATTGTCCAATGTGCCTCAGTTTTCTTACTTGGATTGTTTGTGTGATAGGGGGTAAGTGGTCATACAGCAACTTTTTTTGGGTGGGGGTGCTGCTTCCATGATTTGGTGAAGAGAAAATGCAATGTATTTGTGTAGTTCAAACTTGGCACTAAATTTGCATGTACCAAAATATTGCAAAACTTTTGACTCACCCAAGTATCAATCTGGCCAAACTGTCACACACACACAGACACACACACACACACACACACAGACACACACACACACACACACACACACACACACACACACATCACTGGGGTGGGGTGGGGTGGGAGGCACTTATGAGGTAATCCTTGCTTCTTCAGCAGTGTCCAGCATGTATTGTTTGTCTTACTTTGATGGATAGTGTGATAGGAGGTACGTTACCATACAGCTGCTTTCCTGTTCGGTGCTGCTTTAAGAATTTTTTCAAGAGTTCTTGCAGGAAGACCATTTTAATTATCAACAGGAAAAATAGATTAAAAATTGCATTATTTTATAAGAACATCCTAACAATATTGTGTTAGCAAAAATGTCACTCTGCCATTTTTTCCTATACTCTGATAACATACATACAAATCATCATTACCATTACAACATTCTGACAGCACAGAATTCTTTGAGTCTCTCTCACCATTCATCCCTATTGATCATTACTCTGTGCAGGTTCTCTTTAAATCCAGTGTCTGTATAGAGATACTGAATGTCAGTTTTTGTTAAATGGCCAACACTGGTGTGTCCATGTGTAGGAGTCCATTGAAGAACATCACATATGTTTGTTTTTACTTCTCTAACAGTACCCAACATGTCTTGCTCATCTTACTTTGAATCCTGCAATGTGTCTTATATATCACTTAGGTTTACATAATATTTGATGTAGTTAATTTGCATACAGGTTTTAACAAAACCAGGTTTAATAAATAATTACTTGGTGTTATTGATCTCTGATAGTTTTTTTTTTTAATTTTTCAATGTATTAAATTCAATTCTATGAAAGATTTTATATAGAAACCAATTAAAGTATAATTAAAATAAGTGTAATCTTTTTATATGTGTTCTTATCTAATTTTGGTATTCTTTCTAATCTATACATATATAAAGGGCAGTTGTTTGTATGTGTATGTTCGTAGGAAACTTAAAAAAAAAAATTAACAACAGTAAATATATATACACATTAAATATCACCAGGGCTTGGTTTTTGAGCAAAAATAATAGATTTGATTTATATTCATGAAAATAATCAAAAAATAAAATTTAAATGATAACAGCATAGATTTTTTTAATTTAATATTTTAGATAGTAGACATTAACATTTGTTTTCAGAGTAGCTGGATCAATGCAAGGTCTATTTTTTTTTACACTAGGATTTAAATGGGGCATCCCACAAGGATTGAACTCATGATTCAGTAATAATGGATTTGTGGGACTTACTTAGAAAACCCCCATCTTCCCAGGCAACACAGTTAGTATAATATACATTACAACTTTACTACTTATACTCAGAAGTGCCATATACTTGCTAATATAATAAATTATACAAGTTTTAAACTTAGTTTATCAATGAGTATTTAATTTATAGTCAGAATCATTAATACAGAGAATAAATTTTTATTTATCAATGATGTCTCAATGAAAATCTGACTAAGATTTGCCTCAAAACAGCCCATGTTATTAGTGCATTTAAAATCTTGCAATGTGTCTCATATATCATGAAGAAATAAAGGTTTACATAATATATGATGTGGTTAATTTACATACTGGTTTTAACAAAACCAGGTTTAATAAATAATTACATGGTGTTATACTAATAGTACTAATAATATACTCATAGTATTTTTTATTCTCCAATGTATTAAAAAATCAATCATATGAATGATTTTATATAGAAACCAATTAAAACATAATTAAAATAAGTCTAATTTTTTTATATGTGTATATCACAATACCATAAGGTTATCAATGAGTATTTCAATTATAGACAAAATCATTAATACATAGATTAAATCTTATTTAGTAACGAGGTCTCTGCGAAAATCAGAGTCCGATTTACCTCAAAACTGCCCATGTTATTAGTGCATTTAAAATCCAGCAATATATCTGAAATATCACTAAGAAATAAAGGTTTACATAACATATAGCGTGACTAATTTGCATACTGGTTTTAACAAAACCGGATTTAATAAATAATTCCTTGGTGTTATTGATCTCTAATATTATATTGTTTTATTCTCTAACATAATAAAATCAATCATATAAAAGATTTTTTATTGTAACCAATTAAAATATAATTAAAATAAATGTAATCATTTTATATGCATTCTTATTTAATTTTGTTTAGTCTTTCTCATTTGATATATTTCATTAGATTAAAACTTAAATACTTACGCCCAGCGAAGGGGGTGAGATATTCTTACCAATAATCATAAGTAGATTTTAGAGAGAGAGAGAGAGAGAGAGAGAGAGAGAGAGAGAGAGCAAAATTGAGAGCAGATTATTAAACATAATATATGATGTGGCTAATTTACATACTGGTTTTAACAAAACCAGGTTTAATAAATAATTACATGGTGTTATACTAATAGTACTAATAATATACTAATTTTATTGTTTTATTCTCCAATGTATTGAAATCAATCATATGAATGATTTTATATAGAAACCAATTCAAATATAATTAAAATAAGTGTAAACTTCTTATATGCGTTCTTATTTAATTTTGTTAGTCTTTCTAATTTAATATATTTCATTACATTAAAACTAAAATACTTACAATCAGAGGGTTCGCCATTTCAAACACATTATTTGTTCACTTCATACTATCGTGCCATAAGTCACCCAAAAAGTGCAAAATACATATCTGTTTAAAAATAAACGAGAAATTCTGGGGAAGCCAGCTAGTGTAATGGTTAGAGTGTCTGCCTGTCAGCCTGACAGGTAGGGTTCAAATCACACACAAAGCACTGCCCTGTCTATAGCTCTGCTGATGGGGCCTAATAGGCTGAAATGTACATACAGAGATCAACCTTTTCTCGATTTGTTTATGCTTTACATTTAAACTGATATGCACGCCTAATTCATTTAATTATAATTAATCAATTAACAAAATTAGGTATGACTTTAATTAAGCACATAATCTCCCACAAATTGTCGGCCTTCGCCATTTCAAACACAATGTTTGTTCACTTCATACTTGCTAGTATAATAAATTATACAATTTTTAAACTTTGAAAAATTGTGATGGGTAATAATACTAGCTATTAAGTGACCACTTACATCCGCTACACCCCACTGTTTGATTTAAATCTTTTATTGATGATAACAGCGGGCATCTAAGTGAACGGATGTTGTTTGGCAAGATTCTCATCGTGTTAAATAATTGACCTTTGACCTTAATATTCAGGGGCAAAGTTATTTTAGCAAACCACTTGAAGTGATTAATTATTCAGGAAAGTGATGTAATTTGTAAACTATTTTTGTGATAGCAGGTTCAATTACACTGACTTTAAGAGACAGGAAAGAAAAATAGTTAAGGATAAATATACGTATTCATGTATAAATTACATTGAACTATTTTTGGTTAACATCGTCCAAGAGAATTGATACAATTTACTAGCGGAAACCTGTGGATATACCACAGTAAGATAATTTAATTATTACAATGTTTGATATGTTTATTTAAGAGCTATTGGAGAGAAAAGTTCAATACATAAAAAGTATAATAATCTCGATTTAACACACTCTCTCTCTTCTCTCTCTCTCTCCTCTCTTATCTCTCTTCTCTCTCTCTCTCTCTCTCTCTCTCTCTTTTCTTTTTTTTGCCTTCTTTTTAAACCTTTTCAGTTATGTGGTTGAGAAGAGGGTGAAATGCAACAGAAATGATAATGCTTATCTTTTTTCAATCAAACATATGAAAAAAGGTTAAAAGAACGCCAAAAAAAGAAAGACGGAGAGAGAGGAAGAGAGAGAGATGAGAAGAAGAGGAGAGAGAGAGAGAGAGAGAAAGAGAGAGAGTTGTTAAAATCGAGATTATTATCACTTTTTATGTATTTGACTTTTTCTCCAATAGCCTTAAAAAACAAATATCAAACATTGTAATAATTAAAATTATCTTACGTGGTATATTCCACAGGTTCCGCCTAGGTTAAATTGTATCAATTCTCTTGGACGATGTTAACCAAAAATAGTTCAATGTTAATTTATACATGGAAACGTATATTTATCCTTAAACTATTTTTTCTTTCCTGTCTCCTTAAAGTCAGTGTAATTGAACCTGCTATTCACAAAAAAGTTTACGAAATTACATCAACCTTCCTGAATAATTAATTCACCTTCAAGTGGTTTTTGCTTAAAATAACTTTGCCCTTGAATATTAAGGTCAAGGTCAATTATTTACCACGATGAGAATCTTGCCAAAACAACATTCCGTTCACCTTAGATGGCAAACGCCTGGTTATCATCAATAAAAGATTTTAAATCAAACAAGTGGGGTGTAGCGGATGTAAGTGGTCCACTTAATAGCATAGTATTACCCATCACAATTTTTCGAGAAGCTTTCTCAAAAACATTGTAATAATTTATTTATTACTAGCAATATGAAGTGAACCAAAACATTGTGTTTGAAATGGCGAAAGGCCGGACAATTTGTGGAAGATTATGTGCTTAATTAAAGTTCATTACCTAATTTGTTTAATTGAATTAATTATAAATTAAATGGAATTAGCGTTGCATTATCAGTTTAAATGTAAAGGCATAAAAACAAATCGAGAAAGGTTTGATTCTCTGTATGTACATTTCAGGCCTATTAGGCCCAATCAGCAGAGCTTATTTAGACCAGGGCAGTTGCTTTGTGTTGTGATTTGAACCCTTACCTGTGCAGGCTTCTGACAGGGCAGAACACTCTAACCATTACCACTAGCTTGGGGCTTCCCCAGAATTCTCGTTTATTTTTGAAAACAGATATGTATTTTTGCGACTTTTTGGGTGACTTATGGCACGATAGTATTGAAGTGAACAAATAAGGTTTGAAAATGGCGAAACCCTTCTGATTTGTAAGTATTTTAGTTTTAATGTAATGGGAAATAATTAAATTAGAAAGACTAACAAAAAATTAAATTAAGAAACGATATAAAAAGTTTACACTTATTTAAAATTATATTTTGAATTGGTTTCTATATAAAAATCCATTCATATGATTGAATTTCAATACATTGGAGAATAAAACAATAAAATAGTTAATTATTATTACTATTAAGTATAACACATGTAATTATTTATTAAACCTTGGTTTTGTTAAAAACAGTATGTAAATTAGGCCACACCATATATTTAGTTTATAAATCTGCTCTCAATTTTGCTCTCTCTCCTCTCTCTCTCTCTCTCTCTCTCTCCTCTAAAATCTACTTGATGATTATTGGTAAGAATATCTCACCCCCTTCGCTGGCGCTAAGTATTTTAAGGTTTTAATCTAATGAAATATATCAAAAATGGAGAAAGACTAAAAAAAATTAAAATAAGAACGCATATAAAATGATTACATTTATTTTAATTTATATTTTAATGGTTACAATAAAAAAAAATCTTTTATATGATTTGATTTTATTTATTTTGTTAGAGAATAAAACATTTATAAATATTAGAGATCAAATAAACACCAAAGGAATTATTTATTTAAATCCGGTTTTGTTAAAAACCATATTTGCAAATTAAGTCACCGCTATTGTTATGTAAAACCTTTAATTTCTTAGTGATATTTCAAGATATATTGCTTGGATTTAAATGCACTTAATAACATGGCAAGTTTTGATTAAATCGGACTTCTTGGATTTTCGCAGAACCTCGTTACTAAAATAAGATTAATCTATGTATTAATGATTTTGTCTATAATTGAAAAATACTCATTTGATAACCTTATGGTATTGTGATATTACACATATAAAAAAAATTAGACTTATTTTAATTATTTTTAATTGGTTTTCTATATAAAATCATTCATATGATTGATTTTTAATACATTGGAGAATAAAAAATACTATGAGTATATTATTTAGTACTATTAGTAATAACACCATGTAAATTATTTATTAAACCTGGTTTTGTTAAAAACCAGTATGTAAATTAACCACATTCATATATTATGTAAACCTTTATTTCTTCATGATATATGAGACACATTGCAAGATTTTTAAATGCACTAATAACATGGGCTGTTTTTTGAGGCAAATCTTAGTCAGATTTTCATTGAGAATCATTGATAAATAAAAATTTATTCTCTGTATTAATGATTCCTGACTATAAATTTATATACTCATTGATAAACTAAGTTTAAAAAACTTGTATTATTTATTATATTAGCAAGTATATGGCACTTCTGAGTATAAGTAGTAAAGTTTAATGTATATTATACTAACTGTGTTCCTGGGAAGATGGGGGTTTTCTAAGTAAGTCCCACAAATCCATTATTACTGAATCATGAGTTCAATTCCTTGTGGGGATCCCCATTTTTAAAATCCTAGTGTAAAAAAAAATAGACCTTCATTGATCCAGCTACTCTGAAAACAAATGTTAATGTCCTACTATCTAAAATATTAAAAATTAAAAAAATCTATGCTGTTATCATTTAAATTTATTTTTTGATTATTTTCATGAATATAAATCAAATCTTATTATTTTTGCTCAAAAACCAAGCCCTGGTGATATTTAATGTGTATATATATTTACTGTTGTTTAATTTTTTTTTTAAGTTTCCTACGAAACATACACATACAAACAACTGCCCTTTATATATGTATAGATTAGAAAGAAATACCAAAATTAGATAAGAACACATATAAAGATTACACTTATTTAATTATATTTAATTGGTTTCTATATTAAAATCATTCATAGAATTGAATTTAATACATTGAAAAATTTAAAAAAAACAAAACTATCAGAGATCAATAACACCAAGTAATTATTTATTAAACCTGGTTTTTGTTAAAACCTGTATGCAAATTAACCACATCATATATTATGTAAACCTTAGTGATATATAAGACCATTGCAGGATTCAAAGTAAGATGAGCAAGACATGTTGGGTACTGAGAGAAGTAAAAACAAACATATGTGATGTTTTCTTCAATGGACTCCACACATGGACACACCCAGTGTTGGTACATTTAACAAAAACTGACATTCAGTATCTGGATACTGGATTCAAAGAGAACCTGCACAGAGTAATGATCAATAGGGATGGATGGTGAGAAGACTCAAGGAATTCTGTGCTGTCAGAATGTTGTAATGGTAATGATGATTTGTATGTATGTTATCAGAGTATAGGAAAAATGGCAGAGTGACATTTTTGCTAACACAATATGTTAGGATGTTCTTGTAAAATAATGCAATTTCTAATCCATTTTTCCTGTTGATAATTAAAATGGTCTTCCTGCAAGAACTCTTGAAAAATTCTTTAAAGCAGCACCGAACAGGAAAGCAGCTGTTATGGTAACTTACCCCATCACACTAACCATCAAAGTAAGACAAACAAACTGCTGGACACTGCTGAAGAAGCAAGGATTACTCATAAGTGCTTCCCACCCCACCCCCCCAAGTTGATGCTGTGTGTGTGGTGTGATGTGTGTGTGTGTGTGTGTGTGTCTTGTGTGTGTGTGTGTGTGTGTGTGTCTGTGTGTGTGTGTGTGTGGACAGTTGGCCAGATTGATACTTGGGTGAGTCAAAAGTTTTGCAATATTTTGGTACATGCAAAAGTTAGTGCCAAGTTTGAACTACACAAATACATTGCATTTTCTCTTCACCAAATCATGGGAAGCAGCACCCCCACCCAAAAAAAGTTGCTGTATGACCCACTTACCCCCATCACACAAACAATCCAAGTAAGAAAGAAAATGAGGCAATTGGACAATGCTGGAGAAACAGGGATAAATTCACGAGTGACATTCTTCCTGTGGACACCTACACAGGGACACACCAGAGTGAGACAACCGAAATAAACCTACATCTATCAGCTCTGTGCAGATTCTTGATGCTGTGTGGAGGAACTACCAGGGGCAATGACTGATAGGGATGGTTGGTGAGAAAGAAAATCATAGGATATTGTTTAAGATGTTCTTACAAAATAATGCAATTTCTAATCCATTTTTCTTGATAATTAAAGTGGTCTTCCTGTATGAAGTCTTTGAATAAATGCTTAAAGCAGCACCCAAACAGGAAAAGCAGCTGTTTGACCACATGCCCCAATCACACAAACCATTTCAACAAGTAAGACAAATAAAATACACTGGACACGGCTAGAAATGAAAGGATGAACTCACAAGTGACATTCTCTTTGGAATCTACACATGGACACACCTGTGTAGGCCAGCAGGCAAAAACCTACATCAATTGAATTCTGTGCAGATTCTGGGATGCTGTGTGGAGGACCTGCCAGGAGGAATGACTGATAGGGATGGTTAGCAAGAGATAGTCATGGAAATCTGTGCTGTAAATGAATTCTTATTACATCTCTCACCTCTAATATTTATTCCCTGTTTTATAGTCAATTATCTTCGCTGTGATGTCACATGTGCATTCACTCAATGATGTTATGTGTCCTTGTCATGACACTAACCTACATCGTTTGGAGCTCTGGGGAATGTGGAGTACCCTTTCATTGCCATTAATGGACACGTCAGTGTTGCTGACCAAAAAACTACATTATCACCTCTGTGCAGACATTGGATGCCACTAGAGGACTTAAAAGTGAGGATGAATGATGGAGAGAGAGAGAGAGAGAGAGAGAGAGAGAGAGAGAGAGAGAGAGAGAAGAGAGAGAGAGAAGGGAATCAAATGTGTCAGTATGATGATGATGATGATGATGATGATGATGATGGTGACCCTAACCTACATCGTTTGGAGCTCTAGGGAATGTGGAGTACCCTTCTATTGCCATTAATGGACACGTCGGTGTTGACTGACCAGCAAAAATGTACATTAATCAGCTCTGTGTAGATTATGGATGCTGCGTGGAGGATCTGCCAAGATGAATGACTGATAGGGGTGATTGGTGAGAGAGAGTCATGGGTATCTGCGCTGTCAGTGTGACCTGATGATCATGATGATAATGATGATGATGATGCTGATGTATCCTTGCCTACCATAATTAGTATAGTTGTCTCAAATGAGATAATTATTAAATTCTAATCATAGAGTAATTCCCCTCATTTATTTATTTGCATTTAATATAATATAAATTATATAAATATGTGATTGAATAAGAATCTTGATGGTTGCCAATGGTGAACTTTTATCAATTAATAATAATAATGATTTTTATAAAGATTACATAAATTTGTAAGTAGATTTGCGATTAATTAAAATGAGAAATGTTGAAGATTTTCCTTGCTTGCCTCCTTATAAGAATTAAAATATACAAATTACTTTCTGTTCACTTTTCAAATTGATAAGATGAAGC
>CM042166.1:83469227-83511727 GCA_023376005.1 Doryteuthis pealeii
AAAGAGATTTGATTTTTATCTTTTATAAATCACTCATGATTTAAATATTTCTATTTTATATGTTTCACTATAAAAAGTCAATTGTGTTAAGTAATTTTCATGATGCATCATTTTCAGCTTAAAGTGGAGGCACATGGTGTAATGGTTAGAGTCATAGGAAATGGACTCATTCACCAGGGTTCAAATCCTGGACTAGGCTGTTTGCATTTCACATAGTGCTAATATCCTTGAACTATTCTCCCTTCAACTATGGTTTAATAGTAGGGCAGACTGGGAACTTTAACCGTGGCTAGGTAACCAGTCTAGGTGATGGAACACTGAATTAAAACCTGTTAAAGTCTATTTAAGAATTGCTGTTGGTTGCAGTGGTGGAGGGAGGGGGTTGTTGAATGTAAATGACATAGGGGGTGGGGGTGGGGGTGAAGACGAAAGAATTAAGATGGAATGCCAGTTTGCGGAAGGGCTGTGATCCCTGTTTTTTAGTACCAGAGATATCATGAGAATTTTGTAGGATATTGGAAACCTTTTGCCGATGAGATAAAATAAATATAAACAACAAAAAAACAAAAGAAATTTAAATAATAAAAAATTGACCTTGTGTCACATCTGTTACATAGTGGGTATGGTCACAGTACCAAAAGCGATATATGTAGTAGTCGGCCTTAATGAAATCACAACACATGTGTATAGTAGAAACTGCTGAATTTATTTCTTTTCCCTCGGATGTGTGCGGGTGGCGAGCATTGACAATGACTGCTGAAATGTGTTGGGAAGGTGGACGAGTTGGCTACCTGGGTCTCACAGCCTCTCGGACGTGACCGACCGTGAGCCGCTGTCGTCTCACTTGTTCACTGTTCCGAGTCTTCTGTCTGACTATCTGCTGGGATCTCTGCTCGACTTTCTTTTATGTATATAAACCGCCCACGCATTTTCTTTTGTTATACTTATCAGCGGAAAAATCTACTTCTGATTTCTTTGTTCGCATTAACCGGAAAAAGTCCTTTTCTATTTTTGTCGTCTTTTCTTTGTTTCGGTTTAAACAGAAAATCCTACTTCCGCCCGCACGATATGCAACACATCCTATTTATGTGAAGGGGTTGATGAATATATATAATTAGAAAAGTGTATTTAAATTTTACCAAAGGAAATAGTTTTCCTATGATTAATGACTTGATTTGATTTTTGAAATGCCAAAATAAATGAAGATGATTGTAAAATCACAGAGGAGCATTGGTCATGTCTTTTTTTACCTTTTGTGGCTTGAAAGATAAAATCTTAAAACGAGGATTTCAAATGTTTGTTAAAAAAAATGAGATTGATTTTTTTTAATGAGCCAATTTAACAAAAAATTATAAATAAAAATTCTGAACACCTGTTTATGCGTGAATTCTCTTGGGGAAAGGCATACATTCACCTCCTTGGGGCGATCCAGATATCTTGATATTAACATGCCAAGATAACGGGTAGAAGATACATGAGGTGAATGAGCAATTTGAGGAATATATATACATATATAAAGGGCAGTTTGTGTGTATGTATGTCCGGAGGAAACTATGAAAATAAAACAATTAATGACAAAGTAAATATATATACACATTCACTATTACCAGATCTTACTTTTTGAGCAAAAATAATGAAAGTTTTATTTATATTAGTGGAGATAATAAAAAATAGAATTTAAATGATAGAATTTTTTTGTATTTAATATTCTAAATAAGAGACATTCATTTTTCTTTTCAGAGAGGCTAGATCAACGCAAGGTCTTTTTTACATAAGGATTTTAATACTACGATGATGCATCTCGTGATTCAATAATAATGGATCTGTGAGACTAACATTTTACCTAACCCACTAGCTAGGCAATGCTGGGTAGCCACTTCTAGTTTCTAGAATGTAAATTTATTCTGATGAAGGTCGAATTTTCTTTGTGTGCGGAACATTTCTATATTTTTTCTATTATTATATTTCATTTCATTTGGTTATTTAAAAATAATAATAGTTTAAATAATGTACACATGGATAAACTCCTGAGTGAAACATGTGTAAGTAAAAAATTGATTAAAATATCCTATTTATCCATTCTTTACTTTCTTTCCTTTATTCATTTTTTCAACATAACGTCGGATTCACTTCCAGTTTCATTTTACAAATATAAATATACACACACATACGTACAGAAATAAATGTATATGTGTATGTGTATGTATATATGTATATATATGTATATTTTACACATAATATTATTAATCAATTTATCATACACACACATACATACATACACACAAATGTACACAAATGTTATATATATATGTATGTATATATAAGTCGTCGGGTGGCCTAAAGTCGGTTTCAGCCAGACAGCGAGGGTGTCTATCCCCTTTTCACTAGCGCTAGACCAAGGAGACTGTTATCTTCTTCATCTGAGATGGAGTGCCACACCTACCATAAGCTCCTTACTTTACTACACAGATCCCTGTACTACTCATACCCCGAGTTGGAGAGGACCAGTATTGACTACCGCTCTATACATATGTATTATATATATATATATATATACATATGTATAATACATATGTATATATATATATATATACATATATATATATATATATATATATATATACATATGTATATGGAGGCGCGTGGGCTAGTGGTTAGAGTCGTGGGAAATGGACTCGTCGATTCGAGTTCAATTCCTAGATGAAGCTGTTGGCATTTCACATAGCGCTAATACCCTTGGGAAAGGTATGAATCCATATATTCTCCCTCCAGCTATGAGCTAAATAGTAGGGCAGACTGGGCCCTTCATCCTTGGGTAGGTAACCAGTCTAGGAGAGGGATAACTCTGAATTCAAAATTCCTGAGGTCGGTCGTTGATTGGGTTTGTGGCAACCCTTGATGCACCAATTCTTTCCTATCGACTGTGCCAAAAAGTGTGGATGGTCCAACACAAGCCTTCACCACTATAAACAAATCCCTGTGTGGGTGTTCATTGTGTGTGTGAACCCTCATGCATTGAAAATCGATGAGACAGTCCATAATATACATATGTATATATAATATATATCTATGTATATATTTTTCTTCTCTTCTTTCTACATTTTATGCATTCTATTTTTAATTAATTTTATCTTAAACACACACACACACACACACACACACACATATATATATATATATATAACCAATTAATGATGTAAACAAGAGATATAAATTTTATTTCAGTCAGTTGACAATCACAAATTTCTTTTGCAGAAATATGTACTGTGCTATCTTGTAATTATCTATACACACACACACACACACGTAAATACACACACACACGTGAGCACACACACACACACACGTGAGCGCACACACACGTGAACACACATGAACACACACAGATACACACACACACACAAACAGATACACACACACATACACATGCACACATATATATAACTTATTGAAGGAAATGGAATCAGTGAATCGAGTTAAATCCCGGATAAGACTGTCTGCATTTTACTTTGCTCTAATGCCTTTAGGAAAATCCTGAATACCATCCCCCAGCTTTGGTTAGAGTAGAACAGATTGGGAATTCTTGACTTGGCATGACAACCAATCTAAAAGAAGGAAATAACTTTTTCTATTTAGAAATTTATCTTATATAGCATCCTGTTCTGGTCAATTGGTATACACACACATACAATCATATATATATATATATATATATTTACCAACCCCTCCGCACGAGCAGGATGCGACACAAGGTCAATTTCTTAAGCGGAGTTTAACAGGTTTGAATTCAGAGTTTTCCTTCTCCTAGACCGGTTGCCTAACCAAGGTTAAAGAGCCCAGTCTGCCCTAATATTTACCCATAGCTGGAAGGAGAGTAGGATTCATACCTTTCCCAAGGGTATTAGCGCTAAGTGAAATGCAATTGCCACGTCCAGGATTTGAACTCGGGGCAATGAGTCCATTTCCCATGACTTTAACCATTACACCATGCGCTTCTTTAAATATATATTTATATATAAGTGAGTTTTATCATTTGCTTGAAGCATTGTGTATATATTTGTTAGGAGGTTGATTTTGATGGCTATCACAATGCAGGTGTAAAGAAAAAATAATAAGGTAACAATGGTGTTGTGTGTTAACCTGTATTTTATCCTTGAATTTTCGAGATAAAATCTCTTTTTCAAAAGATCAACATACGCACACGTACAAACAAAAAACCCTGCATTCACGTAAACATGCAACATGAGAATACAGTTATATAAAAAATACCATCATTTTGAAAATTCAAGAATAAAATATAGGTTAACACACAACACCATTGTTACCTTATCATTTTTTCTTTACACCTGCATTGTGATAGCCATCAAAATCAACCTCCAAACCAATATATATATATATGTATGTATGTATGTATGTATGTATATATATGTGCATCCATACAAATATATATATATGTGTGTGTGTGTGTGTGTGTGTGTGTTTGTGTGTGTGTGTAGTTATGCTTGCAATGTTTGTATGTATACAATTTTTAAAATTTCCTAGTTGAGGAACTGTTAGTTACTAAATGTCATTGACTTCATGTCTCCACTAACATAGATTTAAATGCTTTATTAATAATATTGAACATTCATTACTTATGAAAATAGCAAACATTATCAATATTAATTTTGCATATATATATATATATATATATAAATATATATATATATATATATATATATATATCGATTTGTTTAGCCTTACATTTAAATAGGTATTCCCGCCTAATTCATTATTAATTAATTAATTTTCAAAATTAGGTACGACTCCAATTAAGCACTTATATATATATATATATATATATATATATTTGAAAGGAAGGAAAAACAACACCGTTATTCCATAATAAATCTAATTTGACCAAAATTGGGGCCTTTATAAATCTAACTTATACATTGAGCTCTCTGTAGTGAATTAAAGATCCACTGTAATTGTATATACTGGATTATACAATAATAATACAGTGTGTCTTAGAAATCACATATAGAATCATCCCTCACTACCAATTTTTGGATACCTCACACACACACACACACACACACACACAGAGAAACACACACAGAGAACACACACACACACACACACACATATATATATATATATATATATATATATATATGAGATATTTTTTGTATCTGTATCCGTTTTTTGTAAGTACAAAAATCAGGTTTGGGCATTAGTGTGAAGCATAAATGTGCTATATTATAATAACTAGCAAATATATGCACCCTCCGGGTGCAAGTATTTAAGTTTAAATGTAATAAAATATTAGATTAAATCAGAAAGGCTAATGAAACAAATTAAGAATTCAAATAAAAAGATTTGAAACGGAGGGGGGTATAATCGGAAAATAGAACAACTGAAACTTACTCTTTCATCACTTCCGTTTTTCAATGCTAAATTTTCCTAATTTAACTATTTAGTTAAAATAGGAAGTAAAGAATAAAATTACAGTTATTTCTTCTTGTTAATGAATTTCTTTTAGGATTTATTGAAGAGATTTTTACTCATATTCATTAAGATAAAACCAAACAATTAGAAATCAATAATACCAAGCACATTTTTATTAAAATCAGTTTTTTTAATATCAATATGCAAATTAGCTTTACGTTTACACTGAAAACTGGTAATTTGTTGTATATATAAAAACAATTGCATGTTATTAGTATTTAGGTAAGGCCAACAGTATTAATAATAGCAAACAGTTTTATTATTAATTGAGGTTTAAATAGAAATAGAATCATGGAGAATGTGACGTAAATAACTAAGGGAATTGTGACTTGAGTAGTAATATAGTTTCGGTTACAGACAGAAAAACACACAATCTCCATTATAATAAGATGTAGTTATCATAATATATTCATCTGTGATTGAATACCAGAAAACTTGGTTGTTTTTTTTTTAGTTTCTTTTATTTAGTAGTAGTGGTGAATTTTCGGGATTGTAGTTTCTCCCTTCTTCATGACTGAAGTGTGTATGAGAGTATGGGTATAAAATTATGTATCTGCATAAAATATATATACAATTCATATACACATGCACACATGGTTTTACATATATGCAATTATATACTTTTACACACACACATGTTTTCATACACACAGATATATACTTTTACACACACATGTTTTCATACACACACATGTTTTCATACACACAGATATATACTTTTACACACACACGTTTTCATACACACACATGTTTTCATACACACAGATATATACTTTTACACACACACATGTTTTCATACACACACATGTTTTCATACACACATATATTACTTTTACACACATGTTTTCATACACACATATATATACTTTTACACACATGTTTTCATACACACATATATATACTTTTACACACACATGTTTTCATACACACACATGTTTTCATACACACAGATATATACTTTTACACACACACATGTTTCATACACACATATATATACTTTTACACACACATGTTTTACACACTACACACATATATATACTTTTACACACACATTTTCATACACACACATGTTTTCATACACACAGATATATACTTTTACACACACATGTTTTCATACACACACATGTTTCATACACACAGATATGTACTTTTACACACACATGTTTTCATACACACACATATTTCATACACACAGATATATACTTTTACACACACATTTTTTCATACACACAGATATATACTTTTACACACACACATGTTTTCATACACACACATGTTTTCATACACACAGATATATACTTTTACACACACATGTTTTCATACACACACATGTTTTCATACACTCAGATATGTACTTTTACACACACATGTTTTCATACACACACATGTTTTCATACACACAGATATGTACTTTTACACAGACACATGTTTTCATACACACATGTTTTCATACACACAGATATGTACTTTTACACACACACATGTTTTCATACACACACATGTTTTCATACACACACATATATACTTTTACACACCATTTTCATACACACACATGTTTTCATACACACAGATATATACTTTTACACACACACGTTTTCATACACACATATATACTTTTACACACACATGTTTTCATACACACATATATATATACTTTTACACACACATGTTTTCATACACACACATGTTTAATACACACAGATCTATACTTTTACACACACACACATGTTTTCAAACACACAGATATGTACTTTTACATACACACATGTTTTCATACACACACATGTTTTCATAACACACACATGTTTTCATACACACATATCTATACTTTTACACACACACATGTTTTCATACACACAATTTTACACGCTTTCATTAGTGTTTGCAAGATTTAGATAATTTCATATTGTACTCATTTGTCTATTTTTTAATCTTGGTGAATCCGTACGATTATTTGAAAGATGAAATATGGAATTGTGTCTAAAGTGAAGAATGGGAGACAACGAGAACTATTAGAACGACACACGTGCAACACCTAACATTCCCAAGCTGTTACCCACCAGCAAACCATTCTCTTTTTCTCTCTCCCCCCCCTTCTCCCCGCCCCCCCGCTGACATTACCCCCTTGTTGCAGCAGCCAAACAAGTTACCATTCCTACTCGCAGTCACACAAGAGTTTTTGTCTTCCAAAATGCAAAACGGAGGAAGAATGCATCCATCTACAGATGGCATTTCAGGAATGTGAGGTAAGGGATGGATCTCTGAGGTGTGAGGATGATGGGAGACATTTGTGAGGGGGTTGGGTGCGGATAAAGGGGGAAAAAGAGAAGAGGAGGAGACAGGAGGAGGAGGAGGGAGGAGGAGGGAGGAGGAGGAGGCAGACGATGAGGATGATGAAGAATGATAGGAATATGGCCAATATTTATGTCTGAGAACAATAGTTCAGATGAAAATATATGTCAGAGACTTTTAGTCAGAGACTTTACTCAGTCGTTCTGTCTCATTTTGAAGTTTGCTTCAATTCTCAAATTTGATGTGTATTATTTCAATGTTATGACGATTTCGGGTAATGTGACTAAGCAGTGACGTAGTTTTTGTTACGACAAAAACCGGAAGTGCGAATCTCCATCATTAATAGATTATTATCATATTATTATTATTGTGCTATTTCTTCTTCCCTCATATTTAATAATTACAAATCATATAATAAAATAAAATATGACTTCTTCTTCTTCTTCTTCTTCTTCTTCTTCTTCTTCTTCTTCTTCTTCTTCTTTCTCTTTCTCTTCTTCTCTGTTCTTCTTCTTCTTCGTCTTCTTCGCTCTTCACTCTCTTCTTTCTAATTATCCACTTCCAATTTTATTCATCTACTACTTTTCCTGCTTCATCCTAATCAATTTGAACAACGTGAACAGAAATAGTAATTTGTATATTTGTAATTCTATAGAGAGGGCAAGCAAGGGAAAATCTTCAACACTTTCTGCATTTTATTACATCGCAAATCTTACTTACAAATTATGTAATCTTTATAAAATACATTATTATTATTAAGTGATAAAAGTTCACGCATTGGCCAACCATTCAAGATAATTCTTATTAATCATCAATATTTATATAATTTATATTGATAGTTAAAGAAATTAAATAAATGAGGGGGGAATTACTCCTATGATTTCAGATATTATAGATATAATTATCTCATAATTGAGCAACTATTACTAATTATGGTAGGCACAGGATACATCAGCTCATCTTCATCATCATTATCATCATCTCACAGGGTACACTGACAGCGCAGATAGCCCGATGACCTGCTCCTCACCAATTCACCCCTATTCATCATTCACATCTTGGCAGATCCTTCCACGCAGGCATCCAGAATCTGAACACAGAGCTGATTAATGTACGTTTTTGCTGGTCAGTACTCATTGAGACAACTATACTAATATGGGTAGGCAAGATACTCAGCATCCATCTTCTTCACATCATTATCATCATCATTCATCAGGTCACACTGACAGCGCAGATACCATGACTCTGTCTCACCAATCACCCCTAGCAAGTCATTCATCTTGGCAGATCCTTCCACGCAGCATCCTAGAATCTGCCACAGGCTGATTTAATGTGACGTTTTTGCTGGTCAGCCATCTCATTGAGGACAACTATATAATTATGGTAGGCAAGGATACATCAGCATGCATCTTCTTCATCATCATTATCATCATCATCATCAGGTCACACTGACAGCGCAGATACCCATGACTCTCTCTCACAATCACCCCTATCAGTCATTCATCTTGGCAGATTCCTCACGCAGCACAGAATCCTGCCACAGAGCTGATTAATGTACGTTTTGCTGCCGTCAGCCAACACTGACGTGTCAATTAATGGCCCAATGAAAGGTACCCACATCCCTAGAGCTTCCAAACGATGTAGGTTAGTGTCATCATCATCATCATCTATCATCACAGTCATCAAAGGAATACTGACATCATTTCAATTTCCCCCCCCTCTCTCTCTCTCTCTTCTCCTCTCTTCTCCCATCATTCATCCTCACTTTTTGGTTAAGTCCTCTAGTGGCTCCAATGGTCTGCACAGAGGTGATTAATGTAATTTTTGTTGGTCAGCCAACACTGATGTGTTCATTAATGGCCAAGAAAGGGTACTCCACATTCCCCCAGAGCTCCAAACGATGTAGGGTTAGTGTCATCACTCATCATCCTCATCATCATCAAAAAGAATACTGACACATTTTAATTCCCCCCCCTCTCTCCCTCTCTCTCTCTCTCCCTCCTCTTCCATCATTCATCCTCACTTTTGGTAAGTCCTCTAGGTGGCATCCAAGTCTGCACAGAGGTGATTAATGTAAGTTTTTACTGGGTCAGCCAAAACTGACGTGTCCATAATGGCAATGAAAGGGTTACTCCACATTCCCTAGAGCTCCAACGATGTAGGTTAGTGTCATCATCATCATATCATCATGCACGATCATCCTCATCATCAAAGAATACTGACACCTTTGATCGTCTCTCTCTCGTCTCGTCTCTCTCTCTCCTCTCTCCTCGTCTCTCTCACCATCATTGCATCCTCAGCATTTTTAATAAGTCTCTCTGCTAATGTGCACCGGTGATAGTTTTTGGTACTGGTTCAATGCAATGAAGGCCAATTCCACACGATGTAGGTTATGCATAGGACTACACATTTGAATGCACATGTGACATCACAGCGAAGATAATTGACTATAAAACACCGGGAATAAAATATTAGAGGAGCAGATGTAATAAGAATTCATTTACAGCACAGATTCCCATGACTAATCTCTTGTAACCATCCCTTATCAGATATCCTCCGGCAGTCCTCCACACAGCATCCAGAATCATGCACAAATTCATGAATGTAGGTTTTTTGCTGCTGGCCTACACGGTGTGTCCATGTGTAGATGTCCAAAAAATGTCACTTGTGAGTTCTCCTTTTTCATTTCTAGCCTGTCTCAGTGTATTTTAATTGTGCTTACTGTGAATGTTTGTGTGATGTGGCGGCATTGCGTCAAACAGCTGCCTTTCCTGTTGCGGTGCTGCTTAAGCATTGTATTAAGACATTCATACAGGAAGACCACTTTAATATCAACGGAAAAATGGATTAGAAATTTCATTAATTTGTAAGAACAGTCTTAACAATATCCTATGATTTCTTCTCACCAACCATCCTATCAGTCATTGCCCCTGGTCAGTTCCTCCACACAGATCTCAAGAATTGCCACAGAGCTGATAGATGTAGGTTTATTTCGGTTGTCGTCACTCTGTGTGCCCTGTGTAGGGTCCAAGAGAATGTCACTCATGAATTTATCCCTGTTTCTCCAGCATGTTCCAATTTTTGCCCTTCATTTTTTTCCTTTACTTCGATTTGTTGTTGATGGTTAATGTCATACAGCAACGTTTTTTTGGTGGTGGTGCTGCCTTCCATGATTTGTGAAGAGAAAATGCAATGTATTTTGTGTAGTTCAAAACTTGCACTAAATTTGCATGTTACCAAAAATATTGCAAAAACTTTTACTCACCCAAGTATCAATTGGCCAAAATCTGTTTCACACACACCCACAGGACACACACACACACACACACACAGAACACACACGCAGAACACACACACCACACCAGCACACACACACACATCACTGGGTGGGTGGGGTGGGAGGCAACTTATGAGGTAATCCTTGCTTCTTCAGGCAGTGTCAGCATGTATTGTTATGTTCTACTTTAATCGGAAACGGGGGATTGATGGANAGTTTTGCTTTCAATTCTCCGATCTTCTAAGCTGATCTTGCATCCATCAAGAGATATTGAATTCTTTTTCTTTTTTCTTTTTTCTTTTTTCCTTTTTTTCTTTTTTCTTTTTCTTTTCTTTTCCTTTTCTTTTTTCGCTTTCTTTTCTTTTTTCTTTTCTTTTTCAGTTTCGTTTTCTTCTTCTATTTCTTTTTCTTTTACTTTTTTCTTTTCTTTTTTCTCTTTCTCTTTTCATTTTTTTTTTTCTTTTTATTCATTTTCTATTTTTTCTTTTCTTTTTTTCTCTTTTCTTTTTTTCTTTTTGTTTTTCTGTTTTCTTTTCTTTCTTTTCTTTTTTCTTCTTTCTTTTTTCCTTTTTCTTTTTTTTTCTTTTCTTTTTTCTTTTTCTTTTTCTTCTTTCTTGTTTCTTTTTTTTTTTTTTTTTTTTTTCTTCTTTCTTTTGTTTTCTTTTCTTTTTCCTTTTCTTTTCTTTTTTCTCTTTCTTTTTCTCTTTTTTTACCTTACCTTTTTTCTTTTTCTTCCCTTTTTTCTTTTTCTTTTTTCTTTTTCTCTCTTCTTTTTCTTTTTCTTTTTCTTTTTCTTTTTCCTTTTTTTCTTCTGTTTTTTTTACTTTCCTTTTTTCTTTTTTTCTCCTTTCTTTTCTTTTCTTTCTTTTCTTTTTCTTTTTTTTTTCTTTTTCTTCTTCTTCTTTTTCTTCTCTTTTTTTCTTTTTCTCTTTTTCTTTTCTTTTTTCTTTTTTTCTTTTCTTTTCTTTCTTCTTTTTTTCTTTCTTCTTTTTCTTTCTTTTTTTTCTTTTTCTTTTCTTTTTCTCTTTTTCTTTTTTCTTTCTTTTATATTCTTTTTTTTACCTTTCCTTTTTTTCTTTTTTCTTTTTCCTTTTCTTTTTTCTTCTTCTTTTCTTTTTTCTTCTTCTTCTTTTCCTTCTTATTCTCAATGACCTGCCAACTGATTTTCTTTCTGCATCCTGGTTTTCCAGATGAGGATGTTGGTGCTTCTGTCATTAAGCTTTAAGCTGTTGGATGCGGCAATGGAAGACGGGGTGGGGTGGGGGTGTTGTTGAATGTAATGACATAGGGGCTGGGGGTGGGGGTGAAGACGGAAGAATTAAGATGGAATACCAGTTTGGGGGGGAAGGGATGTGATCCCTGTTTTTCACTACCAGAAACATCAAGAGAACTTTCGAGGATATTGGAAACCTTTTGCCACTGAGAGAAAAAATAAATAAATATAAACAAACAACAAAAAAAAAAAAGAAATTTAAATAATAAAAAAATGATAAGCAGAAAAATAGAAACGAAACAAAACAATATAAATACAAAGAAAGATAAGAAAAAGAAAAAAAAAAAAAGAAAAATCAACAAATATCAAATGAATTATGGAATAAACAAAAATGAAAACAGAGGGAGGGTGGAATATTATTGGAATTGCTAAACAGCTGTTGTATCAATCAGACATTCTTTTGTCTGCATTCTATTTGCCATTTTGAATAATTTTTCTTTTTTTTACATTTTGCAAAGAATGAATAAAAATATTTGATAAAAATGTAAAATAAGAAAAATTATAAGCAATAATGTAAATGTAATCATTCAAGATTTATAAAACATTTTCTATTTTCATTGTAAATCCAAAGAAAGAAAAAAATTATTAAAAAAAAAAAAGAAAGAAATGAAAATGAATAGAGTGACTTATTTTTTGCTAAAGTAAAAAAGGTCGGGGGGGGGGAATAAGTAAAAAATTAGAAATCTATATAAGGATAATCAAACTTTATGTATGTTTTGGGTAAATTATGAGGAAGTGCATCCTGGTCTCCTACGTCAGAAATTGCTACCTGGTGACTATTAAATAATGTCCCCGCTATGTTGTCTTGGCAGTGTTACTTGAAAGAAAACAACCAACTTAGGGCATTAAATGTATTTTAGAGGGCGGGGCTTCTCTTTTTTGATATGAAAAATGGAGATGGGTGGATAGATTATATAAACAAAGTAAAAATGAACAAATTGAGGTAAATAGATAGATAGATAGATAGATATCCATCTTCATATCTAAACAAGAATTACAACAAATTTCTTAAAATAAACAAGAATTACGACAAATTTCTATAAATAAATTTCTAAACAAATTACGATAAATAAATAAGAATTACGACAAAAAAGAGAAGCCCCACTCCCTCTAAAATACATTTAACGCCCTAAGTTGGTTGTTTTCTTTCAAGTAACACAACCGAGACGACATAGCTGGGGACGTTATTTTAATAGTCACCGGTAGCAATTTCTGAGGCAGGAGACCGGGATATACTTCCTCATAAATTACCTATGTTATTGAATCACAACAAAAGTAAACACATTTTAGCAAGACCTTTGCTAGCCCAATAATCTTAAAACGTTCGAATTTAGAGAATCTTTATTCTCCTAATGAAGAACAATAATACAGCTTTTAACTTTAACAATATGAATATCATGAAACGGAGACTTTTATCAAAATATTTTGAGAGAAATAAGTTTCCCTCTTTAGGTACAATCTGATAATACACAGATGATAAAGAGTTAATGGAGAATTATGTGTTCCTTAAAAGTACAACTGTCATCATCTTGCAACACCCTCTGGTTAAAAATGAGATTGTCCAAATCATCCAATGTGTTCCTGTTATGTATTAGAAATACATTAACGAGAAGATTGTGAGTGTTTGTAATAATAGTTTATTATTACAATGAATACAATAAACAAAATGGCTCTCGGCCGGCAAGGTAAAAAAGTCTCTGAGCGTAAAAGAAGGATTGGTAAAGATTACTTATCTTCTGAAGAGTTGTAGCATGTGGGTTTACATCCGAGAATACGAAAACAACCTTTGGGGGTGGAGATTCACCTCACATCATGCTGAGCTATCTTCGTGTTGTTCTTTTATACGTACTCATTTGCATACGTGAAGGATTATCCGGTTACTTCCCTTTTACAACAGTAATATATTACCTTGACTGAAGTGACTCTGAACGATATATCCAGCCATGGATAAAATCAACAAAGTGACTACTGGAAGAACAAATGTGATGACCCCCCGCATAAACACAAGAAATGCGGGGATAAACACAGAAAATGAGACTGTCCAAATCATCAAGATGAAATGCAGAAATCTAAATCCTGATTATCTGGTGTGCTTATCCACCGAATTCTTACTTCTTATGAGCGTTGTCACCTCAGCTAGATAATGGATCATTATGTTTTTATCATAAAGAAAGAAGGAAGAAAAAGGACATGCTACAGAGGAAAAATGTAATAAGAAAGAACAAAGAAAGAGCATGTGTAGAAGAAAGATAAGAGAGAGGAGTTAGCAAATGGAAGTGTACTGCTAATCTGTTTTCAATCGAACATAATGAAAAGATGAAAAGAAGGAAAGAAAACAAAGAGTGAGAGAGAGTTAAATCAAGATAATTAACTTTTTACATATTGAACTATTTAGCAATAGCTCTTAAGTAAACATATCAAACATTATAATAATTAAATTATCATACTGTGGTATACCACAGGTCCTAGTAGTTTAATAATGATAGTTTAGTAAATTTGTGTTCACCCTCTACCTAATCTTATTATAATGGAGATTGTGAGGTTTCTTTCTATAACCAAAACTATATCACTGCTCTAGTCACAATTCCCTTAGATATTTATGTCATTTAAACTTCAATTATTATAAATTGTTTTACTATTATTAATACTGTTGACCTTATCTACATGGTATTTACCTTGTACCCTACGTGTTACGGTTTAGGCACAAGGCCCTATTAATGTGGGACCACCCACAAATTGAAGCTCATGGGTGGCAGGTGAAAAATTGCGTTGATCCAGTTGGCATTCCCCCTCAAAGGGGGGGCTCAGGCACTAGGCAATAAACCCAGCCCTGCCCCTTAAATCGAGGAGCAGGTATTGCCTGGGGGATGGCCCCTGGGATCAACACTATTAACTTGTACTAAGATCCAGGGCCTAAGCCACTTGAACTCCCGGCATTGGCCGGATCTACAGGTATTTGCCTCATACCCACTTGGATGGGCTGGGCGCAAGGCCTCGTTTTAATGTGGGCCCACCCACAAGCCAAAGCTCATGGTGGGGAAAGAACAAAAATTGCGTTGATGCCATCGGCATTTCCACTCAAGGGGGCGCCTCAGGCGCTGGGCAATAAACCCAGCCCTGCCCCTTTAAGTCAAGGGGCAGGATATGCCGGGGGATAGCCCCCTGGGATCAACGCTATTAACTTGTAAAGATTCAGAGCCGAAGCCACTAGACCTCGACCCCGTTGGGCGGTTTTGTATTTCCCAGTACCCACTAAACCGGGTCAGGCACAAAGGCCCTATTTATGTGGATCCACCCACAAACCGAAGTTCATGGGATGGCGGCTGTGAAAAATTGCGTGTATCCCATTGGCATTCCCCTCAAGGGGGGCCTCAGGCACTGGGCAATAAACCCAGTCCTGCCCCTTTAAATCGAGGGGGCAGGTGTTGCCTGGGGGATGGCCCCCCTGGGATCGACGCTATTATTATAACTCAATTGTCCAGTGGCCTAAGCTCACTGACTCCCGACCCGGGTTTACATAATGATAAAATGCAATTGTATTTATATATACAACAAAATAACTGTTTTACAGTGTGAACAGGAAGGCTAATTTGCATATTGATATTAAAAATTTGATCTTAATAAATATGTGTTTAGTATTATTGATTTCTAATTATTTGATTTTATCTTAATGAATATGAGCAAAAAATCTCGGAGATAAAACCTTAAAAGAAATCCATTAACAAGAAGAAATAACAGTAATTTTATTTTTTACTTCCTATTTTAACTAAACAGTTAAATTAGTAAAATTCAGCAAGAAAGACAGGAGTGATGGAAGAGTAAGTTTCAGTTGTTCTGTTTTTCGATTATACTCCCTCTGTTTCAAATCTTTTATCTACATTCTTATTTAGTTTCATTAGCCTTCTTAATTTAATACATTTTCTTACATTAAAACTTAAATACTTGCACTCTGTTTCAAATCTTTTTTGTGTTCTTATTTAGTTTCATTAGCCTTTCTAATTTAATATAATATTTTATTACATTAAAACTTAAATACTTTCCCTCTGTTTCAAATCTTTTTATCTGTGTTCTTATTTAGTTTCATTAGCCTTTCTAATTTAATATGATATTTTATTGCATTAAAACTTAAATACTTGCATTCTGTTTCAAATCTTTTATCTGTGTTCTTATTTAGTTTCATTAGCCTTTCTGATTTAATATATATTTTATTACATTAAAACTTAAATACTTTCCCTCTGTTTCAAATCTTTTTATCTGTGTTCTTATTTAGTTTCATTAGCCTTTTTAATTTAATATAACATTTTATTACATTAAAACTTAAATACTTGCACTCTGTTTCAAATCTTTTTATCTGTGTTCTTATTTAGTTTCATTAGCCTTTTTAATTTATATAACATTTTATTACATTAAAACTTAAATACTTGCACTCTGTTTCAAATCTTTTTATCTGTGTTCTTATTTAGTTTCATTAGCCTTTCTAATTTAATGCATTTTTCTTACAATTAAAACTTAAATACTTGCACCCATATGAAGGGTGCATATATTTGCTAGTCTTCATAATTTCTCATGATATATAACTAATAGAAGCTAATTATAAAATAGTCACTTATTTACTTGAAATTATAATATAAATTCTATGAATAATATACAACTTATATTGAGCTTAATTGCTGATGAAGCTTGATGACGGTTTTTGGGAAATGAAAATTCATTATTGAATACAACAAAAACTCTTACCTTATTTTTTAAGATCAAATATTAATTGCAAAAATTAATTACTAGAAAATGTCATTTGAAACTCTGAATTAATGAATGAAACAAAAAACTTCCTTTTAATTATTTAAAACTACTAATTAAGATATAAACAAAACAAAAAATATTTTCAAATTAATTTAGAAAATGTAAAAGAACTGAGAATTATATTTAAAACATGACTCAATAAGTTCCGGGCCTGACAAATAGATGGCGCTACTAATAAAAATACATATGATTTTTATTAAATCATCATACTCATGTTGTGGCAATTTGCACGGATATCTATGACGATCTCTCGCCAACCTTCCCTATCATTCATCAACTCTGGAGCAGCCAGTATCCCTACATAGTTTGGTCAATGTAGGTCCTGACTGGGCGGCCCACATTAGCGTGCCCATGTGCTGGTTTCCCAGTAGTACGTCTCTTACGATCTCGTCCCTGCTTCTCCAGCAGACTCAGCATGTCTAGCCTGTCTTACTCGTATGGTTTGTGAGATGGGTGGCAGGTGGCCATACAGTTGCTCTTTCGTGGTGGTGGTGCTCTTCCACGACTATTCAGGACTGCTCGCAGCATTCTTGTGCAGCTCCCATCTATCTTATTCTCAAGGCGCTTCATTAGAGTCCAGATGGTACAGCCATATCAGCAGTACTGACACAACTACAGCCTGGAAGAATCATCTCTTTAGCTTGTCGGGGAGATCGGATTTTGGGATATTTTTTTTTAGCCTAATCAGATTATTAGTTTACAATCAAAGTTGTTTTATTAGTTAGGCTCGGACTTATTGAGTGATGTGTTAAAATTGTATTATTTTTCTTTTAAGAATCTTTTTATTTTTCTATTTTGACAGAATAGGTTTGGTTTGGTTTCTTTCTTTAACGGCTTATTAACTTTCATAAGTTATTTAATGCCAAAGCCAGCCTTGCAGAAAGAACAGTCAACATAGCTGGTTGGATAAGAGGATCCATTCCTTTCCCAAGGGCATTAGTCTGAAAGTGAACGCAATAGTGTGACTGAAATTCAAACCCGCTTAATATACAGGATTGGAACGAAAGTCTTGTCTGATACAAAGTAACATTTATTTAATCAGTAAAGACGACATGTAAATTGAGAAATATATGAATAAAACATCATTCCTCAGTGTCTTTAAAAATATTTCAATGTTTTATTAAATACTTTGTTTTAAATGTTTAAAAACTTTTTTGAAAACTTTCTTTATACACCACATGCCTTACAATAAATAAAAAAACAATCCAATAGTCGTTACTATTATTTCCCATCCCAATATGGAGTTCCTCTCTTTTAATCTTTACTTTTTATGTTGTGGCGAACAAATGAGCTTAAAATAATTATTGGACTGTAAAACTTTTACTCTCAGCAAGATTTGAACTTAAGCCCATTGTGGTTAAATGTTGACGAAACAATACATTTTGTTTAATACTAGAAGTGGCTACCCGGCAAACCTGGGTAGAAGAGAGAAAAAAATGGTTTAATGGTTTGCTAGTTTTACAGATGCATTAAATTCACAAACCAAATATAAAATACTTAAACTAAAATCAATAAAAAAAAATGTGTTCTCTCTTTGGTATTTGTTGGGTCCAGTAAAATGTTTATTCCTGTGAGTGGGGTAAAGTGAGGGTGAGGCTTTCTGTGATTGGATATACCAATCATGTGATGAGCTCAGAAGTTTTGGTGCAAAATACAAAAAAATCATGAGATACATTCCAGACCAGCTCCAAGTCAGAAGATACCAGCTATCCTCTCCATCACACCGGTAAGTCTCTCAACCTTGACTCTATACACAGGAAGGACTTTATATTTGTATCATGTTTTTATTTTTTATTGATTTATTTATTTGTTGCTGTTAGTCTTAGAATTAAATGCTCTATCTAACACCAATTTTAGTGTTAGTAGAGCATTTTTTAAAACAAATTCTAATATATGTCCAGAATTTATTGATTTATATATAGTTTTTTTTTATTTCAATATATAGTCAAAGTTATCTAACGTATAGATTTTTACGAAAAAATTATCTAGGAACAAAATATCATATAAACTTGTACAAATAATTTGCTAACAGATCTATTGGAACAACTCTGACCTGTTGGGTCTGAGTGGACCTGGGAGTAATGACTATGAAGTGTGACTCCCCACTCCTCAGATCTTCAAAACTAGAGCCTCACAATGGGATGTAGTTTAGTGTCATACAGGACACCCCTTTTGGGGAGGTGCTTACAATTCTAAAAGGGGTACAGTCAGCATATTCAAGCCCGCCAACAGGGCTATCTTGGTAAGAGTGGATCTGGGAGTAATGTCAATTAATGGAGTACTACACACTCCTAGATCTCCAGAACTGGAGCCTTATCACCAGATATTTACCATTTTTCTGAATGTTTGAGATGAGGCTTGATGATTACTATTATCTGTGTTTTTTTGGAATATGTATTCATTTGCCCACCCCTACTTGACAGTAAGCCTAAAAAGCTTGACCCATTGCAGTCTAAAATTACTGCTACCAATTAATTCTTAAATAATAATAAAATATATCTTACTACTTAAAAATTCATAAAGACATTAGTATTAATTATAGTTATATTTCCTTTTTCTTTTTTGGATAATTTTAGATGATAGGAAATATTTAATTTAATTTGGAATAGCGATATTTTTGTATTATGCATATATTGACGAAATACCAGGACAATAATTACTTTCAGTGCTTCTCATCCGCATTTAGGATTAGCTTAAACTAGCAATGGCTACCCGGCGTCGCCTGGGCTAGAGGGGGATTTTAAGTTTAGCTCGCAGAATCCATTCATTACTGATCGTTGAGTTGAATCCTTGTGGGATGCCCCATTATAATTTCCGATATAAAAAAGTAGACCTTGCATTTGATCCAGCTACTCTGAAAAGAAATGTAATTCTATTATCTGCGTTATTTAGACTATTGTCCTTATCTTCATTGTTATCTGTACAACTTTCAGCTGGATATGCCCTCCAGCCTTCTTCAGGTATTTTCTTGTCAAACTCGGAACCTTCTCAGACTCAGGAACCTTAACATAGAATAATATTAACACAGCTTAACACCTCTCCCCCAGCCGTGGACTGAATAAAGGTTTTGGTTCAAAGTTCCCGTGATAGCTTCCAATTATGACTAGAAGTTCCGATTCATGACAAGAGGTTCTCGAGTCCGAAAGAAGGTTCCCGAGTCTGACAAGATTTCCCGAGTCCGACAAGAATACCGATGAAGGCCGGAGGCATATTCAGCCCAAAACGTTATGCAGATAGCAACGAGATGAGGACAAAGTCTGAATAACGCAGATAATTAGATACTTTACCAATAATATCTTCTGACCTTGGTGTCCGAAGTATTTCTTAGAGAGTTGAAAGTTTTCTTTTAAGGTGCAATGAACTTAAATAAATCCGAAAAAAAAAAACATTTTTAAAAATGGTTAAAAAAAAAAGAAGCATTTTACTTGAAGACAAATAATTCTATCAGTTGTTTTAACAACTGATAGAGTTGCATTTAAGAATTTTCTCACAAAGAAACAGCATTCTTTCCCAATTGCTAAAAAAATCACATCATCCAGTTTTGCAATTCCTTTTTGGTTTATTTTGATTCTCAACTCTCAACAAATATCTGATATTGAAGAAATTTGGAAATCTAATGATTTCTTCTTTTTAAATGTTATCAGGATTTATTTTTTGTTTTATTTTCTAAAAGCGAGAAATGGAAGAAGCAGAGCATGTATATGGAATTCAAAATGTTTCAGCCTAAGAGAATTCAATTTCACTACAGCTCTGTGCTTTTTTGGAATGAATCCTTTTCATTGTAACTGCTTTTATTAAAACAAAAAAACAACAAAACAGAAAAGAAAAGAAAAAAAAAATACACACCTAACAAAACGGATAGTAATAAATGAATAAAAAAGGGAGTGAGTGAGTGAGAGAGAGGAGACAGAGAGAGAGGAGAGAAGGAGAAAGGAGAGAGACACAGAGGCAAAAGAAGGGAAGACAGAGACATAGACAGAGAGACAGATGGAAGGAGACAGACAGACAGACAGACAGACAAACAGACAGACTGATAGAAGAGAGAGAGAGAGAGAGAGACAGACAGACAGACAGAGAGAGACAGAGAGAGACGGAGACCAATAACAGAGACAGAGATAGAGTGAAGGAAGGAAGGAAGGAGAGATAGACAGATAGGACAAATAACAAAAGAAGGGAGAGATATATATAGAAACACATGGAGGTATGCAGGAGGAGACAGAGACAGAGACAGAGACAGACAGACAGACAGAGATAGAGGACAGGATTGACACACACACACTACACACACAAAGATAGCAAGACAAAAAGAGGGATGGCAGAAAAGAGAGAGACAGACAGACGGAGACAGAGAAAGAGAGAGAGAGAGAGAGAGAGAGAGAGACAGACACGACAGACAGGACAGAGCGGCAGAGATGAGAGTGTATTAAGAGAGCAGATAGCTCGACGAGCACATAGACTGACAGGCATTATAGTCGTGCTCTAACACAAGGTATTTTGTAGATGAGTATTCATTCGTATCATGGGATTGGTGTGGGTATGTCGATTGGACTTCGAGAGGTTGGTTGTGACGGCGATGGTCAACCCATTTGATAGCCTCGTTGTATGCAAGATAATGGTTTAGTGTATTGGTCAGTAGTACACTTCGATCATTGGTTAGGAGTATAGGTGTGGTAGTGACAGTGATGAGATCATATAGACGGGAGGAGGGAATGTCAAGACGACCATCACGTATTTATATGAGCCCAAAGAGATAAGGTGATGATGTATGGATGAGAATGGAGTCAATGTAAGTAGAACCAATACTGTGACAGGTGACAAAATATTAGAAAGAATCCATTGAGAGGCTAGAGATAAGTAAAAAAGATATTTGAAAATAAATTTCGAGATATCTGAATATGACAAACCGACAGTCAAGTAGAAGTTGACAAACGAAAAAGACACCAAGTCAATACATGGTGTCCAGAGATTGGATAATAATATGGCTTGGACGAGTGCGAGTGTGCTGGGCTGCTGAGGGGGGCTATTAAAACCATGACACGCCAAAGAATGTATAAGGGGTGGGAGATATTCAATTCTACCTGAATTTTCTTCTATGACTGGCAATGAGAAGTAGGGAATTGTAACTAAAGGCAGATTAACAAATACCAAGAATGTAGGGGTATATATGGTGTGTCGTTGTTATATTGGTATATGTGGGTGTGTTGTCTGTATATAGTGGTATATGGTGTCGAAACTGCTAGTCGAGCTCTTAATATTTATAGTCTCATAATAGTGTACAGTTTTGTATTTAGAATATGTTACCATTCTATGCATTGTGGGTGGTCTCAATATATATATGTTAATATAGAATGAATTGTTATTGCGAGGCGAGTCTAATTACTCCGCATGATCATTAATGTACATAAACTAACATTTGGATCGATTCATATGTTGGGCCATAGTTAATATAATGAACAAGCTGTATTTCTAATGTTTTCTGTAGTTGAGTCATCTACTTCGCGCAATCTCTAGGATCTGGCTTGGAGTAGACTGACTTGCAAAAAAAAGATAATCACGTGAGATACCTAGATTGAAATCAAAAAGAGCAAAGGTTGCGCAGACTAGAGGAAAAGGAAAGCTCCTTCCTGCAAATAAACCCAAATCAGAAGGAGAACTCCTCCAATCGACAAATAGACAATGTTAATTAGAATTTAAATAGTCATGCCCAGGTCGTATCTTTCAGATAAGTATGAGGTAGGGAAGCGCGGTGTTGTACGTGTAACTATGGTTAAACATCATAGGGAAATGGACACGTCGCCCCGAGTTACAACCTTGGAGCGTAGGCAACAAATAATAGCAATTTTCAACTTGAGCGCTAATACGGCCTTGGATAAAGTTCAATAAATCCCCTATCGTCTCTCTTGCCAGCTAGGTTATATTAGTAGGGCAGACTGGACTCTTTAATCTCTTTGGTTGTGGACTTGTAGGCAACTGGCTCTAGGAGAAGGGAAAACTCTGAATTCAAACCGTTAAAACTCCGCTAAGCAAATTTGACCTTATGGTGTCCCATCCAATGCTTGGTGCAGAGGGGTTGTAACACCATATTTGTGATGAGTATTTCAGTGTCCAAAGAATGTTAGATTCAAAGGTTCACCATTCCAATTAGTGTGTTAGGCTTAATTAACCGTTGCGCGAGGAATGTGAGGGCTGGGTTGGGCTGGAAAGCTATTGTAAAATCAAGAGGTAAATTATTACTATGATCTACTACCTAACATGAATTGTGAGGTCTATTATTATTGGCTCCAATAGATGTTTTATTTTATTTAATCAATTTATATATTGTGCTAGTGTTGGGTGTGTGTGTGTGTGTGTGTGTGTGGTGGCATGGAAGTTGGATTTTGGTTGAATGTATCGGCGTATCAGGGAGTTTGTGTGGCAGAGGTCATGTGTCAATCGCCATAGTGAGATCATTATAAGATAACCAAAGAATAGTTTTTCTATCTTATTTCATCTCGATTACAAGGGTTGTGGTAGTTGATATTTTTCGCTTTAGGTTAGGTCTGTGTGTGTTTCACGGCATGTCAACCCATTTGGCATGGTTATAGCCATACATGATCTCTTTTATCGTTTCTCTCAAATAGATTTCATTATCGTTGATTGTGAGCGCTTCGCTTGGTTCTATTCCAGCTTCGTCGGTCTTTACCGGCGCCACTAGTCAACATTTGAGGCGTCTACTTCTTATGCAAAAATGCTTGTCTCTCATATATCATTCTACATCATTTGGTGTATGGAGTTGGTAGGATTCGTGGTGATGAGATTTTCTACTCCCTCAGAGCATAGTCGCAACCCATCTGTATTTGTCATGTGTATGCCGCAAAGATGTTATTGGCTCTCTATTCAAGATCTCTCTCTCATAGGCGATAATGGAGTTTGGATTGGCTTGGCTACTGCGAGCTTGGGTTTTGTATACCTCCGCAGCATCTAGTCCTCTCATTTGGGTTCATTTGTTTCATGCCCAATAGATCGTTATTTCGTTCTCACTATTAATCATCCTTCTATGGGTTGGTCTGGTGGTTTCGAGTTATTTGATTCTTGTGATATGTACGGCTCTTCCTCGATCCAACCCAACTCGAGGCACACTTATTTATGCACAACAGCAATCATCTCTATTGCTACATCACCATACTCACACTTATCTAATGCGGTATGGTGAGTTTGAGTGTTATGTTGGTGATTTGAGGTTTAACGGTCATAGTATACCATAATTTTGTGGTTGGGTTTTATGATGCTCCAGAGATGATTTAGTTTTTAATAATTGATCTTTACATGGTTTAGATTATTGAGTGTATGGTGTCGGAAGATTCTCAGCCGTGAGTGGTAATTGTGACCGGGACATGTCAACCCATTGGGTCCATTTTATGCCAAAGATGTGTTTTTTTATTATCATTATAAAATATGTGATTCTTCAAATTGGTGTGGTAGAGCTGGAGAGTTGTTTATCGATAAGTGGTATCACGTAATTTACACCTTCGTCGAGCTCTATACATGCTCCATAAAAGAGATCTTCACGGGTTTGGTACATATATCCACGTGCAATATAAGAATGCGATTATATTTAGTTTGATTAATTATCTGCATTTCCTATCAATATACAGGCTTGCGAATCAAACTGTGCGATATGTTGTGCTGAGGGATGTAGATAGAATAGAGGTAGTTATAGATACGGCATGAAACGAATATGTGAGGGATACATTTGAGTAGATGCCAAAAGTAGATTGATAGATTGGTATGAGAGATATGACATTCATTGAGTGGATATGAGTTGCTTTATGGTACAGGTCTCAAAATTAGGAACAGGAAAATATATAGGATATGATGTTTATATCACCGTCATTAGTGTCACAACACCCTCAATTTGTATAGTGTGCCATTTATATATGCCCATAAAGATGTTTTTGTTTATTAATCATATTCCTAATGGTATGGTTTGGTTGGTATATTGGGATTTAATTACTATATATATATATATGATGAATGTTGGGAATAGGGTGTTGGGGTTGCTTTGTTGGCATTCATATAAATTACTCCAATTTGTGGATGATTACATTTTTATGCCAATAATGATATGTTTTTGTTTATTAATCATATAGTATTTACTATATTTAGGTGTAGTATATATTGTGAGTAGTGATGTAGGAAAAACTGAAAAAACACATAGGTGTTATAAGTGGTGTTTATAACGCTGGCCGTGAGTTCTATAGGCCCGAACCTGCTGTGCCGTAGTGTTTTCCAGATCTATTAAGGATCCCAAATCTATGCAGGAGCAGGATTTGTTGAGTGTGATTCTTTCATGGTGGATGGAAAGTGATTAATTTAATAGTGGGTATTTATCCATCTGAGCGCACATGAACGTATGGAAAAGCGTGTAGTGGTGTGATGTGGCTTATTTCCGGTTTAAACAATTTTGTTGAAACACGCCTTTGAATAGGTACGTAGAGTACTTTTGTGTTTTTGTAGACTGTGGAACGATCTAACAATGTTCTATTTTACGGCTGTTTTCAGTAACTCGTTCCGTTAAGTATGGGGATGGGTGTTTGTGTGTATCCGATAAGGCATACATTGTGCATTTTTAGAGTGTGGTGAAGTTGTTGTCGTGTTGATGTTGATCTTCATACATTTTGTTTGCGAAGTTGACACGAACCAGGCAGTGAGCGCATATTTTAAACCAACATTATCTTCACTTTTTTTTTCTAATTTAATTCCATAGATGTTAACTCTTACTATATCTATTCATCCTCGGGATAATATTTACAGTTAAGTAGACCTTGTAGGGTAATTCTTAGTGGGATAATGGAAATGGGACTAATATTATATTTAGGTGCACAAATAAAATGACACTAGACTTTATTTACTACTCCCCTATCTCAAGGATATGTTGTTTCAAAAGAACAGACGACGAAAGAGAATGAGAGAGACTGGACGATGTACTTGCAAGAACATGATTGTTACCGAGAGAGAACATACGCAGGAAGACAGACAGATCTTGGATTAATACGTTTATCTCGTTTACAAGGAAAATAGAACAATAGAAAGGTGGAAATAATACATATTCAACTATATATTAAATATCATAAGTATTGCTTTAAGAGCAGCTGAGAGAGGTGTTTAATCCGGCGATTTGTTGTTTGATTTGAGACACTGTATAGTCGAGGTCTGAAATTGATCGTCCGTAGCCGATAAAAGAAATCCGCTGATGAGTGACCTTGAGAAAAACGCGAGCAGCCAGCGCAATAGAGAGAATGAGGAGAGAAGAATAGAGAGGGAATGAGCAAAGAAGTAATTGAGGAGGGATTTAGACATATCACGCGAGATGGACCAGAATATATTGAGAAAAGAGCGCAGGGGACAATATTGAGAATGAGATACTCAGTAGAGAGAAGAGACAGAGGTAAAACCAGTGAGAGCATTGAGATAGAAAGAAGGAGAGAACCCGTATGAGGCCTGGATTTGTGACGTTTGAAAGAGATTAATAGAGGGAAGAGGAATGGAAGTAGAACAGACGAAATGTGATGATTTAAATTAGTTGGCTAATAATATATAGAATTAATGTTCATATCTGGAGAAGTGAAGTTTTCATGACAATTAAAGGTCTCGCACAAGAGAAGTAAAAGAGAACAAAGCACAAAACAAATTATTATCACAATATACACAAAATAAGTAGATAAGTTAGAAAAAAAAAAACAAAAAGCCAAAAAAAGAAAAAAAAAGAGCAACCAAATTATAAAGAAAAATAAGTGAATAATAGAAAATAAATAAACTGAATGGGGAACTAACAATAAAAGACAAAATAAAAAAGACCTGTAAAATAAAAGTGCATTGGTGTACTTACCCAACATTAAAATATGTGGTTAATTTACAGAATAAACAGAACAAAATGGTGGCATCAGGGAATAATTCAAAGAAATATAAAGACAAAACAAAAAAAACTTACATAAAGATGGGAAGGACTAAATTAATAAATTATATAAAATGGAATTACAATTGCTAGTAGAAAATAAATTGGATGAGAAGGAAAAAAGGTAATAGAGTTTTTAAGAAGAAGTATTTAATCTACGTGAGCATAAATAATCAAATAAATGTGATTCAAACAGAAAAACAAGAGGCGAAGATGGAATTTATATGCGCTCACGAAAACAGAACCCCAAATATTTTCCCACTTAACCCTAACCATGAATGTTGTGGTGTGAGATATAATATACATGTGTGCTGTACGTATGTATGTATGTGTGTGTGTATGTGCTTGTATGTGTATATGTGTGTTTATGTGCAGTATATTATGTGTGTATGTTTGCATAAGTGTGTGAGTATTGTGCAGTGTATGTGTGCACCACATGCGATATGTAGAGTTGCGTGTGTGTATGTGTTATGTGTGTAATGCTTACCAACATGCAATAAGTGTGTTGATGTTGTATGTGAATAGAATAACGCTTCATGTGAATGTGAATTGCAAATTTATGTGATGTGAAAATGTATAGTGTATTGTTGGCGCGCCATACAAGTTTATAGTTCAGTGTATATGTGTGTATGTTGTGCCATAGTGTATTGAGTTTGTGCGAGTATGTTGCGTGTATGTGTAATGCGATATGTGAGTGTTGTGTGTGTGTGTGTCATGTGTATGTCGTGTGGCATATGATGATCGTCGAATGTGTGTGATGATGTGGTGAAGTATATGATGATAGTGTAGAAAAGTAGAAATATGAAAAATTTCCACCATGTAGTGAGTACGTCGTAACGTATGTTGTGATATTGTGATGAGATTGCCATTATGTGAGTGATGTGTGTGTATGTGAGTATATATATGTGTATGTATGTGAAATATGTGTGTGAGTATGTAAGTGTATACCTGATGTAGTATATATAACATATATACGACACCCTGTGTTGTACGGTATTATGTATGTGCATGATGTGTATGTGTGTGTGTACGTATAGTATTGTATGTGCATGTATGTGTATCGTGTGTGCAATGTATATGTATTGTATGTGAATGTATGTGTTAATGTGCCTGTGTGTGTATTGTGAATGAACTTTGTGTATGTATGTGCATTATTGCATGTGTGGTCTAAAGTCAGGGGTTGTTGATAATCGTGAGTAGAATCTTTGTATGTCTGGCTACCTGATAATGTCTATGTGACGCTAGTTGTGGTATGTGTGGCATTATGTGAGTATTGTGCGCTACCTTATAGTACGTGGAAAATTGATATGATAGAATGCCCCGATGTGTGTTATGCTGTATGTGTGCACCGTATGTGAGTGTATATGTATGTATGTTTATGGCATAAGTGTGTGAGTATGTGAGTGTATGTGGTGATGCGTGTGTGCATATGTGAGTGCGTGTGTATGCTGTGGGTGTATATATGTGTGCGATGTGAGTGGTATATAATGTGTTTATCGTGTGTGAATATGTGTGTGAGACGTGAGCTCGTATGTGACCGTGTATGTGTGTGAGCATCTGTGACAGTGCCGTTGTGTATTGTATGTGTAATTGTGTGTATTGTGTATGATGAATGCCCTGGTATGTATGTGATGTTATGTGTTATTGTGTTGTATGTTGAGATATATGTGGTGTATGTTTGTGCATAAGCTGTGTGAGTATGTGAGTGTATGATGCGTGTATGGGTGTGTGCATATGTGAGTTGCGTGATGTTTGGATATGATGTGCGTATGTGAGTGTATATAGGTGTATGTTGAGTGTATATACGTTGTAGTGAGTAGGTGGGTGTATGTGCGTGTATGTTGTGATGTGCATCATGGCCATACATCGCCGTGAAATGTGTATTGCGTATTTGTATGTATGTGCATGTATGTGTATGTGTTGTTTGTGTATATGTGTGTGAGTATGTTGAGCTGCATAGTGTGTATCTGTGTGTGTGTGAATGTAGTGATATGTACGCTCATGGTCCTCATTCGAAATGTATGTGTATGTGCAATGTATATGTGTGTGCATATGTGAGTGTATTTAAGTGTTGTGTCTGTCGGTATTGTATATGGTTAGTGTGATAGGAGGTGAAGTTGCCATACAGCTGCTTTCCCTGTTCGGTGCTTGCTTTTAAGCATTTTTTTCAAGGTTCTTGCAGGAAGACCCATTTTAATTATCACAGGAAAAATGGATTAGAAAATTGCATTATTGTTTACAATGAAACATCTTAAAGCAAATATTGTGTTAGTAAAAATGTCACTCTTCTGCCATTTTTCCTATACTCTGATAACATACTACAAATCATCATTACCATTACATACATTCTGACAGCAGCAGAATTCCTTGAGTCTCTCTCACCATGCCATTCCCTTTGATCATTACTTTCCTGTGGCAGGTTCTCTTTGAATCCAGTATGGCCAGATACTGAATGTCAGTTTTTTGTTAAAGTGACCAATCACTGGTGTGTCCATGTGTGGAGTCGGCATTGAAGAACATCACATATGTTTGTTTTTTACTTCTCTCAGTACCCAACATGCTTGCTCATCTTTACTTTGAATCCTGCAATGTGTCTTATATATCACTAAGGTTTACATAAATATATGATGTGGTTAATTGGCATACAGGTTTTAACAAAACACAGGTTTAATAAATAATTACTTTTGGTGTTATTGATCTCTGATAGTTTGTTTTTTAATTTTTCAATGTATTAAATTCAAATTCTAATGAATGATTTTTATATAGAAACCAATTAAAATATAATTAAAATAAGTGTAAAATCTTTTTTATATTGTGTTCTTGCTAATTTTGGTATTCTTTCTAAATATCTATACATATATAAGGGCAGTTGTTTGTATGTTGTATGTTCGTAGGAAACTTAAAAAAAAAAATTAACAACAGTAATATATATACACATTAAATATCACCAGGCTTGGTTTTTGAAGCAAAAATTAATAGATTTGATTTATATTCATGAAAATATCAAAAAATAAAATTTAAATGATAACAGCATAGATTTTTTTTAATTTAAATATTTTAGATAGTAGACATTAACATTTGTTTTCAGAGTAGCTGGATCAATGCAAGGTCTAATTTTTTTTACACTAGGATTAAAATGGGGCATCCCACAAGGAATTGAACTCATGATTCAGTAATAATTGGATTTGTGGGACTTACTTAGAAACCCCCCATCTTCCGGCAACACAGTTAGTATAAATATACATTAAAAAACTTTACTACTTATATCTCAAAGTGCCATATACTTGCTAATATATAAATTATAACAAGTTTTAAACTAGTTTATCATGAGTATTTAATTTATAGTCAGAATCATTATAACAGAGAATAAATTTTTATTTATCAATGGATTCTCATTGAAATCTGACTAAGATTTGCCTCAAAACAGCCCATGTTATTAGTGCATTTAAAATCTTGCAATGTGTCTCATATATCATGAAGAAATAAAGGTTTACATAATATATGATGTGGTTAATTTACATACTGGTTTTAACAAAAACCAGGTTTAATAAATAATTACATGGTGTTATACTAATAGTACTAATATATACTCATAGTATTTTTTATTCTCCAATGTATTAAAAAAATCAATCATATGAATGATTTTATATAGAACCAATTAAAACATAATTAAAATAAGTCTAGCTATTTTTTTATATGTGTATATCACAATACCATAAGGTTATCAATGAGTATTTCAATTATAGACAAAATCATTAATACATAGATTAAATCTTATTTAGTAATGAGGTCTCTGTGAAAATCCGAGTCCGATTTACCTCAAAACTGCCCATGTTATTAGTGCATTACACTCAGAGGGTTCGCCATTTCAAACACATTGTTTGTTCACTTCATACTTGCTAGTATAATAAATTATACAATTTTTAAACTTCGAAAAGTTGTGATGGGTAATACTATGCTATTAAGTGACCACTTACATCCGCTACACCCCACTGTTTGATTTAAATCTTTTATTGATGATAACAGCGGGCATCTAAGTGAACGGATGTTGTTTGGCAAGATTCTCATCGTGTTAAATAATTGACCTTTGACCTTAATATTCAGGGGCAAAGTTATTTTAGCAAACCACTTGAAGTGATTAATTATTCAGGAAAGTGATGTAATTTGTAAACTATTTTTGTGATAGCAGGTTCAATTACACACACTTTAAGAGACAGGAAAGAAAAATAGTTAAGGATAAATATACGTATTCATGTATAAATTACATTGAACTATTTTTGGTTAACATCATCCAAGAGAATTGATACAATTTACTAGCGGAACCTGTGGATATACCACAGTATGATAATTTAATTATTACAATGTTTGATATGTTTATTTAAGAGCTATTGTGAAAAGTTCAATACATAAAAAGTATAATAATCTCGATTTAACACACTCTCTCTCTCTCTCTCTCTCTCTCTCTCTCTCTCTCTCTCTCTCTCTCTCTCTCTCTCTTTCTTTTTTGCTTCTTTTAACCATTTCATTATGTTTGATTGAAAAAAGATAAGCATTATCACTTCTGTGCATTCACCCCCTCTTTCTATCTTTCACCGACTCTCTTTCTTTGTTTGTTTCTTATTTTTTTCTGTATAGCATGTCCTTTTTCTTCCCTTTCTTTCCTTATAATAAAAATGGTTTATAATAAATGGTCCATTATTTAGCTGAAGGACACTCATAGGAAATAAGAATTTGGCGGATAAACAACACCAGATAATCTTGATTTACATTTCATATAATGGATGACAGTTTCATTTTTAACGAGAGTGTATTGCAAGATGATAACGGTTGTACAATTAAGGAACATGAGTATTATATAAAATTCATTTAGGACCAATTTAGATCAATCGGTAGAGTGTTCGACTAGGAACCACATGGTTCCCTGAGGTGGGGGGGGGGGAGTTCTTCAGTTCCTATCGACTGAGTCAAAAGAAACGTTACTCTACTTACTGTCTTGTGGTAAGGGCCTGAAAGGAGACTGTTCCTATGACAACCCAAGGGAGGTCAATCCCTTGCTTCCTGTCTTGTAGGTGCAGGAGAGCTCTAGGTCCATACACCATGATAATGATGATGATAATGATGTATTGGAACTGTATGAAAGTTAGTGATGAAGATTTTAGAAATCGAGCTTTGAAAGCTTTTTTTTTTACATCCAAGCGCGCTATTAAAAAACAAAAAAAACGTGTGTAGCAATATAAAAATTTATAAAATAACAATGAATTTGGTATTTTTAGCAAGCCTTTAATGGATCTAATCATGACTGATAGTTTGCAACTTTGAAAAATTTGGTTAACTTTGAAAATTTTGCTTAAATTTATATACTTTAAAATCAAGGCTAAAAACACTTGAAAAAAAATGTCCTAAAAGACGTCCATGTTGTGTTTGGTTGGCATGAAACGTTCATTATATTCAATGATGAGATCAATGAAGGAAGAGATACACAGGTTTATTGAAGAAAAGTGGGTTTAGCAGAGTACATTTGGTGGGAAGAAATTGCGCCGAAAATTAAGAATATTTACGGAATCAAAGGAGCCCTTATTTCTCCGTAGTTGTAGGCAAATTGTCGGACAAAGAAGAACCAACACATAAGTAAATGCAGACACTTGTATTAACAGAAAATTACATAAATTGTTGCAAATTTAATGGTATTTGCAACGTACTTATCTGTGGAGGAATTTCTTGTAGTACTGGTGATAACACAGTTTTCTTCTCGTCAGTGGGAAATGTAGTTAGGACGCTTTGTCTCGGTATTTGTTCTTCCTTTTGGTCAGTGTGCTGTCGTACTGGCCTTTCTGTAGTATGCTGATACAATGCCTTAGATGGAATCTGGTTGTAAGGTTCTGTGATAAGAGGACCCTGTTTTGGGGCTTGGTAATGAGAGCTTGGTCTGTGAGAGAACGTTTGTTTTTACCTCTCTCGTTGGTAATGTCTCCCTGATAAGTGAAGTTTTGGTATTTGGCGCTAACATACGATGTTGGCACCGCCCCCTGGTGGCAGGGGAGATAATTAGCTATGGAATTTCCGATAAAATCAAGTTACGTGGTTTACATACCGTGCATTAATACAATATAAGTAGTTCTGGTTAGGTGGCTCTTAGGGCCTTATTACAATGGACTATTTTTCCAGATGCAATTCCAACAGTTCAAATGGACCTGTTTTGACTATGTTTTGATGCATGTAAAAAAAAAACTTTAAAACTCTTGTAAAATTGTCGGGGCAGCCTAAAGTAGTATCAGCCAGTCAGCGAGGGAGTCTATCCCCTTTTCAATAGCGCTAGACCAAGGAGATTGTTTTGATGTCTGAGGGGAGCGCCACACCTACAATCAGCTCCTTACTTTACCGCACAGATCCCTATGCTATTCATACGCTGAGTTGGCGAGGACCGGTATCGAACTAGGAACATTGTGGTTTCTAGCTGAACGCTCTACCGACTGAGCTAACCCGGCCCCAAAACTTTTGTAGAACACCTTAAAACTATGAAATTACCATTCCAACTGTTGTTTCTAGCAAGGGTCCATATTTGATAGTTGGTACGGATTTGGGAAATCTTAGAAATTGAGTTGTTTACCAATGTAGAGAAAATTTCTGTTTATCAGAGATCAGAAAGAGATTTTTAATTTTTTCTTTTTTTCTTTTTTGACATACAGAGTAACCTTCTCTTGATCACAAAGAATTATGATTGGAATAATCTTGTAAAATTTTTACAGTAATTTCTGATCTTTTGTTGTTGAAGAGTGATTCATTTTTGCTCAGTGAAAAGAAAGACAGAAAAGAAGAAGCAAAAAAAAAGTGTGTGTGGGGTGGGGGGTGAATCCTCTGACCAGAATGATTGAAAGAATCAAGATTAAGAGAGGAATGCTAAAATTAGAAGCTGTGTGTCTATGTTAATGAATGAAAAATATCAGTGGTCAAAAAAGAAAAATGAGGAGGAGAAATGGGTGGGGGGTGAGGGGGGAGTCAGATGCAGAGGGTTGGGGGTGGGTGGGGGAAAAAGGATCAAATTGAAAAGGAGGAGAGTTAGGGATTTGAAACAAGCAACAATAAAATGAGAGAATCAGAAAAAAAATCATGAAGGAAACCAAAGAAGAATTTTTAAGTCATAAACACATTTTCATTTATTCCATTTAATATCAATATTCTACATTGATAATAATTTAATTCTTCTTCTTCTTCTTCTTCTTCTTCTTCTTCTTCTCTTCTTCTCTCTTCTCTTTTTCTTCCTTTTCTTTTCCTTTCTTCTTCTTCTTCTTCTTCTTTTTTTCTTCTTCTTTTCTTCTTCTTCTTCTTCTTTTTCTTCTTCTTCTTCTTCTTCTTCTTCTTCTTCTTCTTTTTCTTCTTCTTCTTCTTCTTCTTCTTCTTCTTCTTCTTCTTCTTCTTCTTCTTCTTCTTTTCTCTTCTTTTTCTTCTTCTTCTTCTTCTTCTGCTTTCTTCTTCTTCTTCTTCTTCTTCTTCTTCTTCTAGTTTCATTCCATTTATTTATCAATTTAAATTCTCTCTTCTTTATTTTTCTTTCATAATTTTTCATCATTTTTTATTTCTTTTCTTTTCCTTCATCAATTTCATTCTTCTAAAATATCTTCCTCATTTCCTCATCTTTTTCTCAATACTTTCTTTTCTCTTCTTTCATCTTTTTATCTTAGTCTCTGTCTTTCTCTCTTTCTCCCTCCTCTCCCTTTCTCTCCCTATTTCCCTCTCATTTCTTCCTTGTTATTTTCTCTTTCTCTTCTTATAACTTATCCTAACCCATTGTTCTGTCACATCCCTAAATCCCCCCTCTCTCTCTTTCCTCTCTCTCTCTCTCTCCCCCTCTCTCTATGTATTCCCCCTCTCATAATCTTCCTTTTATTTTCTCTTTCTCTTCTTATAACTTACCTTACCCATTGTTCTGTCACATCCTAAATATCCCCCCTCTCTCTCTTTCTCTCTCCCCCTCTCTATGTATATATCTTCCTTTTATTTTCTCTTCTCTTCTATAACTTACCTAACCCATTGTTCTGTCACATCCTTAAAAATCCCCCTATATCTTCCTTTTTATTTCCTCTTTCTCTTCCTCTTATAACTTACCCTAACCCATTGTTCTGTCACATCCCTAAATATCCCCCTCTCTCTTTCCTCTCTCTCTCTCTCTTCCCCCTCTCTCTTCCCCTCTCTCATATCTTCCTTGTTCTTCTCTTTTCTTCTTATAACTTACCCTAACCCATTGTTCTGTCACATCCTTTAATATTGATTAAAATTGAAGAAGAAAACTTTTGCAAACAAAAATGCCAAATACACTTGAATGGAAGAAAAAGAAATTCCTTAATAAATTCAGTTGATAAGAAAATAACTGATTCAATCATTAACAAAATGAATTCAGCTTACGACAAGAACAGACAAAACCTAAATACCAAATAAGCTGACTGTATTTCCAGGGGTGTCTTAGGTATGACACTAATCGTAATCTGATGGTGAGGTTCCTGTTCTGGAAATCTAGAGTAGTGTGGAGTGCTCCTACATTACCATTACTTACTGGTTCAATCTCATCCAGAGTTTTGGGATCTTATCCACGGATGAAATAGATTGTTTAAAAACTATATCATTTTTTTATTTGATAAGAATACTTAAAAACTAAATTCAATCTTCTCTCTCTCTACACTCTCTCTCTCTCTCTCTCTCTCTCTCTCTCTCTCTCTCTCTCTCTCTCTCTCTCTCTCTCTCTCTCACACTCTCACTCTCTTTCTCCCCACTCTCTCTCTCTCCTCTCCCTCTTCTCCCTCTCTCTCTCTCCTCTCTCTCTCTCTCTCTCTCTCTCTCTCTCTCTCTCTTCTCTCTCTCTCTCTCTCTCTCTCTCTCTCTCTCTCTCTCTCTCTTTACTTCTTTCTATCTCTCTTCTCTCTCTCTCTCTCTCTCTCTCTTTACTTCTGCCCCTTCCCTCTCTTAATCTCTCTTTATTATCCCCACTCTCTCTCTCTGTACTTCTACCCCATCTCCCTCTATACTTCTGTGCAATGACTTTTCAGTCTCTATGGACTGCAAACTCTTCAAATAAATTACTTTTTGTATTCATGCTATTTTTTTTTATTTTTGCATTGTAATAACTTAATTATTTGTACAGTTTCCTCAGTACAGATATTCCAGCCCAATCACACACACACACACACACACACACACACACACACACAACACACTACACACACTATGATACATCATTGTATACTTTACTCACATATGTCTGTTATATATTTCCTGTGTGTTGTAATTTTGTATTTAATTATCAAGAGTTTTCAAAAAGAACATGTTTTTATTGGATGACAAATTGAAATTCTTATCAATTTTTGTTGTTGTTTGTGCTGTAAAAATTGCAGTGACTGTAATTTTTGTAATTGTATCATTTCCTCTTACAGTGAGTTGTTTACTAGTTAAGACAAGTGTCTTAACTAGTAAATAAATTTATTACCAAAAAATGAATTTTACTCAGCAAGGGAAAGAATTTTTGTAGAGTGCATAGAAAAATCAAATTTCACATCTGAAGCAGAAATTTTAAAAATAGCCATATTCAAAAATATATTTGGAAAAACTTCCAAAAACTTAAAGGAAAGAAGGTTAAATCGAACTTAACGGACCTAAATTCCACCATCGTCTGTCACCCCGCCGAAAGAAAAAAATACCAAAAATCAGGGAACTAACCGAATTTAATGGAATTTTCTGTGTTGATATATTAATGAATAAAAGATATACTGCACCAGTTATTTTATTTTAAAACTTTTACATTTTTTCAGGTCAGTTAACTTAGATCTATATATCTTTGAAAATCTGTGTTACACCTCAAAGATATGTAGTTCAAAGTTAAGGCCACAATAAATGGCTTTATTAAAAGACCAATTAAAATTGTATATCTCCGCTTTGGAATATCATTATCATATACTTTCTCACAACAAGCAATCTCAAAAAGTCAATAAAATTTTTCATTACTTTCAAATAATATATATATATATATATATATAAACTAAATTTGGACAAAGTTATTCACATTTTTTAAAACATTTTATCCTTTGTTGTAAATATACTAAAAATTTATTGAGTGCAACATGGTTAGTAGACAATAAATTTCAATGAGACATGAAAAAGTTTACATAGACCAAACGCAGATGTTTGTATAATTTCTAATAGTTTATATTTCCCACACAATCATCTCTGTTTTTGTACCCTATTTGAGAAAATTTGCTATGTTATTATTATTATTATTATTATTATTATTATTATTATTATTTCACTCCTTGTAAGTTTTTCTCACCACTGTTAACTGATGGTATTTCACTTCAGTCTGAATGACAAAACATCTCCTCAGGTCTCCAGGACTCAGCATTCTAGCTGATCTTAACAATGCTGCCTGGATGGTTTCAATTCTTACTCTGAGTTCCAAATCTTCAAGTCTGTTTTCTAAACTTTTGGGGACCATTCCAAGTGCACCAAGTGTATCCCTTTCATCCACAAATTCCAAAGTTTCTTCAATTCTCTGACAAGGTCCAGGTATTATTATTATTATCATTTGCTCCTTTGGAGTTTTCACATCAGCATTAGCTGATGGTCTTTCACTGGAGTCTGAGTGACAGTAAGTCTCCTCAGGTCTCCAGGACTCTTCTGAGTATTCTGGCAGATTGCAGTAGTGCAGTGTTCTGAATGGTTTCAAACCTTCCTCTGATTTCCAAACTCCAGACCCTTTTCCAATCCTTTTGGGACTGTTCCAAGTGCACCAACTACAATTGGTATCACTTTCACTTTCATATTCCATAACTTTTTCAGTTCTCTGGCAAGGTCCAGATATTTGTCTATTTTTTCATTTTCTTTTAGCTTCACCCTGTGATCTGCTGGCACTGCAAAATCCACCAGTTGACAAGTTCTTTCTTTTTTGTTTATCAACACTAGGTCTGGTCTTCTTGCTGGGATAAGGTGATCCGTTTTTATTTCAGAGTCCCAGAGAATTTTATGTGTTTCGTTCTCAATAACAGATTCTGGTTTATGCATATACCATTTTTTTGTATGGTCAAAATTTAATTTTTTGCATAATTCCCAGTGGATCAACTTCCCAACCCAGTCGTGTCTAGTTTTGTATTCTCCTTGTACTAGTTTGCTACATTCGCAGAGTATTTGGTTTATAGCCTCATCTATGTCACCACACTCTACATTTGCTGTTCTGTTATGTCTTATCAATTTTTGCTGTGAAAATAATTCATTATTATTATTATCATTATTATTACTAGTACAAAATAAAAAACACCCTCTTGTAAAAATAGATTTTTGAAACATATTGCCTGAGGGGTGGGAGTAAAAAATTCAACGTCAGCGAGTTTGTATCCTAAGTAAGTAAAATCATCAAATTCATTAAACGATTAAAAAATAAAACAATTTGAAATGTAAACTTTAAATATGTATTAAAATAAAACAAACTATATATAGATATATAATACCAGTCATGTATTTATCAAAACTTGTTTTAAAAAAACAATGAGGACTGTCTAATGTTGCATGTTCAAATTTTGAGTATATTTATTCTATGTTATGACGATTTTGGGTAATGTGACGTAAGCAGTGACGTAATTTTTGTTACAGACAAAAACCAGAAGTGAATTTCCATTATTAATAGATTATTATCATTATTATCATTATTGAGGTTTTCACACTTGCTGTAACCAATAGTTCACTGGAGGCTGAGTGACAGCAAGTCTCTCCAGGTCTGCAGGACTCTTCTGAGTATTCTAGCCAATCTTAACAGTGTTGTTGTTTGGATGGTCTCGATTCTTCCTCTGATTTCCAGTTCACCCAAATTCTTTTCCAGAGCTTTGGGGACCGTTCCAAGAGCTTCAACTACAATTGGTATGACCTTCAACTTCATGTTCCACAGTTTCCTCAGTTCTCTGTATTCTCCAGCTCGTTAACTCCAGCTGCATTTACTGTTTTTGTTTAAATTCAATTGAATACATTTAAGCACCTGTTTGATATATGTCATTTCTTTAAACTTTCTTATCATCAAACTGTGTTTCCAATCAATTCTCTAGATTCCCGCTGACAATTCGGAATTTTCCATTTTTCCTTTGTCTATGGATTTTCCTCAGGTGGTTGTTTCTATTATCCAAATAAAAATTTGGAATCTCAATTAATCTTCTCACTTAAAAACAATAAAATCGGCCGGTATTGCTCAGTCGGTAGAATGTCGGACTAGGAACCACAAGGTTCCGGGTTTGATAGCGCCTCTTGCCCACTCAGTGTATGAGTAGCACAGGGATATGTGCGGTAAAGTGAGGAGCTGATGGTAGGTGTGGTGCTCCACCTCAGATGCCAAAACAATCTCCTTGATCTAGCACTAGTGTCTGGCTGATACCCATTATAGGCCACCCCGACTACTTATACACTAAAAAGAAAATTTATGCTGATTTCAAATCAGTCCTATTTGGGTTTTTTTTGTTTTTGTTTTTGTTTTTGTTGGCATAACAATCTTCATGGGTTATTTAATCCAAAAGCTACCCTTGTAGAAGGACAGTAAAAGTTAGCAGAGTGGCCCATTGTCGGTATCAGACGGTCAACGAGGGAGTCTATCCTCTTATCACTAGTGCTATACTAGGGATATTGTTTTTGCATTGAAGGAAGATTGTTTTTGCATCGAAGTGGACCGCCACACCTACCATCTGCTTCCTATTTAATCCTATATAGCTAAATAATATTGTAAATTGTAGCTCTTGAATTATCTAAAAATTTAGAGGCCACTAAAGATAACATTTACAGTGATTTCAATTTGATATAAACAGTTATATCTTCCTTTTTATTCTGAGCTTTAAAGGGTTAAATAGTACCCTTGAATGTTCTAAAGGGACAGTTTAGTTCAATCAGTAGAGCATATACTTACGAACCACAAGGTTCTGGGTTCAATACTGGCCCTTGCCAACTCAGCACATGAGTAACACAGTTTGGATCTGTGCTTTAAAGTGGTGTGCTGATGGCAGGTGTGGCACACCACGTCAGATTCAAAAGACAATCTCCCTGCATTAGCACTAGTGATAAGAATATAGACTCCCTCGTTGTCCAGCTGATACCGACTATAGGCCGCTTTGCTAACTTTTACTGTTTTTCTACAAGGATTGCCTTGGTATTGAATAACCCATGAAGGTTGATATGTCATTAAAAAAAGAAACCAAACCAAATCTTTCTTTTTATGAAACAATATTTACTGTTGGGCAATTCCATTTCAAATCACCCTGACAAAAAGTAAAATTGTCACCCACCCATTTCAATTTTTCTGAAATTTCGTACAGGTGTGAACTGTGTTAAAAATGTATCAATCAAACTATATTACCTATTCACATCTAAGTGAGAAAGGGATGACTCCCTTGGATAACGTAGAAAGATAGACCGTTTATAATTTCAAACATAGTTTCTCGAAATATTATTAATATCATTAATTGTTTATTACTCATCGAAATTTTCAAAGGATTCAGTTGAAATCTAAATGTTTTTATGTAAAAAAAAACATATCGATGGAATGCTATCGATTTTAACGAAAGAAATATCGGTGATTCTGATTCAAATAAACATGAAGTAAATATATTTGTGTCCTCTCAAGTGGACGTTGGAAAAAATTTTACTTACCCCGATACAAACGATAGGTGATGTATTTTTATATGTAGGTACAAAAACTACGTGTATAAACAAACCCTGGCATGTTTTCCAGATAAATACTATCATAAAAACTTAAGTATGTATATATTAAATACGAATGCCACTGTTGTACTGATTTTGTAGAGAAAGATACTTTTTTCTGCAATCCAAACCTGCCTTGGGTCACAGAACTATGATAGTAGGTATGCGATACAGAAACTGTGGTAAAGATTTAGTCTCTGAAACGAGAGTGAATTATATGGGAGATGAAACCCTATTTATAGGTGTTGGTTAATTATTTTCTTCCTCGAACTTTCCAACAGGAGATTATAAAAATCTAATAGTTTGATAGATAAAAAAATTGAACTTCCAATGGCAGAGTTATGTGGAATTTTAGCTCTCCAAAATCTGAAATTTGCTGTTGCCCATTTTGGCCATGTGGCCATAGGTTGGGAACCACTGATATAGATAACTATTTCAAAAAGCAGTCAGCGAGGGAGTCTATCCCCTTTTCACTAGCGCTAGACCAAGGAGATTGTTTTTTAGCATCTGAGGTAGAGCGCCACACCTACCATTAGCTCCTTACTTTACCGCACAGATCCCTGAGCTACTCATACGCTGAGTTGGCGAGGACTGATATCGAACTAGGAACCTTGTTGTTTCTAGCCGAACGCTCTACCGACTGAGCTAACCCGGCCCATAGACATGGTGTCAAAACTTGGTTACTGACAGTTTCTCGCCTATGCAATCTATAGACGAAATGTGGTCTGAAGATCACATAGAAGAGCAACTAAGTAACCAGGCATCATTGACTCCATGTCTACCCTATCTTAACTCAAATATATATGTATATTTACCAATACAATGTCAATTTCTTAAATAGAGTTTAACAGTTTTGAATTCATTCAGAGTTTTTCTTCTAAATTAGTTGCGATACCAAAGTTAAAGAACCCGGTTTACCCAACTATTTACCCATAACTGGAGGGAGAAGAGTTTGGGTTCATATGTTTCCAAACGTCATTAGCACTATGTGAAAAGCAAACAGCCTCATCCAGGATTTAAACTCTTCTCAGTTAAAAAAATTTTTTAAAAACATGAAAAGATGCTTGAGCAGAAATAAGTGATGGTGAAAGGCGTCAGATTTTGAGCGAAAATTACACTGGGCAACACAATTGTCATTGAGTTGGATCTGACACTTGTTTTTGACTATTTTTTTTTTTTATCTTTGAATTTGCCCCCCCCCCAAAAAAAAAACACACACACTTTCACCACATCAACTTTTAGAGATACTGGATACCTCAATTTTTCTCAAAAACCATAAAAACCATAACATATAACAGATTTGTGTACAAATAATGTTCAATGGATATGAAATATTAATAGAAAAAAAAAATTTTTGTCATATATGCAGTGCCACATCGGGATATTGATATTGCTATGAAACTATCAGAAATCATCAATAGCTTAAAATTGGTTGATTTCAGACTTCTTTAATAGTATTTTGGATTCTTTTGGCAAAAATCCTTTTATAAACCAATTTTTAGGAGTATTGATGCACTAGAACTCATTTTATAGACAAAAATAGATTACAATTGCTATCTGTACAACGTTTCAGCCAATGAACCCTTCGGCCTTCTTCAGGTATTTCTTGTCGGACTCGAGAACCTTCTATTTGAACTCGGGTACCTTCTTGTCATAATCGGGAGCCATCACGGAACTTTCAACCCAACCCTTTATTCAGTCCACAGGGGGTATCCTGTTCTCAT
>CM042166.1:83516727-83535890 GCA_023376005.1 Doryteuthis pealeii
CTTCACTCGCCTTTTCTTCTTCTTTTTTTCTTTCTTTCTTTCTTTCTTTCCACCTTTCTTCTTTCTCGCCTTTCTATCCTCTTTTCTTCTTCTTCTTCTTCCTCTTCTTCTTCTTCTTCTTCTTCTTTCTTTCTTCCTTTCTTTCTTTCTTTTAACCCTATCTTGACCAAACTTTGTCATCTTCTTTTTATTACCCTTGTATTTTCACAACTGTTTCCTTTGATCTTTTGTCATTTTTTTCTTTTTCTTCACACAAATTCCTTTATTGTTGGTTTTTTTTCTATTTTCCTTTCTCTTGCTTTTATTTTTCTTCTTTCCAAAATATTTCTTGGCCCCTTTTTTTTTCTTCTATTATTTCCTTTCCATTCTGTTCCTTCTTAGCTTCAAACATTAATTATTCATTCATTCTTCTATCCCTCATTCACACAATCTCTGTCCGCCTGTCCGTCTGTCTACCCCTTTATTCCTGTCTCTTCATCTGCTTGTCTCTCTTTTCCCTGTCTGTCTGTGGGTCTTTATCTATCTATCTATCTATCTATCTCTCTGTCTGTCTGACTATCTGTATGTCTCTCTCTCTTTCTTCTTTCTCTCTCTCTCTCTCTCTCTCTCAGTTTATTATATATATATATATATATATATATATATAGTATATACATATGTGTGTGTATGTCAGTCTTTCTCTGGCTATTTGTCAGTCTGTCTGTTTCTTTCCTCCCTCCCCCCTCTCTCTCTCTCTCTCTATCTATCTATCTATCTAATTGTCTATCTCTCTTTTCTCCTTGTCTCTTCTACGCCTCTCTCTTCCTTCCCCCACCTTTCTCCCCCTCTCTGTCTGTCCCCCCTCTCTCTCTCCCCCTCTGTCTGTCTGTCTGTCTGTCTGACACTCCCCCTCTCTCTCTCTCTCCCTCTCTCTCCTCTCCCCATATATAATTATTAATTAATATATATATATATATATAATATTATATATATAACTGTCTTTCTATCTTTGCTTCTCTGTCAGGCTATTTATGTATCAATTTCTATCTATCATGTCTCCACCCCTCTATCTCTCTGTCTATCAGTCCTTTTCTCTTCCTCTGACTCCTTCTCCCTCACCCTCTTTGTGTTTATATATATATATATATATATAATATTCATCCACAGACACCATATTTCAAAGTTTCATATCTCTTCAGTGTGGCTAGACCCAGCAACTACTTGTAGTTGGAAGTGAAACCCGACTGAATTTGCATCAGTCTGGTTCCTTAACCTCTCGGCCATCGGTAGCTTTATTTCTAGAGATAATTTTGAATTATCTTCTTCTAAATCCTAAATTTCACATTTCTTTTTATTCACTATTTTTGCGTTTCTTTTTTTTTTTTTTTCAATTCTTCTTTTTCCTTTCCTCTTTTTGTCTCTTTCCTTATTTCCTTCTCTATCTCTTTCCATCTCAGAATTCCCCCCTCTTCCACTGATATTCTATCTTTTCTTTCATTCTTCCATCTCCTACAGCTTTCTCTACAACAACCCCCCCCCTGCAACCCTATTTGTTTGTCTTTTTTCTTTCATTCCCTTCATTCCTTCCCCTTCTTTGTCATAATCTTGTTACCTTTTCCAGACCGTACACATCCCTCGGACTTTTCCTTCTTTCCTTGCCTCAAACTCCATTTAGTCCCTCTTCCCTGTTTCACCAAAAATGCCTTAACCTCTTTTGTCGCTGTCCCTCACTCATCAGTAAACTATAAATGATATCATCATAGAGCTTTCTCCCACCCGCCCCCCGCCAGCCCCCACCCCCACAAATAAAACTGAATAAAAATTGAATAAGCAAATAATAATTTAATGACAAAAGTGGAGGAAGAGTAAAAATGTTTTTCCATAGTTAAAGTCATGGAATGAGGATGAGGATGAGGATGAGGACGAGCGCTGGCGGAGAAATGTCCTTTGTGTTGCTCGGAAGCAACAACAGAAAAACATTCTCAGGGGGGGGGATATCAGATTTGTCAGTGCCCAACTTCCATCCATAAATAAGTCAAAGGTGTCCAGGGGAGGAGGAGAAGAAGAAAAGAAAGAGAGAAAGAGAGAGGCAGAAAAAGAGAGAGAGAGAGGGGGTTAGAGAGGGAGAAAGAGAGAGAGAGAGAAAGAGAGAGGGAGAAAAGAGAGAGAGAGAGATAGAGAGAGAAAGAGAGAAAGAGAGAGAGAAGAGAAAGAGAATAACTGCCCCTAGAAGGATGAGGCTATATAAGAAGAAGAGAGAGAGAGAGAGAGAGAGAGAGAGAGGAGAGAGAGAGAGAGAGAGAGAGAGAGAGAGAGAGAGAGAGAGAGAAAGAGAAAGAGAATAAACTGCCCCTAGAAGGATGAGGCTATTAGCAAATCAACAACTTATAATGTCCACCTGCAGAATGAGGAATGTGACAAGAATTTCAGGAAACTGATTTGGGAAAAAAAAAACATTCCCAGACGCACGGACAGGGTACATCTACAGGAATGTTTGTCTGGGGTACAAGCATCATTATTTTCGGAAACAAAAGTGTTCCTGCTTTTCTGAGTAATTAATAAAATAATGGATGTTTCATTGCAAACATTTATTTCTTTTGAATTTTGAATTTTGTTTTCTTTTTACCATTTTCAATAGTTTATTTCTGTTTTTCCGTACAAATGCAGAATAGTGCACAAGAGATACTATCATTAGAATCACATGTTATGTACAAATAGCATTAGATTACAGAAAATAGCAAAGTAGCAAAACTCTAACCCCAACCCTAACCCTAATACAGCACAAATGCAGAATAGCGCGCAAGAGATAATATCATTAGAATCACATTTTATATATAAATAGCATTAGATTACAGAAAATCCCAAAGTAGTCTAACACTAAGCCTAAACCTAACACTAATGCTAAAATAAACCCTAACCCTAACCCTAACCCTTACCCTAGCATCTCAATGGTTTTGAGTATTTCTGTGAAATGTAATGAAATGTAATGCTTTTTATGAATAATTTAATGATATTATCTCTTGCACACTATTCTGGATTAGTACCCTGTTTTTTAAATCAAAATATTGTGTACATGTATTCATTTTTGAGAGAATATGTGCTTAATTGAAGTCATACCTAATTTGAAGATTAATTAGTTGATAATTAATGAATTAGGCGAGCATATCTGTTCAAATGAAAAAGCATAAAAAAATCGAGAAAAAGTCAATCTCTGTATGTACATTTCGGCATATCATGCCTCATCAGCAGAGTTATAGACAGGAAACTGCTCTGTGTGTGATTCGAACCCTAACTGCCAGGCTGACACGCGGGGATTCTAACCATTACACTATGTATGTATGTATGTATGTATGTAACTCTATAAGTTTACTCACATACATACAGTGGTACCTTGACTAACAAGTGCCCCAAGTTACAAGCTTTCTGTGTTACAAGCCTTCTGTGTTACAAGCTTTTTGTGTTACAAGCTGTTACTTGGTCAATATTTTATTAAATTTATCATATATGTGTGTGTGTAGAAAGTTTGTAGAAAAAACAAGATGTTAATAATTTTGCTGACAGAATCTGTTTCGACCATATAAAGCGGTCTTTATCAAAGCAACTATGTATAATAGGAAAGACGAAATAAATAGATCGTTAATCACGAGGCATAAAATACTCTCGATCATGGCCGGAATTTTCAAATTTTTTTAAATGAGTATTCTATGTTAAAAATAAAATAAATTTTATTTTTTAAAAATTACAAGCATTTTTATCATTAAAAAAGCTCAAAAGAGTTTGAAGTAAAAAGTGTATTCTAAAAATAAAAAAGATATTGTGAAATATGTGGAGGCTACAATTTCAAATATAATAAGGATCCTGACACTACGAATTTGTCATCATTACAGATTCCTGAAACTTTCCATCTTCATCAATTGTACTGTTGGACTTATTATATTTTTAAAACTTGCTTTTGTAGCTGGAACCTATTCTTGAACATTTTGATATTTGTATACACTTTTTACTTCAAACTCTTTTGAGATTTTTTAATGATAAAGATGCTTCTAATTTTTTTTAAATAAAATTTATTTTATTTTTAAAATAGAATACGCATTTAAAAAAATTTTTTGAAAATTCCGGCCCTGATTGAGAGTGTTTTGTGTCTTGTGATTAACGATCTATCTATCTATCTATCTATCTATCTATCTCTCTCTCTCTCTATATATATATATATATGTATATATATATATATATATATATATATATATATATATATATATTATATTTTACTTGAAGGCAATTACAATGCATGTATCGCATAAAATTCGATACTTATAAATTAAATAATAAATTAAATAATAAATTTCCTATAAAAAATTAACTTGACAAGTGTAATCCCAGCAAAGGATCGCTTGGTGTGTAGAATATCGTACAGACTGTTTCAACTATATATATATATATATATATATATATATATATATATATATAATACAAAGAAAGAGAGAGAGGGGGAAAATGGAAGTAAGAACATAGTGTTACAATATTTTCTCTGGTTTTGAAACGTAGCATAAAGAATGGACACTACCTGAAAGAAATACATTACTGTCTCAACTGCCACAGCTGGCTATATATATATATATATATATATATATATATATATATATATATATGTGTGTGGTGTGTGTGTGTGTGTGTATGTGTGTGTTGTGTGTGTATATATATATATATATATATATATATAAGCACACACACACACACACACACACACACACACATATATATATATATATATATATATATATATATATATATAGTCATCTATGTGTGTATGCATAACCCATATACCAATTTAGTAGATAAGAAATTAGAATGATATTTTTGTGTTTGCTTTTCTTTAATTAGTTTCTCTCGGTGGTTTCTTGCAACCTAATTAAAAACAAAAACAAAAAAAAACAAATGGAAAAAAGGCCCACGTTTTCTTTTTCTCTAATTCTTTGTTTCAATAATTTACTGTATTTTCTTTCTTGATTCCTTTCAACGTTCATAGCCAGTTTGCTTAATTCAATGATTTTCTTTGATTTTTCTTTTTTTCTTGTGTGTCCCTGAAATTGGCTGCCTTGCTCTTTGCTCATCTTCTTTCAACTGAACATTTTTTTGTGCAACCATAAAACCATCTCAATAAATTGCTTTCAAAAGTCTGTGAATCTCAACTGGTGCCAGACCTTCTAGATCGAAACAGATGGAAACGACAAATGCTATTACTCAAGATCATCACATGCAGCAGATTTGCAGGAATTTAAGGGGCCGGGTTAGCTCAGTCGGTAGAGCGTTCGGCTAGAAACCACAAGGTTCCTAGTTCAATACCGGTCCCCGCCAACTCAGCGTATGAGTAGCACAGGGATCTGTAAGGAGCTGATGGTAGGTGTGGCGCTCCACCTCAGATGCTAAAAAACAATCTCCTTGGTCTAGCGCTATTGAAAAGGGGATAGACTCCCTGGCTGACTGGCTGATACCGACTTTAGGCCGGCCCGTCAACTTTATTTTTACTATATATTATCAAGTATATGTTTCAAATGAGTCTCTTTCTTTATTACTGTGATTCCCCCAAAATAAGACCAATGTGCAAAATAAGAGTAGTGCTATTTTTCAGGAGGATTTTTTATATAACCTTTCCCTTTAAAATAAGCCCCAGTTGGTTGCCTTGTATTTTGCTCATTGCTGGACTTCTGTTACATAATCATTAGATATCTAATGATTATGACAATAGTGTAGTAATCATATTAGTGCAGCTGATGGCCTTGAGGGTGAGTGACAAGTAATTTTTACTACATAAATGCATTGGAAGTAATTTTACTACATTATAATTTTACTATATAAATGCATTGGAAGTAATTTTACTACATAAATGCATAGGAAGTAATTTACTACATAAATGCATTAGAAGTATTTACTACAATAAATGCATTGAAGTAATTTACTACATAAATGCATTGGAAGTAATTTTACTACATAAATGCATTGGAAGTAATTTTACTACATAAATGCATTGAAGTAATTTTACTACATAAATGCATTGGAAGTATTTTACTACATTTGGAAGTAATTTTACTACATAAATGCATTGGAAGTAATTTTACTACATAAATGCATTGGAAGTAATTTTACTACATAAATGCATTGGAAGTAATTTTACTACATAAATGCATGGAAGTAATTGAAGTAATTACTAAATAAATGCATTGGAAGTGATTTTACTACATAAATGCATTGGAAGTAATTTTACTACATAAATGCATTAGAAGTAATTTTACTACATAAATGCATTGGAAGTAATTTTACTACATAAATGCATTAGAAGTAATTTTACTATATAAATGCATTGGAAGTAATTTTACTACATAAATGCATTGGAAGTAATTTTACTACATAAATGCATTGGAACTGATTTTACTACATAAATGTGTTACATAATCATTAGATACCTAATGATTATGACAATAGTGTAGAAATTATATTAGTGCAGCTGATGGCCTTGAGAGTGAGTGACAGTGTTTGGGATGATCGTGAGAATCGGAAGCCGATAGAAGCCCCTTCCGGTTTAAGGAGTAAGCAGTTAGAGTTAGAACTTAGAAGCGAAGCTAGCAAGATGTGAGTCTCACTGCGTGATTGTCTGGTCTGGGGTTCTACGAATAAAGTAACATCATCGTAAATCGAAGTCTTGTGGTTATTACTAAAAGCTAAAAATGACACAGGGCTTCTGATAACAAGAAATCCCTACCAACAGAAACCAGACCCGGAATCCTCAATAGAAGACCAGACGAGACCTTAGAAGATATACCAGACCAAGATAGATGATAGAAGAACCAAGCCGGCCAGAAGAAGATACGACCAGAGTAAGACGTAAGAAAGTATATAACATATAGATATTTAGTGCCGGTAAAGAAGGGTATGCAACATTTCTCTTTGTCTTTTTTTTTTTTTTTTTGTGCTACCATAAAACATCTCAATAAAAAGTCTGTGAATCTCAACTGGTGCCAGACGTTCGAGATCGAAACAGATGGAAAGCGACAAATGCTGTTACTCAACATCATCACACTGTGAACTGACACAAAGGACATTTGCTGGAATCTAGGGCTCAGTAGGTAAAGCATCAAGCTAGGAATCACCGTTCCTGGTTTGATACTGGTCCTCGCCAACTCAGCGTATAAGTAGCACTCATATGCTGTGCTGTAAAACAAGTTTTAGCTTGTTTTGTTTTACGGCATATCAACCTCAGTGGGTCATTTAATGCCGATAAAGTTTTGAAACAAATCAATTCTTAATGGATAATACAATTTTTTTATAAATACATTTTTCTATTTAACCCATAGATGGGACCCTAACAGGTACTACCACTCCGGGTCAGAGTGGACCAAGGAGCAATGGTAATGAAAGGGTGCTCCACATTCCCCAAACCTGGAACCTCACCATCAGATAGAGTTTAACGTTATTCCCAGGACATGTAGACCCGCAGTCACCGCCTTCTAGCACCCATATGATAAAAAGGGGTTTGGGCTTGCCATAAGGGCAATAGGGTTGGGAAAATCATATAGGTTCTAGGGCTTGACGTGACCAGCCGATTGATCGGAGGGGGCCTCTCCGACCGCCCGTCTAGCCCAAGATAGGGCCAAAGTGGAGTATTGCATGTCATGAACTGCTCATACACCTGGGCTCTATCCTTAAGCATCACGGGTCGCCACCCACGGCCAACAGGTGGCCCCATTGGGGGAGTCTTACCCCTCTGCAGAGGTGCAGTCGGTGCATTCTAACACCCCAGCCGACAGGGTGGTGTAAAACAAGTAGCTGATGGTATGTGTCTCATCCACATCAGATGCTAAAATAATCTAATTTAGCGCTAGTGGAATGGAGATAGACTCCCTTGCTTTCTGGTTGATACCGACATTAGGCCACCCTGACAACTTTTTATATACTATCAAATACATGTTCAAATATGTCTCTTTCTCTACTACGGTGCTTCCCGCAAAAATAAGATCAATCTGCAAAATAAGAGTAGTGCAATTTTTCAGTATGATTTTTATATATATATTTACCAACTCCCCCGCACGAGCAGGATACGACACAAGGTCAATTTCTTAAGCGGAGTTCAACAGGTTTGAATTCAGAGTTTTCCTTCTCCTAGACTGGTTACCTAGCCATGGTTAAAGAACCCAGTCTGCCCTGCTATTTACCCATAGCTGGAGAGAGAGTAGGATTCATACCTTTCCCAAGGGTATTAGCGCTAAGTGAAATGCAATTACCACGCCCAGGATTTGAACTCGGGGCAACGAGTCCATTTCCCATAACTTTAACCATTACACCACGCGCTTCCTTTTTTTTATATAAACCCTCTCCTTAAAATAAGCCCTAATTGAGAGCGGCAGGCAAACAAAAGAAATGATATCTTCCTGGATGCAGAGCACACACTTTTCTTCATCAATGATCAAGACGATGTGCATTTGCTTCGGCTATTTATTTGGATGCTCAGGAAAAGCTGCAACTACACACCCACACCAACACCCACACCCACACATAAATTCCAAACTTTCCCGATCGAGATATATAAGATCATTTCATAAAGTACATGAAATTTTTTGTTAATGAATTTTTGAATAAAACATGTTTATCATAAATAAAAATAAATAATTTTGGCTGACTGTTCAAATAGGTCGGAAAATTAACAGTGAATGGAAGAATGGTTCGATTCATACCTTTCTCAGCTGACTTCTGATTTAGGTCGGAAAATTAAAACTGAAAGATTTTTGTAGGTCCCCAATGACAGTTTAACTACAGTCTATGAATTAACATTTTGCGAATTGGGTTACGGTTTTAGGGGATTAGGGTTGTTTTTAATTACGTATTGCTTTAAAAAGAATAAATAAATTAATGTAAATAATTTTTTGTAATTTCTGTTTATTTAAGATTTTGTAATTTTCTACTTCATAATATCCTATTTCGAAAATATGAGGAATAAGACATCCTCTGAAAATAAAACCTAGTGTTATATTTTAGAGTCAAAATTAAGATATACCCTGTCTTATTTTGGGGGAAACACAGTTTTAGTCAGATCACACAGAAAGAAATCTTATTTATTTATCAACTCTTTTATATATAATTAAAAAGTGATTATATACAATATGTGGTTTTAAGTTTCATGCATCAAAAATGTTTTAGCACAATCATCAGACAGGATGTTTCAGAAACAATATATATATATATATTTACCAACTCCTCCTCATGAGTAGGACATGACATGAGGTCAATTTTTTAAGTGGAGTTTACCAGGTTTGAATTCAGAGTTTTCAAATTTTCTTTTTAGTGGCCACTCTAAGTTTTTAAATAATTCAAGAGGTATAATTTATGGTATCATTTAGCTATATATATATATATATATATATGTATATATATATTATAGGGCCGGGTTAGCTCAGTCGGTAGAGCGTTCAGCTAGAAACCAAAAGATGCCTAGTTCAATACCAGCCCTCACCAACTCAGCGTATGAGTAGCACAGGGATCTGTGCGGTAAAGTAAGGAGCTGAAGGTAGGTGTGGTACTCCACCTCAGACGCAAAAACAATCTCCTTGGTCTAGCATGAGTAAAAAGGGGATAGACTCCCTCACTGATTGGCTGATACCGATTTTAGGCCACCCCGGCAACTTTATATATATATATTTTTTTACCAGCCCCTGCGCACAAGCAGGATCTGACACAAGGTCAATTATTTAAGTGGAGTTTAACAGGTTTGAATTCAGAGTTTTCCTTCTCCTAGACTGGTTACCTAGCTAAGGTTAAAGAGCCCAGTCCACCCTACTATTTACCCATAGCTGGAGGGATAATAATTGGATTCATCATCATATATTCAGTCATCCACAGGCTGTCCTGTTTCTATATATCACAACTCCTCAATACGGCTAGACTTAGCAGGCTACCACCAGCTGGTATCAAAACCGTCTGATTCTTCATCAGTCAATCCCTAACCACTCGGCTATCAGCACATCCATCAGTGGTAGAGGGATATATATAGAGAGAGAGATAGAGAGAGATAGAGAGAGAGAGACAGACAGACAGACAGACAAAGAAAGAGAGAGATGATACAATCAAAAGATTGTAAGACTGTACCTATTGCAGGCCGGTAATCTTGAACTTTAAGTGACTAAATTCTGACAAAGGGACTTAACTCTCGTTGCTTTGAGAATTAAGTCCTTTAACGACTAAAATGAGAGTTAATTACCTTTGTTCTTTTTCCGAGAAGAAGCTTGTAAACAATGGCAGCCATCTTTGATTCAACATAATTTTCATGGAGAAAATAACACTTTTCAAATCCATTTTAATGCATGTTTTTAACTCCAAAATATCATAAAATGACTTTTTAATAACAATTAATTTCATTTCAAATAATGCGCAAGTACAATTTTATGGTAGGAATTTAGTCACTTAAAGTTCAATATTACCTCATAAAATGTCTTTTTAATAACAATTAAGTTTGTTTCAAATAATGCGCAAGTACAATTTTATGGTAGGAATTTAGTCACTTAAAGTTCAAGATTACCATTCATAGGTAGCAGGAAGTGAGCAGTAAATGTAGAGTCTGCCTATCACATAGTGTCATCCTGTCTTACATGCATCTTTTGACTATATTCATAATTGCTCATTTCATGATGGACGAGAAACTTGAGGGGAGAGCAAGCGTTAAACTCAGGAAACTGGTGATTGAAATGCTGAAGCGGGCCTACAGCAATGAAGCACTGGGGTGAGTGAACTGTTTTTGAGTAGCACTTGCTCTTCAGGAATGATCAGACATCAATGGGGACCAGAGTGACCCTCAATAAGCCCTACCCTTGAAAATGTCAAAGTGTGTATCAGAAACCCCATTAATGGTGTCAATTTGTCATTTGGATCAGTTCACGCAATCCTCACACCCAACAAGAAAACGCACCACTTTTTCTTTTTGTACTTCACCGGCAGAATCATTGCTTCACCCCTCCACCACTACTGACCAGGTTTTGCTGTCTGTGACTTTCTTGATATAAAGTTCAAGTTGAAAAGTGGCCACTTTGACTCTATGGAGGAAATCCAGCATATGCCGCTTGACATGCTCGACAGAGTGGAACTTTTAGAGAGTGTTACAACCATAGCCAAATTTAAAGGAAGGATATATAAAGTTTTTATACTCTGTCCGTCTTGTTCTCTCTTATATAAATAAAGACACTGTGGAATAGATAGAGTTTGAGGTAATGGACTTCTAGACTTGAGTTCAAATCTGTTTGCATTTCACAAAGGACTAAATACCCTTGATAAAGGTATTAATCCAACTACTCTCTCCCTTAACTATGGGTAAATAGTAGGGCAGATTGGGATCTTTAATCTTGGTTAGGTAACTAGTCTAGAAGAAGGGGAATTCTGAATTCAAACCTGTTAAACTCCATTTCAGAAATTGACCTTGTGTCACATCCTACTCATGTGGAGGGGTTGGTATATATATATATATATTGGTTAGGAGGTTGATTTAGAAGGCTATCACAATGCAGTTTGGAATAAATAAAAAATAATAATACGGTAACAATGGTGTTGTGTGTTGACCTGTATTTTTATTCTTTCTTGAATTTTCGAGGTAATACCTCTTTATCAAAAGAATTGAACTGAAGCAATACAGCTATGGCATTTCTTCACAAATGAATTTTTTTTTGAAAATGATGTTATTTTTTAAATAACTGTATTCTCGTGTGAGCGTGAATGCGTTTATTTTTGTTTGTACGTGTGCGTATGTTGTAATGCGCGTGACATTGAAAATGCGTGTTGGTTGTAACGTTAAGACTGTATCCTAGCGCGGAATTTTGTACGTGTGTATGTGCGAATGAAAAAGTGTATTTGTGTTATATATATATATATACATATATATATATAAGAGATTTATCCAAAACTTGGTAGTAAGGGATGATTCTACCATACCCCTAAGAAGCCAAAACTTGAGATGTATCTCTTTTTTCTCATTCGACTTCCTGTCACCATGTTGACAATCTTATATTGTTCAAATTTTTTTATTTTTTTGTTTTTGTTTGAATTTATTTTTAAAATTCTACTTTTTGTTTTTTGAGAAGTGCAATTCAAAAGTAAATTGATCCCCATCTGATGAGACTGAATTTTGGGGAGCTATATTAAATCAACTTAGATTTATATAGGAACCAATTTTGGTCGAAATAAATTTATTATGGAATTACGGTGTTGAGTTCTTCCTTCCTTTCTATGATATATATATATATATATATATATATATATATAAAGTTCTTCATAGAAGTCTTGGATGTTTTGGATCTTAAGATTTTTTTTTAAACACATTTATATGATAACAGTATATCTTTGCAATTTGCAAGAAATTGTTTTATTTATATAAAAAATTATTTCAAGAATTTCTATCAAATACTGATAATTATATGGTTTCAAGTGATTATTTCTATTTAATAGTCATTTGTTTTTATACTGTTATATGGTTTAGAATAACTAGTATTAATCCTGAGTACAAAATTATAGCTTCCAGTAACTATTATTGATACAAATAGTAACCGCCCTGTCGGCTGGGGCGTTAAAATGCACCGACTGCACCTCTGCAGAGGGGTAAGACTCCCCCAATGGGGCCACCTGTTGGCCGTGGGTGGCGACCCGTGATGCTTAAGGATAGAGCTCAGGTGGATGAGCAGTTCATAACATGCAATACTCCACTTTGGCCCTATCTTGGGCTAGACGGGCGGTCGGAGAGCCCCCCTCCGATCAATCGGCTGGTCACGTCAAGCCCTAGCACCTATATGATTTTCCCAACCCTATTGCCCTTATGGCAAGCCCCAACCCCTTTTTATCATATGGGTGCTAGAAGGCGGTGGCTGCGGGTCTACATGTCCTGGGAATGACGTTAAACTCTATCTGATGGTGAGGTCCCAGTTTTGGAGGTTTGTGGAATGTGGAGCACCCCTTCATCACCATTGCTCCCTGGTCCACTCTGACCCTGAGTAGTAGTACCTGTTAGGGTCCCATCTATGGGTTAAATAGAAAAATGTATTTATAAAAAAATTGTATTATCCATTAAGAATTGATTTATTTCAAAACTTTATTGGCATTAAATGACCCACTGAGGTTGATATGCCATAAAACAAAACAAACCAAACCAAACAAATAGTATACAGTTATATGGTATCAAGTATTCCTATGTAATACTAATTATTTTTAAACAGATCTGCTTAACCCATTGATGGTACCCTAACAGGTACTACCATAGTGGACCTGGAAGTAATTGCAATGAAGTAGTCACTCCACACTTTTCATAGATCTAAAATGGGAGGCTTATCAGATGCAGTTTAGTGCCATGAGGGAGGTCTTACCCTTCGGCAGGAGATGCAGTCAGTATATTCTAAGACACACCAACAGAGCTATGTATATATGTGAGTGTCTATGTGTCTGGGTGTATGTGCATGTGCGTGCGTGCGTGTGTGTGTGTGTGTGTGTGTGTGTGAGTGTGTGTGTGTGTGCACAAAAAGGTAATTTATGAGGAAGTGCGTCCCGGTTCCCTGCCTCCGAAATTGCTGCCCGGTGAATTTTAAAATAACGACCCCAAGCTTCTGCAAGTTTCATTGTGTTAAATATAGGGGGGAGGTAAATTTCATGGGATAAAATAGGTGTTACCTATTGTTTATCTATCTATCTATCTATCTCAGTCTATTCAAAACTATCCATCTTCATATCTATCTATCTATTAAATACTAAGATTTTCTTTTATTACGATAAATAAACAAGAATTACGATAAATAAACCAGAATTATGAAAAATTACGATAAATAAACACGAAGTACGACAAATTTCTATAAATAAACAAGAATTAAAACAAAAACAGATCCCGCCCCTAAAATACATTTAACGCCCTATGTTGGTTGTTTTCTTTCAAGTAACACCGATGTGGCGCTGAAACTTGGGGTCATTATTTTAAAATTCACCGGGCAGCAATTTTGGAGGCAGGGGACCAGGACGCACTTCCTCATAAATTACCCACAAAAATGAACATGCACATACATATACCTGTTTTGACTTCATGGAATATCTCGTATTAATTAATGTTCTTCTTTTAACGAAGGATGGGATTATTTTTTTTATATCTAAAAAATCAAGTTTTATCTGTTGGATATATAACACACAAAAATATTTGCTATAATATAGATATATACATATACTAACAGGAGGCGTGCGGTCTAATGGTTAAAGTCGTAGAAAATGGACTTGTCAACCAGAGTTCAATTCCTGGACGAAGCTGTTGGAATTTCACATGGCACTAATACCCTTGGGAAAGGTATGAATCCAATTCTCCCTCCAGCTATGGGTAAATAGCAGGGCAGACTGAACTCTTTAACCATGGCTAGGTAACCAGTCTAGGAGAAGGAAAACTCTGAATTCAAACCTGTTAAACTCCGCTTAAGAAATTGACCTTGTGCAGCATCCCACTCATGCGGAGGGGTTGGTAATATATATATACTAACAGGAGGCACATGGTGAATCGGTTAGAGTCATAGGAAATGAACTTGTCGATCCAAGTTCAAATACTGGATAAGGTTGTTTGCAATTCGCATAGTGCTAATGCCCTTGGGAAAGGTACAAACTCAACCACTCTCCCTCCAGCTATGGGTAAATAGTAGAGCAGACTAGGCTCTTTAACCTTGGTAACTAGTCTAGGAGAATGAAGTATTGTTACACACTGGACCCGTCAAAGAACACAAACACTTGTATTTAGGAAAATGTAAGATGAGATGTTTATTTTCCCCAGTTGTGTACAGCTGAGAGTCGTTGGCAGGGTTACACAACGTGGAGCCTTCGGGAGTTCTTTTCAAGTGATCTTGGTTTTTGAGCAAAAATAATGAAGGTTTGATTTATATTGGTGAAGATACTTAAAAAAATAAAATTTAAATGATAATAGCATAGTTTTTTTTTGTTTTGCATTTAATATTTTAAATAGTAGACATTAATTTTTATTTTCAGAGTGGCTGGATCAACGCAACGTCTTTTGTTTTTACATAGGGATTTTAATGGGGCAAGGATCCAACTCGCGATTCAATAATAATGAATTTGTGAGACTAAATTTTTTGCCTCCCCCACTACCCATTAATGACAAAGAGAATATATATACACATTAAATATCACCAGGGCTTGGTTTTTTGAGCAAAAATAATGAAGGCTTGATTTATATTCTTGAAGATCATTAAAAAAATAAAATTTAAATAGATAGAGCATTTTTTTTTGTATTTAATATTTTAGATAGGGTACATTGAATTTTCTTTTTAGAGTATTTGTGCAATTTGTTTCTGACACCCCACCAGGCCGGAGGAACGCAAGGTCTTTTTTACGTTGGGATTTTAATGGGGCATCGTGATTTAGTAATAATGGATCAGCGAGACTACCTTTTTTTTCCCCAGCCACAACCCAGGTGATGCCGAGTAGCTGCTTCTAGTCACCAAATAAAAATAAAATGAAGAATAATGTTTTCATTTACAACAATCAGTAATATCTAAAATTAAATTACAATTTCTTGCGTTCATTTAATTTTTCTAAAAGACACAAATTCCTTAGAATATCTTCATCTCTTCCTTCTTCTTTTTTCCTCCTCTTTTTCATAAAGACTCTATCTTTTTCATAAAGCAAAATTAATGATGTTCAAAAAGTAAATATGGCTGATGGTAAGTGTGAGGGTAGTAGTTGTGGATTTACAAAAAAAAAAAAATTAAACAATATCTTCAAAGAACAATATTGTATTTTTCAAAACTTATTTTTACTTTTTTTTTCTTTTTTTAAATTATTTTTTTCTTTGTTGAATTTTTTATTATTTTAGATTCTTTTCTTTATTTTAATTCCGTTCTTGTGTTCCTCTTCTTGGCTCTTCAGTCATTCTTTATAACTTTTAGCAGTGAAAATATTTCACCCTCAAGGCCTATTGACAATGCAACATTCTCTGCAGTGTGAGAGAGAGAGAGAGAGAGAGAGAGAGAGAGAGAGAGAGTTCCACCATTGGAATGTTATGACTGGATCTTCAAGCATTATTTCAGTGACTCACCAATGCATTGGATTCTGTCTCTTTACCCCCCCCCCCCCCCCCCCCCCGCTTTTTCTTCTTTTACCATTTTCAACAGAACATTTTTCAAGTGCAAGCAGCCCCCTTGAGAATTCAGAATTTTTCTGGAATTGGTTCACTTGGAACGAAATAACCACCAACCATTTTTATAGAATTGGTAAATATTCGCAATGATTATTATTTAGTTAGTTACGCTTTTAAAAATGTTATTCTTTGATATTCTTTAATTCTTTTTATACTTTTTGATGAAAAAGTGACACATTGAATTCTTTTTATGCTGATACAGCAATTCATAAATATTTTCATTATAATCTAATCTCGTACATAGCTTTATCATACATAGATTAATACGTATATACATAGACTTTATTCAATTATAAAGCTTATGCATTCTAAGCTCTTTATAGAGCATATGTTTTAACTATAATATATCTAGCTGAAAAGATATTATTATACTCAGCTCTGTACAGACACTAGATGCCAAGTAGAAGACTTGTGAGATGCAATGACAGATATACATATTTTCCTTATAATCTAATCTCGTATACGGCTTTATCATGAATAATTAAAAAAAAAAGTAAAGTCCTCAGGGCGGCCTAAACTCGGTATCAGCCAGTCAGCGAGGGAGTCTATCCCCTTTTCAATAGCGCTAGACCAAGGAGATTGTTTTAGCGTCTGAGGTGGCGCGCCACACCTACCGTCAGCTCCTTACTTTACCACACAGATCCCTGTGCTACTCATATGCTGAGTTGGCAAGGACCGGTATTGAACTAGGAACCTTGTGGTTTCTAGCCGAACGCTCTACCGACTGAGCTAACCCGGCCCTATGCTAATTATAACTGACTATTATTATTACTAATCATAGTAAACTAATACACACTAATTGCAATACATACTAATTCTAATAAACTAAATAAATATAATAAATATATAACAACATAGAATTTATTCAATTATAGAGCTTATATGTTTTAAGCTATGGAGGCACGTGGTCTAATGGTTAGAGTCGTAGGAAATGGACTCGTCAACGCGAGTTCAATTCTTGGACGAAGCTGTTGGAATTTCACATGGCGCTAATACCCTTGGGAAAGGTATGAATCCAATTCTCCCTCCAGCTATGGGTAAATAGCAGGGCAGACTGAGCTCTTTAACGATGGCTAGGTAACCAGTCTAGGAGAAGGAAAACTCTGAATTCAAACCTGTTAAACTCCGCTTAAGAAATTGACCTTGTGTCGCATCCTGCTCAGGCAGAGGGGTTGGTAAATATATATATGTTTTAAGCTCTTTATAGAGCATATGTTTTAACTATAATATATCTAGCTGAAAAGATATTATTATACTCAGCCCTGTACAGACACTAGATGCCAAGTAGAAGACTTGCAAGATGCAATGACAGATATACATATTTTCCTTATAATCTAATCTTGTATACGGCTTTATCATGAATAAATAAAAAAAGTAAAGTCGTCGGGGCGGCCTAAAGTCAGTATCAGCCAGTCAGCGAGGGAGTCTATCCCCTTTTCAATAGCGCTAGACCAAGGAGATTGTTTTAGCGTCTGAGGTGGAGCACCACACCTAATCTAATCTTGTATATGGCTTTATCATGAATAAATACATAGACATTATTCAATTATAGAGTTTATTATATGTTTTAAATATAAGGAACAGCTGAGAGGTCTCAAGCTTAATATATCTAGCTCAAAAGATATTATTATACTCAACTCTGTACAGACACTAGATGCCATGTAGAAGACTTGCAAGGTGCAATGAGAGATATTCTGACACAGCAATTCATAAATATTTTCCTTATAATTTAATCTTGTATACAGCTTTATCAAAAATAAATATATAGACATTTTTCAATTATAGAGCTTATTATACGTTTCAGATATAAGGAACAGTTGAGAGGTTTCAGACCTAATATATCTAGCTGAAAAGATATTATTATCAGCTCTGTACAGAGAGTAGATGCCATGCAGAAGACTTGCTCGGTGCAATGACAGATAGGGACGTGTGGCGAGAGAGAATTATGGGAATCTGTGCTATCAGCATGACTTGATGATAATGATTGGGTTATAAAAACTTATGTATACTAATTATTACTAATTATTATTACTACTAATCATAATAAACTAATACAGATTTAATGAATGTTTAGATATTTGATTATAATAAACTAATGTATACTAATTACAATAAACAAATACATACTAATTATAATAAACTAATGCTTAATATCCCCTTTTTGTTAGTGCTAGACTAGGGAGATTGTTTATTTTTCTGAGGTAGAGTGCCACACCTACTGTCAGGCTAACACTTCACTGCAGAGATCAGATTACCCAAGCTGTGTTACTCATATGCTGAGTTGGTGGGGATCAGTATCAAATCCAAAACCTTGTGATTCCTAGGTGAATGCTCTACCAACTGAGCTAAACCAGTATAACAAACTAATGCATACTAATTATAATAATCTGATACATACTAATTATAACAAATGCATATCAATTATAATAAACTAATGCATATTAATCATAATAAACTAATAAGTACTAATTATAATAATGTAATACATAGAAGGCTGCGGAACAGTGCACATCCTCCTGATGACCCCCCCCCCAAAAAAAAAAACCAACAAAAAACACCAAACATAACAAGTAACTATGGAGTAGAAGTTCTCACTGGTTTTGCTAATTAATCGAGGAGCCTCCTACAGTCAGTTTGCTTTCTGGTAAGTTTCATTACTTATCAAGTAACTTCCTTCCCCTAATAATAAACTAATACATACTAACAATAATACACTAATTTGTAATATATAATTCATTAACCAAAGCCTTATCATTTATAACTGAGATTTTTAAATTTCAAAAGAAAAAAATTAACAGATTATTTTTAATAAAATTGAATACATTTTTCTGTTCTTAAGAATAGAGGTATGTTTATAAAAATTATTCCTGATTATCATGTTTCAGTTCCAAAAAATTCGTTTGCTCGTTGATGTATTGTCAATTCTTTCAAATTCTTTAAGTCCTGTACCACCTCATTCCACCCGGCTGGAAGTCTATTCCATTTC
>CM042166.1:83535990-83558490 GCA_023376005.1 Doryteuthis pealeii
ACGTTCGCCAAACTCAGCGTTATGAGTAGCACAGGGGATAGTGCGGTAAAGTAAGGAGCTGATGGTAGGTGTGGCGCTCCACCCTCAGATGCCTAAAAAAACAATTCCTTGGTCTAGGCTATTTGAAAAGGGGATTAGACTTCCCTCGGCTTGGACTGGCTGATACCGACTTTTAGGCCGGATCCGTCAACTTTTATTTTATTATATTATTATCAAGTATATTTTCAAATGAGTCTCTTTCTCTATTACCATGATTCCCCAAAAATAAGACCAATGTGCAAAATAAGAGTAGTGCTATTTTTTCAGGAGGATTTTTTAATAACCTTTCCCTTTAAAATAAAGCCCTTGTGGTTGGCCTTGTATTTTTGCTCATTTGTGGACTTCTGTTACATAATCATTACGATACCTAATGATTATACAATCAGTGTTAGAAATCCATATTTAGTGCAGCTTGATGGCCTTTGAGGAGTGAGTGACAAGTAATATTTACTACATAAATGCATTGGAAGTAATTTTAACTACATAAATGAATTGGAAGTGATTTTACTACATAAATGCCATTGGGAAGTAATTTTTACTACATTAATGCATTTGGAAGAATTTTAATACATTAAATGCATTCGAAGTAATTTTACTTACATTAAATGCATTGGAAGTGATTTACTACATAAATGCATTAGAATAATTTTACTTACATAAATGGCATTAGAAAGTAATTTTTACTACAATAAATGCATTGGAAGAATATTTAATACATAAATGGCCATTCGAAGTTATTTTACTTACATAAATGCATTGAAGTAATTTTTAGACATAAATTGCATTAGAAGAATTTACTACATAAATGCATCTGGAAGTTTGATTTTTACTACATAAAATGCATTGGGAAGTTAATTTTACTAAATAAATGCATTGGAAAGTAATTTACTAACATTTAAATGCATTGGAAGTATTTTACTACATACAATGCATTGGGAAGTAATTTTACTACATTAAAATGCATTTGAAGTAATTTTACTTACATTTTAATTGCATGGAAGTAATTTTTTACTACATAAAATTGCATTGGAAAGGTAATTTTACTACATAAAATGCATTTGAAAGTAATTTTTTACTTAACATCAAATGCATTTGGAAGTAATTTTACTACATAAAATGCATTGTGAAGTGATTTTACTAATAAATGCATTTGGAAGTAATTACTTACATAAATGCATTGGAGTGAATTTTACTACATAAAATGCCATTGGAAGTAATTTTTACTTAACATAAATGCAATTGGAAGTAAATTTTTTACTTACATTAAATGCATTTGGAAGTAATTTTACTACATTTAAATGCATTGGAGTAATTTTTACTACATAAATTGCATTTGGAAAGTAATTTACTACATAAATGCATTGGAAAGTAATTTTTACTACATAAAATGCATTGGAAGTAATTTTACTACATAAATGCATTGGAAGTATTTTTACTACATAAATGCATTGGAAGTAATTTTACTACATAAATGCATTGAAGTAATTTTACTACATAAATGCATTGGAAGTGATTTTACTACATAAATGCATTGGAAGTAATTTTACTACATAAATGCACTGGAACTGATTTTACTACATAAATGCATGGAATTGAAGTAATTTTACTACATAAATGCATTGGAAGTAATTTACTACATAAATGCATTGGAAGTAATTTTACTACATAAATGCACTGGAACTGATTTTACTACATAAATGCATTGGAAGTAATTTTACTACATAAATGCATTAGAAGTAATTTTACTACATAAATGCATTAGAAGTAATTTTACTACATAAATGCATTGGAAGTAATTTTACTACATAAATGCATTGGAACTGATTTTACTACATAAATGTGTTACATAATCATTAGATACCTAATGATTATGACAATAGTGTAGAAATTATATTAGTGCAGCTGATGGCCTTGAGAGTGAGTGACAGCGTTTGGGATGATCGTGAGAATCGGAAGCCGATAGAAGCCCCTTCCGGTTTAAGGAGTAAGCAGTTAGTTAGAGTTAGAACTTAGAAGCGAAGCTAGCAAGATGTGAGTCTCACTGCGTGATTGTCTGGTCTGGGGTTCTACGAATAAAGTAACATCATTGTAAATCGAAGTCTTGTGGTTATTACTAAAAGCTAAAAATGACACAGGGCTTCTGATAACAAGAAATCCCTACCAACAGAAACCAGACCCGGAATCCTCAATAGAAGACCAGACGAGACCTTAGAAGATATACCAGACCAAGATAGATGATAGAAGAACCAAAGCCGGCCAGAAGAAGCTACGACCAGAGTAAGACGTAAGAAAGTATATAACATATAGATATTTAGTGCCGGTAAAGAAGGGTATGCAACACTTCTCTCTTTCTTTTTTTCTTTTTTGTGCCACCATAAAACCATCTCAATAAAAAGTCTGTGAATCTCAACTGGTGCCAGACGTTCTAGATCGAAACAGATGGAAAGCGACAAATGCTGTTACTCAACATCATCTCACTGTGAACTGACACGAAGGACATTTGCTGGAATCTAGGGCTCAGTAGGTAAAGCATCCAGCTAGGAATCACAGTTCCTGGTTTGATACTGGTCCTCACCAACTCAGCGTATAAGTAGCACTCATATGCTGTGCTGTAAAACAAGTTTTAGTTTAGTTTAGTTTGTTTTGTTTTACGGCATATCAACCTCAGTGGGTTATTTAATGCCGATAAAGTTTTGAAATAAATCAATTCTTAATGGATAATACAATTTTTTTATAAATACATTTTTCTATTTAACCCATAGATGGGACCCTAACAGGTACTACCATTCCGAGTCAGAGTGGACCAAGGAGCAATGGTAATGAAAGGTTGCTCCACATTCCCCAAACCTGGAACCTCACCATCAGATAGAGTTTAACGTCATTCCCAGGACATGTAGACCCGCAGACACCGCCTTCTAGCACTCATATGATAAAAAGGGGTTGGGGCTTGCCATAAGGGCAATAGGGTTGGGGGAATCATATTGGTGCTAGGGCTTGACATGACCAGCCGATTGATCGGAGGGGGCCTCTCCGACCGCCCGTCTAGCCCAAGATAGGGCGAAAGTGGAGTATTGCATGTCATGAACTGCTCATCCACCTGGGCTCTATCCTTAAGCATCACGGGTCGCCACCCACGGCCAACAGGTGGCCCCATTGGAGGAGTCTTACCCCTCTGCAGAGGTGCAGTTGGTGCATTCTAACACCCCAGCCGACAGGGCGGTGTAAAACAAGTAGCTGATGGTATGTGTCTCATCCACATCAGATGCTAAAATAATCTAATTTAGTGCTAGTGGAATGGAGATAGACTCCCTTGCTTTCTGGTTGATACCGACATTAGGCCAGCCTGACAACTTTTTATATACTATCAAATACATGTTCAAATATGTCTCTTTCTCTACTACGGTGCTTCCCGCAAAAATAAGACCAATCTGCAAAATAAGAGTAGTGCAATTTTTCAGTATGATTTTTATATATATATTAACAACTCCCCCGCACGAGCAGGATACGACACAAGGTCAATTTCTTAAGCGGAGTTCAACAGGTTTGAATTCAGAGTTTTCCTTCTCCTAGACTGGTTACCTAGCCATGGTTAAAGAACCCAGTCTGCCTTAATATTTACCCATAGCTGGAGAGAGAGTAGAATTCATACCTTTCCCAAGGGTATTAGCGCTAAGTGAAATGCAATTACCACGTCCAGGATTTGAACTCATGGCAACGAGTCCATTTCCCATGACTTTAACCATTACACCACGCGCTTCCTTTTTTTTATATAAACCCTCTCCTTAAAATAAGCCCTAATTGAGAGCGGCAGGCAAACAAAAGAAATGATATCTTCCTGGATGCAGAGCACACACTTGTCTTCATCAATGATCAAGACGATGTGCATTTGCTTCGGCTATTTATTTGGACGCTCAGGAAATGCTGCAACTACACACCCACACCCACACCCACACCCACCCATAAATTCCAAACTTTCCTGATCGAGATAAATAAGATGAAATTTTTGGTTAATGAATTTTTGAATAAAACAACATGTTTATCATAAATAAATATAAATAATTTTGGCTGACTGTTCAAATAGGTCGGAAAATTAAAACTGAAAGTTTTTTGGTGGTCCCCAATGACAGTTTAACTACAGTCTATGAATTAACATTTTGCGAATTGGGTTACGGTTTTAGGGGATAAAGGTTGTTTTTAATTACGTATTGCTTTAAAAAGAATAAATAAATTAATGTAAATAATTTTTTGTAATTTATGTTTATTTTAGATTTTGTAATTTTCTACTTCATAATATCTAATTTCAAAAATATGAGGAATAAGACATCCTCTGAAAATAAAACCTAGTGTTATATTTTAGAGACAAAAATAAGATAAACCCTGTCTTATTTTGGGGGAAACACAGTTTTAGTCAGATCACACAGAAAGAAATCTTATTTATTTATCAACTCTTTTATAGATAATTAAAAAGTGATTATATACAATATGTGGTTTTAAGTTTCATGCGTAAAAAATATTTTAGCACAATCATCAGACAGAATGTTTCAGAAACAATATATATATATATTTACCAACTCCTCCTCATGAGTAGGATATGACATGAGGTCAATTTTTTAAGTGGAGTTTACCAGGTTTGAATTCAGAGTTTTCAAATTTTCTTTTTAGTGGCCACTCTAAGTTTTTAAATAATTCAAGAGGTATAATTTATGGTATCATTTAGCTATATATATATATATATATATATATATATATATATTATAGGGCCGGGTTAGCTCAGTCGGTAGAGCGTTCAGCTAGAAACCAAAAGATGCCTAGTTCAATACCAACCCTCGCCAACTCAGCGTATGAGTAGCACAGGGATCTGTGCGGTAAAGTAAGGAGCTGATGGTAGGTGTGATGCTCCACCTCAGACGCAAAAACAATCTCCTTGGTCTAGCATGAGTAAAAAGGGGATAGACTCCCTCACTGATTGGCTGATACCGATTTTAAGCCACCCTGGCAACTTCATATATATATATTTTTACCAGCCCCTGCGCACGAGCAGGATGTGACACAAGGTCAATTATTTAAGTGAGTTTAACAGGTTTGAATTCAGAGTTTTCCTTCTCCTAGACTGGTTACCTAGCTAAGGTTAAAGAGCCCAGTCCACCCTACTATTTACCCATAGCTGGAGGGATAATAATTGGATTCATCATCATATATTCAGTCATCCACAGGCTGTTCTGTTTCTATATATCACAACTCCTCAATACGGCTAGACTTAGCAGGCTACCACCAGCTGGTATCAAAACCGTCTGAATCTTCATCAGTCAATCCCTAACCACTCGGCTATCAGCACATCCATCAGTGGTAGAGGGATATATATATAGAGAGAGATAGAGAGAGATAGAGAGAGAGAGACAGACAGACAGACAGACAAAGAAAGAGAGAGATGATACAATCAAAAGATTGTAAGACTGTACCTATTGCAGGCCGGTAATCTTGAACTTTAAGTGACTAAATTCTGACAAAGGGACTTAACTCTCGTTGCTTTGAGAATTAAGTCCTTTAACGACTAAAATGAGAGTTAATTACCTTTGTTCTTTTTCCGAGAAGAAGCTTGTAAACAATGGCAGCCATCTTTGATTCAACATAATTTTCATGGAGAAAATAACACTTTTCAAATCCATTTTAATGCATGTTTTTAACTCCAAAATATCATAAAATGTCTTTTTAATAACAATTAAGTTCATTTCAAATAATGCGCAAGTACAATTTTATGGTAGGAATTTAGTCACTTAAAGTTCAAGATTACCATTCATAGGTAGCAGGAAGTGAGCAGTAAATGTAGAGTCTGCATATCACATAGTGTCATCCTGTCTTACATGCATCTTTTGACTATATTCATAATTGCTCATTTCACGATGGACGAGAAACTTGAGGGGAGAGCAAGCGTTAAACTCAGGAAACTGGCAATTGAAATGTTGAAGCGGGCCTACAGCAATGAAGCACTGGGGTGAGTGAACTGTTTTTGAGTAGCACTTGCTCTTCAAGAATGATCAGACATCAATGGGGACCAGAGTGACCCTCAATAAGCCCATCCCTTGAAAATGTCAAAGTGTGTATCAGAAACCCCATTAATGGTGTCAATTTGTCATTTGGATCAGTTCACGCAATCCTCACACCCAACAAGAAAACACACCACTTTTTCTTTTTGTACTTCACCGGCATAATCATTGCTTCACCCCTCCACCACTACTGACCAGGTTTTGCTGTCTGTGACTTTCTTGATATAAAGTTCAAGTTGAAAAGTGGCCACTTTGACTCTATGGAGGAAATCCAGCATATGCCGCTTGACATGCTCGACAGAGTGGAACTTTTAGAGAGTGTTACAACCATAGCCAAATTTAAAGGAAGGATATATAAATTTTTAATACTCTGTCCGTCTTGTTCTCTCTTATATAAATAAAGACACTGTGGAATAGATAGAGTTTGAGGAAATGGACTTGTCGACTTGAGTTCAAATCTGTTTGCATTTCACAAAGGACTAAATACCCTTGATAAAGGTATGAATCCAACTACTCTCTCCCTTAACTATGGGTAAATAGTAGGGCAGACTGGGATCTTTAATCTTGGTTAGGTAACTAGTCTAGAAGAAGGAGAATTCTGAATTCAAACCTGTTAAACTCCATTTCAGAAATTGACCTTGTGTCACATCCTACTCATGTGGAGGGGTTGGTATATATATATATATATATATATATATATATTTGTTAGGAGGTTGATTTAGAAGGCTATCACAATGCAGTTTGGAATAAATAAAAAATAATAATACGGTAACAATGGTGTTGTGTGTTGACCTGTATTTTTATTCTTTCTTGAATTTTCGAGGTAATACCTCTTTATCAAAAGAATTGAACTGAAGCAGTCCAGCTATGGCATTTCTTCCCAAATGAATTTTTTTTGAAAATGATGTTATTTTTTAAATAACTGTATTCTCGTGTGAGCGTGAATGCATTTATTTTTGTTTGTACGTGTGCGTATGTTGTAATGCGCGTGAAATTGAAAATGCGTGTTGGTTGTGATGTTAAGACTGTATCCTAGCGCGGGATTTTGTACGTGGGTATGTGCGAATGAAAAAGTGTATTTGTGTTATATATATATATATTATATATATATATATATATATATATATATAAGAGATTTATCCAAAACTTGGTAAGGGATGATTCTACGATACCCCTAAGAAGCCGAAACTTGAGATGTATCTCTTTTTTCTCATTTGACTTCCTGTTACCATGGTGACAATCTTATATTGTTAAAATTTTTTTAATTTTTTTGTTTTTGTTTGAATTTATTTTTTAAATTCCACTTTTTGTTTTTTGAGAAGTGCAATTCAAAAGTAAATTGATCCCCATCTGATGAGACTGAATTTTGGGGAGCTATATTAAATCAACTTAGATTTATATAGGAACCAATTTTGGTCGAAATAAATTTATTATGGAATTACCGTGTTGAGTTTTTCCTTCCTTTCTATGATATATATATATATATATAAAGTTCTTCATAGAAGTCTTGGATGTTTTGGATCTTAAGATTTTTTTTTTAAACACATTTATATGATAACAGTATATCTTTGCAATTTCCAAGAAATTGTTTTATTTAAATAAAAAATTATTTCAAGAATTTCTATTAAATACTGATAATTATATGGTTTCAAGTGATTATTTCTATTTAATAGTCATTTGTTTTTATACTGTTATATGGTTTAGAATAACTAGTATTAATCCTGAGTACAAAATTATAGCTTCCAGTAACTATTATTAATACAAATAGTAACCGCCCTGTCGGCTGAGGCGTTAGAATGTCCCGACTGCACCTCTGCAGAGGGGTAAGACTCCCCCAATGGGGCCATCTGTTGGCCATGGGTGGCAACCCGTGATGCTTAAGGATAGAGCCCAGGTGGATGAGCAGTTCATGACTTGCAATACTCCACTTTCGCCCTATCTTGGGCTAGACGGGCAGTCGGAGAGGCCCCCTCCGATCAATCGGCTGGTCACGTCAAGCCCTAGCACCTATATGATTTTCCCAACCCTATTGCCCTTATGGCAAGCCCCAACCCCTTTTTATCATATGGGTGCTAGAAGGCGGTGGCTGCGGGTCTACATGTCCTGGAATGACGTTAAACTCTATCTGATGGTGAGTTCCAGTTCTGGAGGTTTGGGGAATGTGGAGCACCCCTTCATCACCATTGCTCCCTGGTCCACTCTGACCCGGAGTGGTAGTACCTGTTAGGGTCCCATCTATGGGTTAAATAGAAAAATGTATTTATAAAAAAATTCTATTATCCATTAAGAATTGATTTATTTCAAAACTTTATTGGCATTAAATGACTCACTGAGGTTGATATACCGTAAAACAAAAAAAACCAAACCAAACAAATAGTATACAGTTATATGGTATCAAGTATTACTATGTAATACTAATTATTTTTAAACAGATCTGCTTAACCCATTGATGGTACCCTAACAGGTACTACCATAGTGGACCTGGAAGTAATTGCAATGAAGTAGTCACTCCACACTTTTCATAGATCTAAAATGGGAGGCTTATCAGATGCAGTTTAGTGCCATGAGGGAGGTCTTACCCTTCGGCAGGAGATACAGTCAGTATATTCTAAGACACACCAACACAGCTATGTATATATGTGAGTGTCTATGTGTCTGGGTGTATGTGCATGTGCGTGTGTGTGTGTGTGTGTGTGTGTGTGTGTGTGTGTGTGTTTGTGTGTGTGTGTGTGTGCACAAAAAGGGTAATTTATGAGGAACTGCGTCCCGGTCCCTTCCCCCGAAATTGCTGCCCGGTGAATTTTAAAATAACGACCCCCAAGCTTCTGCAAGTTTCATTGTGTTAAATATAGCGGGGATGTAAATTTCACGGGGTAAAATAGGTGTTACCTATTGTTTATCTATCTATCTATCTCAGTCTATTCAAAACTATCCATCTTCATATCTATCTATGTATTAAATACTAAGATTTTCTTTTATTACGATAAATAAACAAGAATTACGATAAATAAACAAGAATTATGACATATTACAGTAAATAAACCAGAATTATGACAAATTACGATAAATAAACATGAAGTACGACAAATTTCTATAAATAAACAAGAATTAAGACAAAAACAGATCCCGCCCCTAAAATACATTTAACGCCCTATGTTGGTTGTTTTCTTTCAAGTAACACCGATGTGGCGCCGAAGCTTGGGGACATTATTTTAAAATTCACCGGGCAGCAATTTCGGAGGCAGGGGACCGGGACGCACTTCCTCATAAATTACCCACAAAAATGAACATGCACATATATATACCTGTTTTGACTTCATGGAATATTTCGTATTAATTAACGTTCTTCTTTTAAGGAAGGATGGGATTATTTTTTTTATATCTAAAAAATCAAGTTTTATCTGTTGGATATATAACACACAAAAATATTTGCTATAATATAGATATATATATATACTAACAGGAGGCGTGTGGTCTAATGATTAGAGTCGTAGAAAATGGACTTGTCAACACGAGTTCAATTCCTGGACGAAGCTGTTGGAATTTCACATGGCGCTAATACCCTTGGAAAAGGTATGAATCCAATTCTCCCTCCAGCTATGGGTAAATAGCAGGGCAGACTGGGCTCTTTAACGATGGCTAGGTAACCAGTCTAGGAGAAGGAAAACTCTGAATTCAAACCTGTTAAACTCCGCTTAAGAAATTGACCTTGTGTCGCATCCTGCTCAGGCAGAGGGGTTGGTAAATATATATATGTTTTAAGCTCTTTATAGAGCATATGTTTTAACTATAATATATCTAGCTGAAAAGATATTATTATACTCAGCCCTGTACAGACACTAGATGCCAAGTAGAAGACTTGCAAGATGCAATGACAGATTTTTACTAACAGGAGGCACATGGTGAATCGGTTAGAGTCATAGGAAATGGACTTGTCGATCCAAGTTCAAATACTGGATAAGGTTGTTTGCAATTCGCATAGTGCTAATGCCCTTGGGAAAGGTACAAACTCAACCACTCTCCCTCCAGCTATGGGTAAATAGTAGAGCAGACTAGGCTCTTTAACCTTGGTAACTAGTCTAGGAGAATGAAGTATTGTTACACACTGGACCCGTCAAAGAACACAAACACTTGTATTTAGGAAAATGTAAGATGAGATGTTTATTTTCCCCAGTTGTGTACAGCTGAGAGTCGTTGGCAGGGTTACACAATGTGGAGCCTTCGGGAGTTCTTTTCAAGTGATCTTGGTTTTTGAGCAAAAATAATGAAGGTTTGATTTATATTGGTGAAGATATTTAAAAAAATAAAATTTAAATGATAATAGCATAGTTTTTTTTTGTTTTGCATTTAATATTTTAAATAGTAGACATTAATTTTTATTTCCAGACTGGCTGGATCAACACAACGTCTTTTGTTTTTACATAGGGATTTTAATGGGGCAAGGATCCAACTCGCGATTCAATAATAATGAATTTGTGAGACTAAATTTTTTACCTCCCCCACTACTCATTAATGAGAAAGAGAATATATATACACAATAAATATCAGCAGGGCTTGGTTTTTGAGCAAAAATAATGAAGGCTTGATTTATATACTTGAAGATCATTAAAAAATAAAATTTGAATAGATAAAGCATTTTTTTTTTGTATTTAATATTTTAGATCGGGTACATTGAATTTTCTTTTTAGAGTATTTGTGCAATTTGTTTCTGACACCCCAACAGGCTGGAGGAACGCAAGGTCTTTTTTACGTTGGGATTTTAATGGGGCATCGTGATTTAGTAATAATGGATCAGCGAGACTACCTTTTTTTTTCCCCAGCCACAACCCAGGTGATGCCGAGTAGCTGCTTATAGTCACCAAATAAATTAAAATGAAGAATAATGTTTTCATTTACAACAATCAGTAATATCTAAAATTAAATTACAATTTCTTGCGTTCATTTAATTTTTCTAAAAGACACAAATTCCTTAGAATAGCTTCATCTCTTTCTTCTTCTTCTTTTTCCTCCTCTTCTTCATAAAGACTCTATCTTTTCATAAAGCAAAATTAATGATGTTCAAAAAGTAAATATGGCTGATGGTAAGTGTGAGGGTAGTAGTTGTGGATTTACAAAAAAAAAAAGATAAAAATATCTTCAAAGAACAATATTGTATTTTTCAAAACTTATTTTTACTTTTTTTTTCTTTTTTTAAATTATTTTTTTCTTTGTTGAATTTTTATTATTTTAGATTCTTTTCTTTATTTTAATTCCGTTCTTGTGTTCCTCTTCTTGGCTCTTCAGTCATTCTTTATAACTTTTAGCAGTGAAAATATTTCACCCTCAAGGCCTATTGACAATGCAACATTCTCTGCAGTGTGAGAGAGAGAGAGAGAGAGAGAGAGAGAGAGAGAGAGAGAGAGAGAGAGTTCCACCATTGGAATGTTATGACTGGATCTTCAAGCATTATTTCAGTGACTCACCAATGCATTGGATTCTGTCTCTTTACCCCCCTCCCCCCCCCCGCGCTTTTTCTTCTTTTACCATTTTCAACAGAACATTTTTCAAGTGCAAGCAGCCCCCTTGAGAATTCAGAATTTTTCTGGAATTGGTTCACTTGGAACGAAATAACCACCAACCATTTTTATAGAATTGGTAAATATTCGCAATGATTATTATTTAGTTAGTTACGCTTTTAAAAATGTTATTCTTTGATATTCTTTAATTCTTTTATACTTTTTGATGAAAAAGTGACACATTGAATTCTTTTTATGCTGATACAGCAATTCATAAATATTTTCATCATAATCTAATCTCGTACATAGCTTTATCATACATAGATTAATACATAAATACATAGACTTTATTCAATTATAGAGCTTATACATTCTAAGCTCTTTATAGAGCATATGTTTTAACTATAATATATCTAGCTGATTGGTTTGTTTGATTTGTTTTGTTTTACGGCATATCAACCTTAGTGGGTCATTTAATGCCAATAAAGTTTTGAAATAAATTCATTCTTAAATGGATAATACAATTTTTTTTATAAATACATTTTTTATTTAACCCATAGATGGACCCTAACAGGTTGGGGAGGGAGGTGGTGATGAAGGGGTGCTCCACATTCCCCAAACCTCCAAAACTGGAACCTCACCATCAGATAGAGTTTAACGTCATTCCCAGGACATGTAGACCCGCAGCCACCGCCTTCTAGCACCCATATGATAAAAAGGGGTTGGGGCTTGCCATAAGGACAATAGGGTTGGGAAAATCATATAGGTGCTAGATATATCTAGCTGAAAAGATATTATTATACTCAGCTCTGTACAGACACTAGATGCCAAGTAGAAGACTTGCAAGATGCAATGACAGATATACATATTTTCCTTATAATCTAATCTCGTATATGGCTTTATCATGAATAAATACATAGACATTATTCAATTATAGAGCTGATAGAGCAATTATAGAACAATAATAGATATGTTTTAAATATAAGGAACACCAGATAGGTCTCAGACCTAATATATCTAGCTGAAAAGATATTATCATACTCAGCTCTGTACAGACACTAAATGCCATGTAGAAGACTTGCTAGGTGCAATGACTGATAGGGACAGGTGGCGAGAGAGAATCATGGGAATCTGTGCTATCAGCATGGCTTGATAATAATGATTGGATTATAAAAACTTATGCATACTAATTATAACTGACTAATATTATTACTAATCATAGTAAACTAATACACACTAATTGCAATACATACTAATTATAATAAACTAAAACTTATTAATCATAATATCCCCTTTTTGTTAGTGCTAGACCAGGGAGATTGTTTATTTTGCTGAGGTAGAGTGCCACACCTACTGTCAGGCTAACACTTCACTGCAGAGATCAGATTACCCAAGCTGTGTCACTCATATGCTGAGTTGGTGAGGATCAGTATCAAATCCAAAACCTTGTGATTCCTAGGTGAATGCTCTACCAACTGAGCTAAACCAGTATAACAAATTAATGCATACTAATTATAATAATCTGATACATACTAATTATAACAAATGCATATCAATTATAATAAACTAATAAGTACTAATTATAATAATGTAATACATAGAAGGCTGCGAAACAGTGCACATCCTCCTAATACCCCCCCCCCCCAAAAAAAAAAACAAACAAAAAAATCCAACAAACATAACAAAGTAACTATGGAGTAGAACTTCTCACTGGTTTTGCTAATTAATTGAGGAGCCTCATACAGTCAGCTTGCTTTCTGGTAAGTTTCATTACTTATCAAGTAACTTCCTTCCCCTAATTATAATAAACTAATACATACTAACAATAATACACTAATAAATTTGTAATCTATAATTCATTAGCAAAAAGCGTTATCATTTATAACTGAGATTTTTAAATTTCAAAAGAAAAAATTAACAGATTATTTTAATAAAATTGAATACATTTTTCTGTTCTTAAGAATAGAGGTATGTTTATAAAATTATTCCTGATTATCATGTTTCAGTTCCAGAAAATTCGTTTGCTGGTTGATGTATGTCAATTCTTTCAAATTCTTAAAGTCCTGTACCACCTCATTCCACCCGGCTGGAAGTCTCATTCATTTTCCTAATCCACCCCAAACGATAGCTTTTATTTAAATGTAATATTAAATATATTTAGAAGTCTTTGATTTAAGGGAAATAAAAAAGTAATTTTAGATGCAAAGGTGATTTTTAGCCATTTTTTATAAATCCTTATAGGAATACTCAACAGGATGTTAAGAGTTAAACTCCACGCCCTGTTGGCTGGGGCTGTAAAATACACCAAACTCACCTCTGCAGAGATGTAAAATCCCCTGAATGGGGCCAAATGTTGGCTGTGAGTGGTCGGGAGCCATCACGGAACTTTGAACCTAACCCTTTATTTATTCCACGGTTTGGACACATGGCCTAGTGGATAAGGTAGTTAGGTTAAGACAGTTCTAAGTGAGAGTTATCTCTGGATCCTGAGTTCAATCCTGAGTAGCAGTTAGAAAAATAATTAACACAACTCCTACCCCAGCTATGGTTAGCGGAATGAGAACAGGATACCCCCGTGGAATAAATAAAGGGTTAGGTTCAAAGTTACGTGATGGCTCCTGATTACGACAAGAAAGTTCCCGAGTTCAAAAAGAAAGTTCCCAAGTCCGAGAAGGTTCCCGAGTCCGAGAAGGTTTCCGAGTCCGACAAGAAATACCTGAAGAAGGCTGGAGGGCATATCGGATGCAACGTTGTACAAATAACAATGAAGATGGGGACAATAGTCCAAATAACGCAGATAATACTACTATTAAATTCTACTTAATAAATTGACCTTGTGTCGCATCCTACTCGTGCAGACAGGTTAGTAAATACATATAATATAAAAAATAATATCTATATCTATCTTTTACTTTTATATTGGAAGTGCTTGGTGTAATGGACTCGTCAATCCTAGTTCAATTCCTGGACGAGGCTGTTTGCATTTCACATGCCGCTAATATCCTTGGGAAAGGTATGAATCCAAATCTCCCTTAAACTGCATCTGGTGGTGAGGCTCCTGCTCTAGAGATCTGAGGAGTGTGGAGTAACCATTCATTGCAATTATTTCCAGATCCATTCTGATTCTAAATGGTAGTACCTGTTAGGGTCCCCTCTATAGATCAAATAGATCTGTTTGAAAATTAGTAGTAGTAGGAATGATGAGTATATACATATTTACATGGAGGCGCGTGGTCTAATGTTTAGAGTCATAGGAAATGGACTCATCGACCTGAGTTCAGTTCCTGTTTGCATTTTCACATGTTGCTAATACCCTTGGGAAAGGTATGAATCCAATTCTCTCTCCAGCTATGGGCAATTTGCAGGGAAGACTGGGCTCTTTAACCATGGCTAGGTAACCAGTCTAGGAGAAGGAAAACTCTGAATTCAAACCTGTTAAACTCCGCTTAAGAAATTGACCTTGTGTCGCATCCTGCTCGTGCGAAGGGGTTGGTAAATATATATACTAACAGGAGGCACATGGTGAATCGGTTAGAGTCGTAGGAAATGGATTTGTCGACCCAAGTTCAAATACTGGATGAGGTTGTTTGCAATTTACATAGTGCTAATACCCTTGGGAAAGGTACAAACTCTTGGTCTTGGAGAAGGAAAACTCAACCTGTTAAACTCCACTTAAAAAATTGACCTTGTGTCGCATCCTGCTCGTGTGGAGGGGTTGGTGGAGGGGTTGGTAAATATAGATATTTATAGTCGTCGTCGGGGCGGCCAACGTCGGTATCAGCCAGACAGCGAGGGAGTCTATACCCTTTTCACTAGCGCTAGACCAAGAAGATAGTTTTTGCGTCTGAGGTGGTGTGCCACACCTACCGTCAGCATATTTTACTATTATTATTCATGAATTTTGGTATTTCATTTCTAGAAATTCCGAAAACTATAAATAAGAAATATTTTCACTGTGAAAGAATGGTAATTCTTCTATTTTAGAATTTTCTTATTAAAATATCATTTTCACACACCAACTTTTAGGCTCGACATTTTCCAAAAACGAGTGTGAAAATTCTTCATTATTTCTCTGAGAAATTCCTCAAAGTCTGCAACTCTTGCCGTACAATATTTAACCAAGCAGATAATGAAAAATGAAAAATGTCTTCAATTACCCTTAGGTGCTTTGCTTCTAGACGATGACACTTTTGTATCTCTAGATAGTGAATCTTAATAAACGGATAGATAGATAAATATTCAGTCTTTCGCTTTCTTTCTCTCTTCTGTCAAATAAGCCCGATGTATGCAGTGCACATTTCACTCCTCCTGTTAATTCTAGTCAGAGTTATGGAGCGGAGTGGTGGTGAGGGTTGGGGGATAAAGTAAATTTTGCAGCAGGATATAATAAATTGAAATGTCTATGAATGAGACAATGATTACAACGGCTCCGGTGCTGTTACAAGTGGCAGCAGTCGATTTGGCTGCAAGCAATCGACTGCATATGGTTGGAATGGTTGACCAAAGAATTCCAAGAAAAATTCCAGACTTTGTTGTTTCCTCCTTAGACTTTCCTCTTCCTAACTGTTTTTTTTTTTTTTTTTTTTTCATGGCGTCGAAATGCTGTCACTTGAAACATCAGGAACTCTTATATCAACGGAGGAATCATGGAAGAATGGTGAAAAAGGGAAGATGGCAAAAGAGATTGCTGCCAACCACCTACCCATGTATTTTCGTCTCCAGTCGCTGTTTTGCCCAGAAGGCTCGCCACCAAGACAAAGTGACACAATGACTCGATTCAAATGACTCGATTTAATATAATTCTTCCAGTTTTGATCTTACAGTAAAGCAGGGAACAGGGCAGGATATTAATGATTGGATGCAAGGAAATGGCGAGAGAAAGAGACGTGGGAGGAAATGGAAGCACTGGAATCAAAGCCATTCCAACAGACAATTACCATTCTGATTCCCTCATTTGTCACCATCTTAATCTGACACCCCCTCTCCGATACCCCCCTTCCTCTCTCAAAATTGACTCTTTGCAGACAGCACCCCCTCAACCACCCCGCCCGCCCCCCAAAACCTCCTTCTCATTTTAACTGACACTGCACAATATTTCCATCAACACAACTATGCATCGGGGTATAAAGCTAGAGCAATAAATAATTCCTTTTTGAAACATTTCTTGTTCTTCAAATTCTTCCATTTCCACCCAGGGGAACCATTTCGGGCTGATGGAAGGTGTGGGTGAAATGGGGTGAAAATGGGTTGGCAAGATGAGGTATCAAAATTATGCAGCAATTCTTTTGAAGAAGCCAAAAACGATTCTCTCCTTCCACACCCCGTACACACATATGCACACACAAACCACCCTCACTCTCCCCATACACATACACATAAAAACCACCCTCCCTCTCCCCACATACATACATACACACACACAAACCAACACATACGCATAAAAATGGACGCTCCCCCTGGCCACACACCAACCACCCTCCTTCTGCCAACAACTTCTGTTGATCCTTCGGCTTTATCTTCTGTCTGAGATCCACAGTTGGATCAATATTGATCCATCTGTGGATCTCGTAAAAGCAGAGCCATATTAGCAGGCAAATAAAGAAAGGGACTGAGCGTGTATATATATAATATATATATATATATATATATATATATATATATATTTATATATATTGGTTTGGACGTTGATTTTGAAGGCTATCACAATGCAGGTGTAAAGAAAAAAAAATGATAATACGGTAACAATGGTGTTGTGTGTTAACCAGTATTTTAATTCTTGAATTTTTCGAGATAAAATCTCTTTTTCAAAAGATCACTGGATTTTTAAAAATCTTTTTGTTCCAGTGATCTTTTAAAAAAGAGATTTTATCTAAAAAAAAGTCAAGAATAAAATACAGGTTAACACACAACACCATTGTTACCTTATACTTTACACCTACATTGTGATAGCCTTCAAAATCAACCTCCAAACCAATATATACGCAATGCTTCAAGCAAATTATAAAACTCTCTTATATATATATATATATATATATATATATATATCAATATATAGACTAATGACAGACAGACACACCAGCTGATATTAGTTGCTCGGACAATATATTCAAATATAGATAGTTAGAAAGACAGAATTAGTGACATATATAAATTGGATTATCTTTGATAGATATAGATATCTCATCACAGGTACAATGGAAAGTATTTTTATGTATTAAATAAATATCATAAATATTTATTTGGTTTGGATTAGTTTCTTTGTTTAATGGCATATCAATCTTTGTGGGTTATTTAATGCCAAAGTCATCCATGTAGAAGAACAGTAAAGTAAGTAAAATAGACAGAGTGGCAGTGAGGGAGTGTATCCCCTTTTTGTTAGCGCTAGACCAGGGAGATTGTTTTTGTATCTGAGGTGGAGTGCCACACCTACCATTAGTTTTCCACTTTACCACACAGATCCAAGCCATGCTACTCATATGCTGATTTGGCAAGGGCCAGTATTGAGCCCAGAACCTTGTGGTTCTGAGCAGGATGTTCTCCAAACTGTTTCCTTTTCTTTCTTTTTAAAAAAAAAACTAACATTCAAATTTTTTAGACTCCATCGGGTAAATCTAAAACAAAAACTTTAATTAAAAAATTCATAAATAAAATAAGTTTTCCTTAATAAAAACATCCAAAATTATCCAAATATTTTGAATAGATAACATTTTGTTAACATGTTGCCTATGTTGTTAAAAGATAAATTAGGAAAATGCTATAACAAAAAAATGAAAAATAGATACGATGGTTTCAGTTCTTCTAGTCTTTTTTCCAAGCTTTTTGGCACCGTTCCAAGTGCACCAACTACAATTGGTATCACTTTCACTCTCATTTTCCACAGGTTTTTCAATTCTCTTGCAACATCCAGATATTTTTCTATCTTTTCGTTTTCCTTTATCATCACTCTGTGATCTGCTGGAACTGCAAAATCTACCAGTTTACAAGTTCTCTTTTTCTTGTTAATCAATATAAGATCTGATCTTCTGACTGGGCTAAGGCGATCCATATTTATCTCAAAGTCTCAGAGAATTTTATGTGCTTCATTCTCAAAAACAGATTCTGGTTTATGTATATATCATTTTGTTGTATGCTAACTTGTTGCCTAAGTTGCTAAAAGATAAACTAGGAAAATACTGTCAACAAAAAAATTAAAAATAAATAAGATTTATTTGTGTTATTTCTCCAAATAATCCAATATTCCAGATTTCTCATCAGATGATTTAATTATGATTTAATTAAAAAGTTTAGTCTTGCTTAATCTATTAATAAGACACCCACCATGTTCTTCTAGTATTTTTTCCAAGCTTTTTGGGACCGTTCCAAGTGCACGAATGTCGGTATCAGCCAATCAGCGAGGGAGTCTATCCCCTTTTCAATAGCGCTAGACCAAGAAGATTGTTTTGGCATCTGAGGTGGAGCGCCACACCTACCATCAGTTCTTAACTTTACCGCACAGATCCCTGTGCTATTCATACGCTGAGTTGGCAAGGACCAGTATCGAAGTTCGGAACCTCGAGGTTCCTCGTCCGAGCTCTACCGACTGAGCTAAAGTCTAATTAAAAATAAAGAATCATAACTTAATCAGAATTTAATTTTAGACTTTTAATCTTAGAATTCAAAAAAATTAATTCTGATTGATGTTTAATGTTGCAATTAAATTACCTGTTCAGGTGTTCGAAATTAATTCTTTAAAAATTATACTCATTTAATCTGACGTCAAATATTGGTAATTTGTTAGGTAAGTTATTAACAACAAACATATGTAGGCACACGCGCACCACACACACATACACACACATACACTCACACACACACACATGCACATACACACATACACTCACATACACACACACATACACACATACACACACATGCACATGCACACATACACACATACACTCACACACACACATGCACATGCACACATACACACACACACATGCACATGTACACGCACATGCACACATACACACATACACACACTTGCACACACAAACACACATGTATGTATTAGCTGTTACCATAGATGCAAATCTAACAAAATTATTAACAATAAACATATGTAGGCACACACACATACACACACATACACACATACACACACACACACACATGCACATGTACACGCACATGCACACATACACACATACACACACTTGCACACACAAACGGACATGTATGTATTAGCTGTTACCATAGATGCAAATCTAACAAAATTATTAACAATAAACACATGTAGGCACACACACATACAAACACACGCATACACACGCATACACACATACACACACACACACACACAAACAAACACACGCACATGCACATACACACACATGCAGATACAAACAGACATGTATCTATTAGCTCCTACCATAGATGCAAATCTAACAAAGTTGTTAATAATAAACACGCATTCACACACACATTCACACACACATACGCACATGCAGATGTATTATGCACACATGTGCATATACACCTACACACATAAACTCAGAGGCACACACACACACATGCATACACAAACATACACATGTATTTGTGCACATACATGCATACATGCAAGTATGTATTAGCTCCTGCCATTGATACAAATACTGTTGCATACCCTTCTTTCTTTACTTCTTTACTTACTTCTTTCTTACTCTTATAACATCTTGTCTTGGTCTGGAATCTTCTAAGGTCTGGACTTCTCTTAGGGACTTCGGGTCTGGTCTTCTATTGGGGATTTCTCTTTATCAGAAGCCCTGTGTCATTGTTAGTTTTTAGAGGTAATAACACAAGACTCCGATTTGCTTTGATCTTACTTTATTTTTAAATCCCCAACCAGACATCTGCGCAGATTAAGATGGGAGCGCGACTTACCCTTCCGTCGAGCTCGGCTGCTAGTCTCTAACCGACTAAACTTACTTACTATCTAAACCGGAAGAGAGGATACCAACAATAGGCCACTTTATTTCTTATTTTATACCTTAAGCTTAGTCAGTGGGTAGATGGTACAAAAGAAATTTAGTCAGGAGTCTACATTTCTGCTTTTAGTGATTGTCTAATTTTTTTAAAAAAGCGAGACAAATAATGACTAGAATCAGCATCATACTCATCTTCAAAGGAAGACTATGACTAGCATCCAGTCACCAGCAAAAAAAAAGAAAAGACACTGATCACCCAATATGATTTTCTACATAATGTTTCAATGATAAATATTAAATCATCATTATAAGTGAGATAAAAAATACATGAATTTAAAATGAATATAAGCAGATGGCCGGGTTAGCTCAGTCGGTAGAGTGTTGGGCTAGAAACCACAAGGTTCCTAGTTCGATACCAGCCCTCACCAACTCAGTGTATGAGCAGCACAGGGATCTGTGTGGTAAAGTAAGGAGCTGATGGTAGATGTGGCGCTCCACCTCGGACGTAAAGTCAATCTCCTTTGTCTAGCTCTAGTGAAAAGAGGATAGACTCCCTCGCTGATTGGCTGATACCGACTTTACTTAGTTTTTACATATTGTAATATATTTATTTGAATTTGAGATAAACCCTATCCCTAACCCAACTCCCTAGTTGAGTAACATAATATATTTATTTTGAATTTGAAATAACTGAAAAATACAGAGGATACAGAAATTTGTGATTGATGACCTTTAACCCTTTGTTGACCTCTATTCCTGTTTACGACTTTATTTACCTACTTTATTATAAGCAGAGAATATGTTTACGAAAAATGTTCTATAATGAAACTGGAAAAATACCTTTGTTGATTTTAAATATTTTTCCTCGTGTAATTTAAATAGTTTATTGATATCTACTTTCGTGTAACCTTGAAAAATGTCTGCATTGTCTGATTTATGAAAATGAATAATTTACAATATAATGAACAAAAAAAGACAAGAAAAAGATTCTACTTTTTTAAAATTACTGCAAATGGTTTTCAGTTTGTGATATATTTCAAGGTTTCTTTGCATGTGACGTTAATGGTTGTTGAAAATAAAAGCAATTCAAGTGATTATTATTTTTTTCTTTTTCATTTTATTTATTTTATTTTTGGTGATGTTCGCTGATTACGTCAACCAGAAAACTGACAAAAATCATTGAGATAATGAAATGAGTTTTCATCATGACATTCAAATCTATTTTTATTATTTATATATAAAATATTTTTATTACTTATATACAAATGTTCTGATAAACAAACAAATAAATATAGGTTATTTCCTAGTTGAGTAACATAATATTACAGGGTAACCGAGAAAAAACAGAACCCAAATTATTAACCCTAACCCTAACCCTAACCCTTTCCCATTAAAACTAACCCTAAACCCCAACCCTAACCCTAAACCTTACTCTAACCCTCCTTAGTTAAGTAACATGATATTACAGGGTGACCCAGAAAAAACAGAACCCAAATTATTTATTTTCCCATTAAACTAACCCTAAACCCCAACCCTAACCCTAAACCTTACTCCTAACCCTCCTTAATTAAGTAACATGATATTACAGGGTGACCCAGAAAAAACAGAACCCAAATTATTTATTTTCCCATTAAACTAACCCTAAACCCTAACCCTAAACCCCCCTAGTTGAGTAACATGATATTACAAGGTGACCTAGAAAAACTCAGAACCCAAAATATTTATTTTCCCATTAAACTCACCCTAAATCCCACCCCTACCCCTAATCCTAACCATAAACCCTAACCCTAAACCCCTAGTTGAGTAACATGATATTACAGGGTGACCCAGAAAAAACAGATGGAACTACAAAAATAAAACAATTAACGACAAAGTAAGCATATATACTCATTAAATATCTCCAGGGCTTGGTTTTTGAGCCAAAATAATGAAGTTTTGATTTATATTTGTGAGGATAATTAAAAAATAAAATTT
>CM042166.1:83568490-83608889 GCA_023376005.1 Doryteuthis pealeii
AAACAAGCGCCTAAAACCATTGAAAAAGAGACAGAATGGTGGATCGCATCAAAATGGACCAAAACAAATAGTTTTAAATCTATTAGAAATAAACTACATATGTAATGATATTTTTCTTTTTTTAATGATGGTCATTATGTTACTACTTATCGATTTAGACAAAGTTTGACCTTAAATAATAGATTTAAATAATTTTAATTCACTTTTAAAACTCGTAGAAGCTGATTTTTTTGCCAGTCCCTAAATAAATAAAATGCTGGGAAAAACTATGTAATTCTTTTAATCAGATTTTTGAACATTGGGAATTCAAAGGACTTTCCATTGGTTCTACAATAACGGAGATATTTAACCTATTGGTTTAAAACTATTGGTACGATTCTGCTTACCATTTTAGGTCTTCAATTAGTAAATCCAATAGTAGAAAAGGATGAAGTATCGATCGACCAGAGTACCTAGCAAGCTGTAATACTCCACATCCGAGTGGACCTGGGAGTAATGGCAACAAAGAAGTAGTCCGCAGACCCCAGAACACTATAACTGGAAGTTCAGCACAGCCCATTTGAGAGAGGGGTTATTACACCTATGTAGTGTATGCTATCGGCAGATTCGAAGCTCCGTTGACTGGGCTGAATTAGGAAAAGCAAGAAGTAGAAATTATTCAAAATGAACGCTTGCCTAAATACGGTTATGAGCCCTTTTCTCAATACATATCCTAACTCCCGCCATTTTAAAAAAGAACCATCATTGTTCAGACAATTTTTCCATTCTTTTACACTATCCTGACGAAGATTTACTAAAAACCGAAATGTTTAAACGTCGACTTCACCATCAAAAATAAATTCTATTTTTTTAAAATACTTTGTTTGTCTGTCTGTAGAAACTAGTTTCTACAGACAGATAGATAGATAGATAGATAGGTGTGTAAAAAACATCAACTCACTTAATCACAATGAATGTTAAATTTCAATGAAGTTTTAACTTCTTACAATCTGTAAACATTTCGGATATATGACAAGGGAAAAAAGGAAAAAAACTGCTTCGTAATTATCAACTATTTCAAACAATTACAAAATAACTATTTCAATAAAACAATTCTAAAATTGTATATAGTCCTTGAAATCCAAGGTAGAACAAGAGTGTACTTGTAGGAGAGAATCCAGTTGTAGTCCTCTCCAAGAGGACAATCCAGTAGTATTGTTTCCCCCAAAATAAAACAGGGCTTATATTAATTTTCACTGTGAAACATAATACTAGGACTTATTTTGGGGCAATGTCTTATTCTTCATATATTGAAAATAAGACAGGGCTTATATTAATTTTCACTTTGAAACATAATACTAGGGCTTATTTTCGGGGGATGTCTTATTCTTCATATATTGAAAATAAGACAGGGCTTACAGTAATTTTCACTGTGAAACATAGTACTAGGAATTATTTTGGGGAGATGTCTTATTCTTCATATATTGAAAAATGACATTACGAAAGAGAAAATTACAACATTTTTAAATTAATTGAAATTCCACAAAACGATCAACATTTATTTACTATAAACATTTTCTTTTATTCTAAAATCATTAAAAACTATTCATTCAAAAATTCTTTTATTCTAAAATCATTAAAAACTATTCATTCAAAAATAATCATATCATTGTCTTCTGGAATGTTATTGTTCTGCAAGTCACTTGATTTCAAAATTCCTGCCACTCTCAACTAGGGTTTATTATAAGAGGAGGGCTTATATTAAAATAATCATGAAAAGTCACACTGTGATTGTCGTGAGCAAGATACGCGACATCACGCACATTTGAATGTGCATGTTGTGGAACAGTTTGGAAGCGAGAACAGCTGAGGTGCACTGATGTAAATCTGAAACTCTGCAGATTAACCAATCGGCCGCCTCGCCATAGCCTATAAAATGAGTGTTTCGGAGGTTTGGGCAGTCGATCGTGAACCGTCTTGGAAGTCTGTTCGAGAAGTGTTTACTGTCCTATCCGTGCAAAGGTTTCAGTCTTGGAAGTCTGTTCGAGAAGTGTTTACTGCTCTGTCCGTGCAAAGGTTTTAGTCTTGGAAGTCTGTTCGAGAAGTGTTTACTGCTCTGTCCGTGAAAAGGTTTCAGTCTTGGAAGTCTGTTCGAGAAGTGTTTACTGCCCTGTCCGTGAAAAGGTTTCAGTCTTGGAAGTCTGTTCGAGAAGTGTTTACTGCCCTGTCCGTGCAAAGGTTTTAGTCTTGGAAGTCTGTTCGAGAAGTGTTTACTGCTCTGTCCGTGCAAAGGTCTTGGAAGTCTGTTCGAGAAGTGTTTACTGCCCTGTCCGTGCAAAGGTTTCAGTCTTGGAAGTCTGTTCGAGAAGTATTTATTGCTCTTGTCGTGAGCAAGATACGCGACATCACGCACATTTGAATGTGCATGTTGTGGAACAGTTTGGAAGCGAGAACAGCTGAGGTGCACTGATGTAAATCTGAAACTCTGCAGATTAACCAATCGGCCGCCTCGCCATAGCCTATAAAATGAGTGTTTCGGAGGTTTGGGCAGTCGATCGTGAACCGTCTTGGAAGTCTGTTCGAGAGTGTTTACTGTCCTATCCGTGCAAAGGTTTCAGTCTTGGAAGTCCGAGAAGTGTTTACTGCTCTGTCCGTGCGTCTCTGTTCAGTCTTGGAAGTCTGTTCGAGAAGTGTTTACTGCCCTGCCTGTCCGTGCAAAGGTTTAGTCTTGGAAGTCTGTTCGAGAAGTGTTTACTGCTCTGTCCGTGCAAAGGTCTTGGAAGTCTGTTCGAGAAGTGTTTACTGCCCTGTCCGTGCAAAGGTTTCAGTCTTGAAGTCTGTTCGAGAAGTATTTACTGCTCTGTCCGTGCAAAGGTTTTAGTCTTGGAAGTCTGTTCGAGAAGTGTTTACTGCCCTGTCCGTGAAAAGGTTTCAGTCTTGGAAGTCTGTTCGAGAAGTGTTTACTGCTCTGTCCGTGAAAAGGTTTCAGTCTTGGAAGTCTGTTCGAGAAGTATTTACTGCTCTGTCCGTGCAAAGGTTTTAGTCTTGGAAGTCTGTTCGAGAAGTGTTTACTGCTCTGTCCGTGCAAAGGTTTCAGTCTTGGAAGTCTGTTCGAGAAGTGTTTACTGCCCTGTCCGTGCAAAGGTTTCAGTCTTGGAAGTCTGTTCGAGAAGTGTTTACTGCTCTGTCCGTGAAAGGTTTCAGTCTTGGAATTTACTGCTCTGTCCGTGCAAAGGTTTTAGTCTTGGAAGTCTGTTCGAGAAGTGTTTACTGCCCTGTCCGTGCAAAGGTTTCAGTCTTGGAAGTCTGTTCGAGAAGTGTTTACTGCTCTGTCCGTGAAAAGGTTTCAGTCTTGGAAGTCTGTTCGAGAAGTGTTTACTGCCCTGTCCGTGCAAAGGTTTCAGTCTTGGAAGTCTGTTCGAGAAGTGTTTACTGCTCTGTCCGTGAAAAGGTTTCAGTCTTGGAAGTCTGTTCGAGAAGTGTTTACTGCTCTGTCCGTGCAAAAGTTTCAGTCTTGGAAGTCTGTTTGAGAAGTATTTACTACCCTGTCCGTGCAAAGGTTTTAGTCTTGGAAGTCTGTTCGAGAAGTGTTTACTGCTCTGTCCGTGCAAAAGTTTCAGTCTTGGAAGTCTGTTTGAGAAGTATTTACTACCCTGTCCGTGCAAAGGTCTTATTTTGAAAGTATGTCCTATTTAGAGGGAAACACAGTTGTTACGTGAAGACTTAAACTTAATTTCCTTTTATTTACTGCTTCAATTAAATTAGAGTAGGTATTGCACAAGGTTGCAATGAAGAAACACCCTACCTATATGAACTCTTCCAACTATAAATAGCAGCAGGTTCTGCTCTTAAGCAAGAGTCAATATTTCAGCAGACACTTGATAGACCACCTCGCGAGTGACCTTCTCATTTGTATATGTCTCTACTACTGTTCTTTGTTAATGTATTTGTTTAACCATTTCCTCTCTTGCGTCTTTATTCTGGCCCCTAACAAGGCCACAACGATGCTGCTGCTGCTGCTGTTTCTGCTGCTGCTGCTGCTTCCCTGATGATGATGATGATGATGATGATGATGATGATGATGATTTCCATTTCTGTTTTGATTTAAAATAAACTTGAATTGATTGATGACTGATAGGGATGGATGGCAAGAGAGACCCAAAAGGAAACCATGCTGTCAGCACACCTTGATGGTGGTGATGATGATGATTCTGATGATGATATTTGTTGTATTCAGATATACTCTGAGCATGGATTGTGGAATGAGAACAATCTATTCCCATGGATTAAATAAAGGTTTTTTTCATTTGAAATTCACCAGAAAATTACTGTCTACAACAGATGCCTGAAGAAGGTCAAAGTGTAGAGCAGTCGAAACGTGACTATAATGAGGAGACTCATCTGAGCACATCATTGAATAATAATGATAATTCCTCATCCCAGAAACTGTCTCATTTTCAATGTTTATTTTTATCCCACCTATTAATACTCGATGCGAGAGAAACTCTTGACCCAAGTAATTAAAGAATCTTGCTCACTCGTACCACCAAACCTCTACTCACTGTCACAATGTCTGAGTAGCTGACAATTAGTCTAAAGTGGCCGTTTTTAGTATCAGTTCATTTGTGTGTGGTTGTATTACGTGCATGTGTTTGTGAATAAAGATGACTTAAATTGGTCAACAAGTCTCTACCCGTCCAACAAAGTCATCTTAACTTACCCTCCAGCATCCTTATTAGGTAGGTTTCTATCAAAAATGGCATTCAAATCTCCAATCAAATCTAATCAATATTTGTGAAAAATAAAAATAGAATTTCTCCACCTTCAAGCAAACATATAATAAAAAAGGTTGGGAGTTTGCCATAATAGCAATTTGAAAAATATGGTCAGACCAATCATATAGTTGCAAATGTTTGACGTGACCAGCCGACTGATATGATGGGGTCTCTCTAACTGCCTGTCTAGCCCAAATAAAATGCAGAAGTGGAGTGTTGCATGTCACAAGACCACATAGCACCCAGGTAACAGACCACTTAGATACCCCTCTGTAGAAGTGCAGTCGGCATATTCTACAGACAATAGTTTCTTTCTGCAAAGGTTTTACACGGATAAAAAAAAACACAAGTACCCTTTTTGCTTTGTCTGGTTTTAGGAGATTATTGCTCTGAAAAACAGACCCTATAAGAAGGTGTCAGTAGGAAGCGCGTGGTGCGATGGTTAAAGTCATGGGAAATGGACACGTCGCCCCGAGTTCAAATCCTGGACGTGGTAATTGCATTTCACTTTGCGCTAATACCTTGGGAAAGGTATGAATCCTACTCTCCCTCCAGCTATGGATAAATAGTAGCACAAACTGGGCTCTTTAACCTTGGTTAGGCAACCAGTCTTGGAGAAGAAAAACTCTGAATTCAAACCTGTTGAACTCCGCTTACGAAATTGTGTATTCTTCCCTTGTAATGTCACATGTATATTATGTGTATAAAAGGCTAAATGTCTTATATTTCGTTCTTTTTGTCTTTAAAAAAAGAATATTCATCAACCAAGCAAATGTGTAAAAAAGTATTCAATATACTAAGTATGGCATTGATATATACAACCTAAATTGATTCAAGCACTACACGGAAGGTGATAAGAAATCTTTTATCACAGAATAACGAGAAATATATATATATACATATATGCACATATGTGCAACTATATTTAATCATTATGTGTGTGTATTGTTTTTTGTGAATATTTGTATTATTAAAAAAAGGATCTGCACACACAGTGGCACATGCCCACACTAAGATACAAGGATGTATATATATATATATATATATATATTGTATATATATGTGTGTGTGTGTGTGTGTGTGTGTGTGTGTGTGTGTGTATTTAGGCCACATCACTATGCCAGGTATTTGACCGACTTTTATTTCAGACAACTGAACTCCATATCCAGAAGGAGTTTTGAACCTTAGACATTGAGGGCGTAAGAATGTCATCTGAATTGGACCGCAGAGCATAAGGGTTTCCAAAGGTCACTGACCATGGGAAAATATGGCACTAGGCCAAGAGAAATATGCTCACTTCTTACAATATATCTGCCAGCATATTCTTTATCCAATGAGATTCAAAGCGAAGATATAAACCTCCATTTCAAAGTTCTTCAGTCTGATGCCAGAATTTACATGTTCCTTCTTATTTAAGCAGAATCAAGATAAAGTGTAATTCTACTTCAAGTGGAAAAACAATGGCAAAAATACGCCATTTTTGACAGATACAGATTTTAATATATAAAATTCACCGATTTAAAACACTGTAAAATAACTTTTTTCTGTGATTTTTTTTCTAGAATTTTTGTTTAGATCAAAGAAAAGTAGATCAAAACAATAAAATATTCAAAATTGAATTGATAGCTCTGTGTGTCTGTGTGTTAGTTTTTTCTTTTTTCTTTAGGCATGCCCAAAATATTGGCATGACAGCACATACCCCTTTTTTATTTAAACTTCTATAAAAAAAAAATTATTTTATTCCTTAAAAGCTTAAACATATAAAATTGTTTCTATGATTGTTTAATGATAATGATTAAAATGATAGATACATATTTGAATTTATAAAATTAACCCTTTTTAAACATTTTTTTCATATGATTTTTTATTTTATTTTTTAAATAATTGATAGCTCTGTGTGTGTGTGTGTGTGTGTGTGTGTGTGTGTGTGTGTGTGTGTGTGTGTGTGTGTGTGTTTTAGGCCTACCCAAAATTTTGGTATGACAGCACATACCCATTTTTATTTAAACTTCTATAAAAAAAATTATTTTATTCCTTAAAAGCTTAAACATATAAAAAATTTTCAATTAATGTTTTTATGATAATGATGAAAACGATTGATACAGATTTTAATTCATAAAATTAACCCTTTTTAAACACTGGAAAACATAACTTTTACCTGTGATTTTTTATTTAATCTTTCTTCAGCAAGAATTATGTTTAATTCACATTTTTTAAAATTTTGATTCATGGTGGGGTTAAAAAAAATCCCCCAAAGACCCATAAAATTTTGGTAATACTTATCTTTTTTATATAGCACCAGAAGCAGCTACTGGGTAGAGGGGTGGGAAAACCTCTGGTGTATTTTGTAGGAGTCTAATATATTTTTGCAAAAAAATCCATGATGGCAAGGTGCTCTATTTAAATCTTTTTTGGATAGTTAATGTTCTTTTGCTTAAAATTTCTCTCAATCTACAATTTCTAAGAGGCCAGTTTAGCTCAGTCAATAGAGCATCCACCTTGGAACCACAAGGTACCAGGTTCAATACTGGCCCTCACAGACTCAATAATAAAGTCAGCGGAGTGGCCTATTGTCGGTATCAACTAGCCAGTTATGGAGTCTATCCCTTTTTCACTAGCTATTGACCTGGGAGATTGTTTTTGCATCTGAGGTGGAGCACAACACTTAAAATCTGCCCTCCCCCCACTTTACTTCACAGATCCAAGCTGTGCTACTAATGCGCTGAGTTACCACCATCTCGGATGATCAAAAACAACCAGGAATGGGGATTATGAATTTGTCTGTCTGTAACCAAAACTATGTCATCAATGACGTCAAAATTACCTTAGTTATTTGAGTTATATTCTCAACCATTATGATTTTGAGGGGGCTTATATCATTGATTACAGAGGTGAATGGTATAATGTTTACTATTCTAGGTGTTGTGAGTTGTGGTTTCGTATTCTTTGATGTAGTAATAGTAGTAATTCTCCGAGCGTATCTTAGCTCTGTATGTTAGCTTCTCGTAGCTAATATCTCCCATGTCCTCTAGACTGTCTCTATATATCTCCTGCTGTAATGCACATATGTAAATGAGATAACACGCCATTGGCTACCTCACTACACTAAGAAATGGACACAAGATGATTTCAAACCTTGGATGTGGCTCTTTGCATTTCACATAGCGTTAATAACCTTGGGAAAGGTATGTATCCAACCATTCTCCATCCACTTGTGTGTAAATAGTAGAGTGGACTGGGATCTTTAACCCTGGTTAGGCAATTTTTGCATAGCTGGAGAGAGAATAGTTGGATACATATATTTCCCAAACGTATTAGTTCTATGTCACCTTGTACTGCCACCAATTGTGGCGGTTAAATTGTTTCTAGCTTCGCTGCCTTAGACGTATACTGGGCATCACCTGGAGGGACAGGATCACTAACACAGCAGTTCTAGAGAGAGCTCAACTCCCCAGCTTGTGTTCTCTACTGAGACAATGTCATCTCCGATGGCTGGGTCATGTCCGTTGGATGGATGATGGATGAATACTGAAAGACAACCACTATGCAGTGCTTTCGTCTGATAAGAGACAGATGGTTGCCCCCAGCAGCATTTTAAGGATGTTTGCAAGAATGATATCAGGTGCTTTGGCATTGCCCCTTCCAACTGGGAAAATTTGGCTCAGGACCCCCCTCGGTAGCTTCAGGCTCTCCATAGAGGACTGTTCATGTCAGAAGTCACCCTGACGCAACACTATGAAGCTAAGAGGTCTAGAAGAAAACAGCGGCAAAAAAGCACCGGCATTTAAACATCTTCAGGGGCATCCTTCAAATGCAACATCTCTGGTCGAGAATGTTTTTCAAACATTGGACTTCACAGTCATAGGAGGCGCTGTAACTTCAGGGGCACAAAAACTTTATTATAGTCTTCCAAGACTGACATGCCAATATAGTGCTATGTGAAATTTAAACAGCCTCATCTAGGATTTGAACTCGAGTTTCCAAGTCCATTTCCTATGATAATAACCATTACAGAAGGAGTGACTCGATTCTGCTGAATTTCCTGTCTGATCAGAGCTTATAATAATGGTGTCATTTTGACACTGGAAACCTTTTGTTTAAAAACAATATCAGACAATGTGAAAAGAATTAATAGTTTGCCTCTGTGTTGGCAGAAAAGTGATAACTAACAATTGTGATTATGTTTTATAACAGTGTTTTATTATTTTTTTGTTTCTTATCAATCAATAACAATTTTATCTGCACTCCTGGAAATGTCTGTTCCTTTTCTACCGGCTTAGGATAAATAAATTCAATTAATCAGATTCGATGGCTTTAAAAGAAAAACCTTTTAATTACTGGCCAATGGCCAATCGCTACAGTCAGACTCTATTACAAGAAAATAAACAGAAATTTACATCAAAAGAAAAAAAAATCATTTTTACATGTGCAGGGGGCAACTGTCAAGGTGCTTAAAAATATTTAGTGATTCGATAGTTTAATGATGCCATATTGCATTAATATGATAATGTATATTAAAAATCTATATACTAATACTCATGTTCCTTAAAAGTATGACTGTTATCAAAGTCAGACCATGCAAATTGTCCAAGATAAAAGGCAAAATATAAGACCTGATTATCTTTTGTTGCTTATCCACCGAATTCTTATTCCTTGTGAGTGATTCAATAGTTTAATAATGCCATGTTGCATTAATATGATAATGTATATTAAAAAATCTATATACTAATACTCATGTTCCTTAAAAGTATGACTGTTATCAAAGTCAGACCATGCAAATTGTCCAAGATAAAAGGCAAAATATAAGACCTGATTATCTTTTGTTGCTTATCCACCAAATTCTTATTCCTTGTGAGTGATTCAATAGTTTAATGATGCCATGTTGCATTAACAGTGATGCCGATAGCTTTTTGTTTTAGTGCATCTAGTGTGTAACGTAGCGTCGTCGTCACGGTACCAAATAGATATATATATTACGTAGTGCCTTTTCTTTGACGGCACTAAATATCTATATGTTATATACTTCCTTACGTCTTACTCTTATTCTTGTCGTCTATTGTTCTGGCCGGATCTGGTATATCTTCTAAGGTCTCGTCTGGTCTTCTATTGAGGATTCCGGGTCTGGTCTCTGTGGGGATCACTGCTTATCAGAAGCCTGTGCTATTGTTAGCTTTTAGTAATAACAACAAGACTTCGATTTACGATGATGTTACTTTATTCCATAAACACCCAGACCAGACAATGCGCGCGGATCCTTACATCTTGCTAGCTTCGCATCTAAGTCCTAACTGTCTGACTAGCTGAGTTGCTTACACCTTAAACCGGAAGGGGCTTCTATTGCCTTCCGATTCTCACGATCATCCCCAGAACGCAAGGTCAGAGTGAGGTCAAACGCTGTCACTCACTCTCAAGGCCATCAGCTGCACTATATGATTTCTACACTATTGTCATAATCATTAGGATCTGATGATTATGTAACAAGTGCATATTTAATTTGAATGAGTATCTGGGAAAATTTATGGGTCCCAACTAAAGCCATCCAACTCCTACCTTGTAACCTATCCTGTGTAATTAATTTCTAAGAAACTATTGAAATGTATTTACAATTAGCTTGAAATGGTGATGGAAGAAAAAAAGAAAAACACTGGGATGCATAAATATGATTTTACTGCGTCCTTTTAGATTTGTGTGCATCCAGGACGCAGGACACATACCTATCAGCATCTCTGCTTTAGTATAATGTATATTAAAAAAAATCTATCTATTAGTAGTTGTGTTCCTTATAAGTTCGACTGTTATCATCTTGCAATAACCTCTGGTTAAAAGTCAGACCATGCAAATTGTCCAAGATGAAATGCAAAATATAAATCCTGATTATCTTGTGTTGCTTATCCACCAAATTCTTATTCCTTATGAGTGGTGTCACCTCAGCTAAATAATGGACCATTCCATTTTTATCATAAAGAAAAAATATAATGGGAAAGAAAAAAAGAAATAAAGAATGAAAGAAAGAAAGAAAGAGAGTTGGGGAAAGACATTGAACATAATAAAAAGATGAAAGAAAGGAAAGTCTCTGGTGCAGTGACTGCAAACAAACAGTGATGCTTGCTGGAGTTGCTGTTGTCTCTCCTTCCTTTTGGCTCTCTTTTTTCCAGTGGTTACTTTCCTCTCTTTCTCACTCCTTCTCATTCCTTGTTTGACAAGGAGTCGCCAGGTCGCACGGTCTTCTGTACAAGCCTCCCATGTGTTGGTGTTAATGTGGCATGTCTTCACCAAATCTATCTCACCTACCCTAACCCCTAATCCTGAATCTATGATACAGGACCTCCACCCTCCCTCATATCAATTCAAATATTGTAGTATTCACAGAAAATATATGAAAGCCACCTATTAGGGGATATCCCTTGATGTATGCAATAAACTTTAATAGTCTGGTTCAGATCAAGTAATTCTTAGAGACATTATTTTTAGCAATTTCATCATTTTGAAGCAGTAAACAGGACAGGTGTCTCATCTATGGTTTAACCGCCCCCCAAGAAGGTGATTGGACAGTGTACAATAAAATCGGTCAGTAAGATAACCAAGATGGAGGAGTCAGATTTCATCTTGGATGATTTTAAAAGAATAAAAAGTTAATTCTTTTAACAACAACTCGACCTAAAAGAATACGATTTCAGTTTTTTTACTTTCAAATTTTGATTTGTCAAAAATCATCAAAGAAAACAGAAAACTTTCGTTTCAAACATAAAGCATTGATTTTTTTATTCTTTCATCGTTATCTATATATCAATATACGTGTTCCTTAATTGAATGACTGTTATCATCTTGCGACACCCTCTGATTAAAAATCCACATTCCCCAAACCTCCAAAACTGGAACCTCACCATCAGATAGAGTTTAACGTCATTCCCAGGACATGTAGACCCGCATCCACCGCCTTCTAGCACCCATATGATAAAAAGGGGCTGGGGCTTGCCATAAGGGCAATAGGGTTGGGAAAATCATATAGGTGCTAGGGCTTGACGTGACCAGCCGATTGATCGGAGGGGGCCTCTCCGACCGCCCGTCTAGCCCAAGATAGGGCCAAAGTGGAGTATTGCTCATCCACCTGGGCTCTATCCTTAAGCATCACGGGTCGCCGCCCACGGCCAACAGGTGGCCCCATTTGGAGGAATCTTACCCCTCTGCAGAGGTACAGTCAGTGTATTCTAATGCCCCAGCCGACAGGGCAGTTTTCATATAGTAGTATTTGTTGAGAAATGTATGATATAATGTGTTTGTTAAATGCCCGCTCCTAGTCTATAAGTAGGAGCGGACATTTAACACACACCTTATATCATAAGGGCCCATCTCCTAGACTATCCTTTAAATGCCATCCTTGGACAGTTGAAAAGGGCTTAAAGAAAGTCCTGTGTTATAGAATCCTTTGATGAGTGTATAAGTCCTATCCTGCGTATTGGTAAAGGTTCAGTGATTTAATCCTATGTCCGTCATCAATGGATGTCAACCTAATTATGGCCAGCAGGGTCAGTTAAGTATAGTATCAACTTCAGAGGTTGGCCAAGAGATAGATCACATGATTCTGGCCTAGTCTATAAGTAGGATTGGGCATTTAACACACACCTTATATCATATTTCATAGGAATCGCGTGGTGTAATGGTTAAAGTCATGGGAAATGGACTCGTCGACCCGAGTTCAAATCCTGAACGTGGTAATTGCATTTCACTTAGCGCTAATATTCTTGGGAAAGGTATGAATCCTACTCTCCCTCCAGCTATGGGTAAATAGCAGGGCAGACTGGGTTATTTAACCATGGCTAGGTAACCAGTCTAGGAGAAGGAAAACTCTGAATTCAAAACCTGTTGAACTTAACAGAAACTTAAGAAATTGACCTTGTGTCATATCCTGCTCGTGCGGAGGAGTTGGTGAAATATATATATATCATAAATTTCTCAACAGTATTCTCAGAAAGTATATGAAAACCACCTGTTGGGGGTTTGGGTGTAGTATGAAGCAGACTTTAATAGTCTGGTTTTGATCAAGTGATTCTTAGCACCAGTAAAGCAGAAATTCTCCTTTGTTCAAATTTGGCATTGACTACAGCAGAAGTAACGCACTCTAGTCTCTACAGCTTCATTTGCATATTGTGTTCCTGAAGAGTGTTGGGAATTTTGAGATATAAGGTGTGGGGTAAATGGTCACTTCTAATTATAGACTCGCCAATAACCATGTGACCAGCCTTATGGACCAACCACTGGCAGTATTCTGCTGCTGATATTATTATTTACACTTGCTGATTCTAATCTTAGCTACTCATAACCACTTGGATCTTCATGGACGACGGATCATAGGATTATATCGCTAGACCTTTTTGACACTACGTAGGATTCCAAAAGTTAGGACTTATGTTTTTACCAAAGGATTCTATAGTAAAGGACTTATTCACTTACCAAAGGATTCTATAATTCAGGACTTATTTATTTACTTTAAGTTCTTTACAACTGGCCAAGGATGGTAGCCAGATACTTAACAAAGAGGAAGCCCATTTCATCACCTCTGATAATTCTGCCTAGTATAGTATCAACTTCAGAGGTTGGTCAAGAGATAGATCACATAATTCTGGCCTAGTCTATAAGTAGTAGAGGGCATTTAACACACACCTTATATCATAAATTTCTCAACAGTATTCTCAGAAAGTATATGAAAACCACCTGTTGGGGGTTTGGGTGTAGTATGAAGCAGACTTTAATAGTCTGGTTTTGATCAAGTGATTCTTAGCACCAGTAAAGCAGAAATTCTCCTTTGTTCAAATTTGGCATTGACTACAGCAGAAGAAGTAACACACTCTAGTCTCTACAGCTTCATTTGCATGTTGTGTTGCTGAAGAGGAAGCCCATTTCATCACCTCTGATGATTCTGCCTAGCCATGCGTGCAGCATTCACTTCAGTGAAATAAGTCATGCACAAATCCAAATGATCATTTTGATTTTCATCTGTCATTTATGCAATCGTCGATTTCTGAATGTAGAGCCTCTGTCAATTGAAGCCAAATGATGTAGAATAGAAGACCGATTGCAGTTAAAGTTATTTCTTCATAGCTGATCAGTCATAGTTGGTCAACTATGAATTAGCTGACCAATACACTTCATTCTGATCATTCTCCAATGACCATTCATTTCAACAACTCAAATTCAATCATCAGTCGTTGTGTAACTGAATAGTTCCTTCTTTGAACACTTGCTTGATTCACTGCTGTAATTCAGCTCAGTTGAGGATCAGTTTGAAATTATACCATAGACTACATTCTCAACTGCTTCTGAGAGACCTTAAGAGAAACTGCATCTGATGGTGAGGCTCTAGTTCTGGAGATCCTGGGAGTGTGGAGTACTCCTTCATTGCCATTACTCCTAGGCTCATCTGAGGATAAGGCTCCTGTTCAGGAGATCTTGTGGGTGTGGGGTACCCCTTCATTGCCATTATTCCTAGGCTCATCTGAGGATGAGGCTCCTGTTCAGGAGATCTTGTGGGTGTGGGGTACCCACTTCATTGCCATTACTCCTAGGCAATCCCCAACCCCTTTTTATCATATGGGTGCTAGAAGGTGGTGACTGAGGGTCTACATGTCCTGGGAATGACGTTAAACTCTATATGATGATGCGGTTCCAGTTTTGGAGGTTTGGGGAATGCGGATCACCCATTTATCACCATTGCTCCCTGGTCCACTCTGACCCGGAGTGGTAGTACCTATTAGGGTCCCATCTATGGGTTGAATAGACAAACATGAGTTTATAAACAAAACTGATTATCCGTTAAAAATGAAATTCTTTCAAAACTTTGTCGGCGTTAAACATTTTTGAATACCAAATTACCAATAGAAGTATTCGGCATAAAATAACCCAAGGGGTTGACATGCCGTAAAACCCAACCAACCAAACCAAACCAACCAACACAAGACACAATTCTGAAAATTCTTCTTTTTTTTTTCAAAATCCTTCTTATTTAAAAATCTTTCACCATTCATCTTCAAACTCATTCATTTTTCAAAATCCTTCTTTTTTTTAACATCTTTCACCATTCATCTTCAAACTCATTCATTTTTCAAAATCCTTCTTTTTTTAAATCTTTCACTATTCATCTTCAAACTCATTCATTTTTCAAAATCCTTCTTTTTTTAAATCTTTCACCAAACTCATTCATTTTCAAAATCCTTCTTTTTTTAACATATTTCACCATTCATCTTCAAACTCATTCATTTTTCAAATCCTTTTTTTTTAAAATCTTTCACCATTCATCTTAAAACTCATTCATTTTTCAAAATCCTTCTTTTTTTTTAAATCTTTCACCAAACTCATTCATTTTTCAAAATCCTTCTTTTTTTTAACATCTTTCACCATTCATCTTCAAACTCATTCATTTTCAAAATCCTTCTTTTTTAACATCTTTCACCATTCATCTTAAAACTCATTCATTTTTCAAACCAAACTCTAGAAACTACAAATGTTGATCCCCCCTTTCACAGAATATCAATTTCTACAGTTTACCAAATGTCTGTGATTCCACTCAATTGAGATCTTTTCAATAGTCAGACTCTCAACGCTCCATCCCTTTACTGATTTAGTCTTCCTCTGGAACCTGAGGTGATGAATAAATCCCACTCCAAAAAAAAGAAATCTCTCTCTGTAACATAAAACATATCAGCTTTGGAAATTTTTTTCTAGCCTTCAAAATCGTTGCTTTTTTTTCAATTCCAAAACAGCTGGTTAACAGCTTACACCCATGTTCAGCTTCAAGCTAAAAAGAATATTGAAACGTAAAAAGGTTTAAAAACAAAACCAAATGCATGAAAACCTTAACCAGTTGATATCCATAGAAGTTCGAGAGGTTGTTAAAAACATTTTCTTTAACCACACGGTAATGCTTGTCTCTTTTCCGAAACTCACACATACTTTCTTCAAGAATACACTGACTGTATCCCGCTGCATGGGGGTAAGAACCCCCCCGTCCATCCAAAGAAAGGGTGTCCTTCCATGGCACTAAGTTGTATTTGGTAGTAAGACTACAATTCTGGATCTCTACAAAGTGTAGAGTACCCCTTCAATTTCATTAATCTAACGTCTATTCTGACCCTGTGGAGTAGTACCTGTTTGCTTTCCATCATGGTCTCTATCATGTGTTTCCATCATGTATATATATATATATATATATATATATATATATATATATGTAAAATGGAATAGGAATTGAATCCGACAATATGAGGAAAAATGAGTAAAGAAATGTAGATGGATAAAAAATGAATTTAATCGATATCACTTTTAATCGATATCACTTACACATGTGTTTCGGTCAGTTTATCAAAATGTATACGGATTACGCTATTATTATTATTAAAATAATCAGATGAAATTGAAATAATGATAATAATAATAATAATAGGAAAAATGTAAAAATATTCCGTACACAGAGAGATTTTTTTACGACCTTCATCAGAGTGAATTTTTAATTTAAAAATTAAAATCAAAATTAAATCTTTGACTCAGCCTCATAATTTTGGAAAGGCTGGTTGTCGGACAACTTCCACGATGCGGTCCAAATCCTTTTACCAGCCACATTGAAAAACAGGCGAGCAGAATATCCCATCCCTATCCATCTCCGTAGGTTCGGACAGTCATGGACTATCGTGAACTGAATGAGCATGTGGATGCTTACACAGCCAATGCAGACGTTTGAACTCAAAAGCTGAGGGAATGGCGACAGCAAGGGTCACATTGCTCGAAATTGTCCGGGAAATGGAGAAGGGGACGAGTCTTCAGCGTCAGTCTCCTCCCCAAACCTCAACTGAGCGGCGCACTGCCTATGATCACTGTACGGATCAATGGGATGATGCGTACCATCCTAGTGGACACAGGTTGTACGCAGTCACTGATATACATGGCATGCTGTTGGATGTGGTGAAGAGAGAAGGTACAAGTACTCACAGTGGGTGAAAGGACACTCAGTTGCTGCGGAATTGGAATAGTCAAACTTGGCATAAGCAACAGCCCCCCCACCCTCGATATTAAAGTTCAATTTCCGTGGTCACTCGCCACATTCCTCCCCCTCGCACATACAGCATTCCTCATCTTCCTTGTCGGAAACTAGACCAATTTGTTCCACTCTGTACACAAAAAGAACAACAAATTCAAATTCTTGATAACAAGGTATACATTATGTCATATAGTACCTAATAAAGACAATGGAATCATCTGATGAAACCTCAGAAGAAAGAAACATAATTCAACCTAGTGATTGCTAATTACTGTTCACCTTGTATCTTTGCTTAGTAAACCTTTTCCCCTATCCTTAACACTCATGTTTCTTCCTATTATTTCTCTGTTAACTCTGTTACTCAAGTTACAACATTCTTTTTTTTTTTTTGAAAATGTAAGATAATTAGATAGCATTTATTTGTACCAATAAGGTTACTCTTTGTCATATAGTACCTAAATGATGAGGATGGAATTGACTTTTGTTCGTGGGGGGCTGGGAATCTGCTCGTCCACATTATGTCTGAGAACTGAGGTTCCACTATATTTTTTATTCTAGATTGATTTTTTGACTACTTATACACACTTAAAATTTGATGGAAGCTGATATATTGTTTCAGAACAATTTTTAAAAGAAATCAAATCTACAACTTGTACTGTATTGTCTTTCAGAATTGTTTTTTCTCCTCATTCACCGGAGAGAAGCTGACATGCTCTCCCCGTGCTGCACTGAATTCTGTTTTAAAATTCATTCTCATTGATCTTGTGGGTGCAATGAGTGCAATGGGTGCATTTCTCAGTGACTTACATCATCGGATTGATCAAGATTTGTTTTTCATTTGACATAAACCTTTGCTTCAATACTTGCAGCTTCTCGGTGGACAATTACTTAATTTTTATCTATTGGAAGGAATTTCTGCTTGTTATTTAGTTAAAGAAAATTTGAATCATAATAATCCAGTTAAAAAAATTAGTTATAAAAACAGAGACAAAATTTATTAGTAATAACTTTATTAAAGACTGATTGGTTAAAATAAGATGGAGAAAAAAAAGTTAAGTAATAATTTAGATAAAAATATTTAGTTAGAGAAAATAGAGAAAAGATCTGTGAGTAATACTTTAATCAAAAAAATGAGTAGTTTAAAAAAATAGAGAAAAATCTAGTTATAATTTAGTTTAAAATATTTGATTAAAGAAAAAAGAGAAATACTCAATGAGTAATGATTTAGTTAAAAAAAATTAGTTAAAGAGAATAGAGAAAAATTGATGAATAATAATTTAGTTAAGAAAATTGATTAAAGAAAATAAAGAAAAAATTGATTAGTAATAATTTTAGTTAAAAATATTTAGTTAAAGAAAATAGAGAAAAAATTGATAAATAATAATTTAGTTAAGAAAATTGATTAAAGAAAATAAAGAAAAAATTGATTAGTAATAATTTTAGTTAAAAAATATTAGTTAAAGAAAATAGAGAAAAAATTAATAAAAATAATAATAAATCAGTTAAAAAATATAATTAAAATTTTGTATGAAAGCTTTATCAAATTATTTTCAGTGGAATTTTTAGTTGAAATAATTGTAAGAAATATTTCCCATGAAAATGAATTAATACAAATAATAATCCGTCAATTTTCCTCTATTTTACATAATTTTCTTTGTAATATAATGAAAAATTGAAAAAACACAAGTTCATAAAACAAGTAATGTTTATTTCGCCTACGCTGCAGTGTTTTGATCTATTTCAATAGATCTTCATCAGGGCTTTTATTAATTCGAGGAAAAATAAATATATCACAGAAAATAAGAAAACTGTGAGAGTCTTTTGCTTTGTCGGTCAATCTATTTAAAAATTGTTGAATGAAAGACAAGCATTCTTTCAACAATTTTTCTTATTCTCTGTGATAAATTTATTTTTCCTCAAATTAATAAAAACCCTGATGAAGATCTATTGAAACAGATGGAAACACTGCAGCATAGGCGAAATAAACATTACTCATTTTATGAACTTGTGTTTTTTCAATTTTTCATAATTTTACATACTGTCGGATTCACTCCCACTTTCTCTTCACATAATTTTCTTTTTGTTAGTCTTACTCTTTTAATCTTATCATCCTGTAGGGGAAACCAGGAAAACAATGACCCACACACACACACTGGTTTGAATTCAGAGTTTTCTTTCTCCACGACCATTTGCAATACCAAGATTAAGTGGTCACCCTCCTAAGAAGAGACCTGACTTAACCCTGCCTTAACTTATTATTTACTAAGCTTTGTTCAAGCTAGCACACAGGCCTCAAGTTGCTTAAAGTACTGTGGGGATTTAAAAAATATGAAAATAAAAATAAAATAAACAAGCAACACACTCCCATGAGGCCTTGACTGGAAGAACCTCTCTGTGAATGCCCAACGAAAAGGACTGACTCCCTACCTCAAAAATGATAACTCGGCTATTTGAATCTAGGCTGCAACTGAGTTTGATCACTGCTATTAGCCAGGGGGCATATTCCCTCGCTACAGCCGACTATGTCCTGTTTAATAAAGCCTAAGTCGTAAAACTACTTCTTGCCTTTGTCTCTTTCCTCTTTTGTTCCTTTTCGTTCCTTAAATTCAATTTCAGCTTACCAACCCACAAGGATAAAGAACCAAGTTTTATTGGCGACAAGATACTTGTACAAACGGACTTAACTTAGCCCCATAGTACCCACTGTTACAAAGTGGTCCCCCATGTAAGTAATGACAGGGCTCATTGTTATTTAACTTGTAATTTATCAATCTTTGCTCTGGCGCATATGTAAGTACGTAAGTTAATAAGTAAGCAAAGTCATCAGGGTGGCCTAAAGTTGGTATCAGCCAATCAGCGAGGGAGTCTATCCCCTTTTCACCCTGGAGATTAGTAGTTTCTATAAATAGTCTATTAATAGTTATAGCATGAATCTTAATACGTACAATGAGTCCCGCAAAGCATCATAGCACTCAGTTGGTATCAGCCAATCAGCAAGGGAGTCTATCACCTTTTCACTAGCGCTAGACCAAGGAGATTGTTTTAGCGTCTGAGGTGGAGCGCCACACCTACTATCAGCACATTACTTTATCACACATATGTAAGTACGTAAGTTAGTAAGTAAGTAAAGTCGTCAGGGTGGCCTAAAGTTGGTATCAGCTAATCAGCGAGGGAGTCTATCCCCTTTTCACTAGCACTAGACCAAGGAGATTGTCCTAGTGTCTGAGGTGGAGCACCACACCTACTATCAGCACGTTACTTTATCGCACATATGTAAGTAAGTAAAGTCTTCAGGGTGGCCTAAAGCTGGTATCAGCCAATCAGCGAGGGAGTGTATCACCTTTTCACTAGTGCGTTGTTTTAGTGTCTGAGCTGGAGCACCACACCTACCATCAGCTCCTTACTTTACTGCTCAGATCCCTGTGCTATTCATATGCTGAGTTGGCGAGGGCCAGTTTTGCAACTTGGAACCTTGTGATTTTTAGCCGAATGCTCTACCGACTGAGCTAACCCAGCACTTTTTGGGGTATGAAAGAAACTGTTGATTTTATCAAAGACTTGAGTGTATTTTGATCATATTCAACACCGAGAATACACCGGCTGCAAAGGGGTAAGACTCCCCCAATGGGGCCACCTGTTGGCCATGGATGGCGACCTGTGATGCTTAAGGACGGGATCTTAGTGACTGAGCAGTCCATAACAGGAAACACTCCACTTTGGCCCTTACTTAGGCTAGATGGGTGGTTGGATAGGCCTCCCCTTGATCAATCTGCTGGTCACGTCAAGCCCTAGTATCTATATGATTGTCCCAACCCTATTGCCTTTATGGCAACCCCCATTGGCATTAAGTAACCCTCAAAGGTTGATATGCCATTAAGCAAAGAAATGAAATCAAACCATAATTGGCAGTTGAATCTAATTTACAAACTCTACCCTGAAGATTATTTAATATAAAAATATTTTTGTTATATCATGTGCTAAATGAAAAGAAAAGATTAAAAAAAGAAACACAGAATACAGCATGTCTGTCTGAAGAGATAAGATGTGTAAAAAAACGACAACAACAGAAAATATTAACTCATTGGTATCAGCCAATCAGTGAGGGAGTCTATCTCCTTTTCACTAGTGTATTACCAAGGAGATTGTTTTAGTGTCTGAGCTGGAGCACCACTCCTACCATCAGCTCCTTACTTTACTGCTCAGATCCCTGTGCTACTCATACGTTGAGTTGGCGAGGGCTAGTTTCGCAACTTGGAACCTTGTGATTTCTAGCCGAATGCTCTACCGATTGAGCTAACCCGGCACTTTTTGGGGTGTGTATCATGTGCTAAAATGAAAAGAAAAGATTAAAAAAGAACCACAGAATACATGCTGTCTGTCTGAAGAGATAAGATGCGTAAAAAAAATGATTGGATTATGAGAATGGGCAAAAAAAAAAAAAGAAATGAAAAAGGAGAAATGAACAAGATATAATCATTATTATCTTTCTTGCTGATATCTCGAATAATAGAATTGTTTTTTTTTAAGTATGGAGAAATATCAATGATATCTAACGATGAGGAACTTTTTTTTATGCAAACCGGGGGAAAAATATATTTCACGATTATTTCTTCTTTTTTATTTGCTGATTTTATTTTTCAAGAATCTTTTCGTTTTAATAAATTTAACTGAAAAAGAAGAAAATTTACTTAATAAAAAGACGAAACAAATATAAAGAGAAGAAAATATTAGTAAAATTTTTCTGTATTGTCTAAAAAAAATAAACAGTTAAAATTATGAAAAAATTTTTGTTATAACTTTTAAAATTTACAAAAAAAAAATTTGCGAATCAGTTCAAGAAATTAAAAACTTGTTAAATTATTTTCATTTTTGATTTTGTTTGTTTTCTGGCATATCAACATCGGTGGGTCATTTAATGCCAACAAAGTTTTGAAATAAATTAATATTGTTGTATATTGAAGATATTTAAAAGAAGGCGAAAATGGAAATAGGGTCTTCTGGTTGGATCGAGGCAGGGAGAAGATGAAAAGAGTAACAAAGAACTTTTTCTGGGTAAAGTGAACAAAGAAGGATGGGTAACAATAAGTTCGGAAATAGATTTGTCCGCTGATAAAGATAACAAAAGAAAACGCGTAGGTGTTTGAATATATAAAAGGAAGTCAGGGATCCCAGGTCAGTTAGAGAGTCAGACAGCGGACGGCGAACAGAGCACAAGGAGTGACCATCGACACAGTCCATCGCTGCCAGTGGGCAGTAAGGTTCGTCCACCCCTCCACCTCACCAACGCTAGTCACCCCAGCAGCAGTTGTAGTCATTGTCAACGCTCACCACCCACCACCCGAAGAAGAGAAATAAAGTCAAAACTCCTACTATATAACCATGTGTGGTGTTTTCATTAAGTGACTACTACTTATACCGTCTAGATGTTAGTGACGATACCCGCTACGTATGCAGATACACAAAGTAGTGCCGTGAATTTGAGGCCGCTACGCAACATATAGAATTTGATGCCAGTATGCAACAATATTTGATGGGTTTTCATTATAACTCAGTTTAACATCATACCCAAGACACGTAGACCTTCAGCTACTGCCTTCTAGCACATTTTTAAATTGAATTTAAAGTAAGATTCATTTTATCATATTCTCAAATGTCTTTTCTGAAAGTCATTAATAATTTTACAAGAATTTGGTTTGGTTTGTTTTGTTTTACGGCATATCAACCTCAGTGGGTCATTTAATTCCAGCAAAGTTTTGAAATAAATTCATTCTTAATTGATACTCAATTTTTTATAAACACATTTTTCTATTTAATCCATAGATGGGACCCTAACAGGTACTACCACTCCAGGTCAGAGTGGACCTGGGAGCAATGGTGAGGAAGGGGTGCTCCACATTCCCCATACCTCCAGAACTGGAACCTCACCATCAGATAGAGTTTAATGTCATGAAGACCATCAACCACCGCCTTCTAGCACATATATGATCAAAAGGGTTATGGGTTGCCATAAGGGCACCAGGGTTGGGGCAATCATCTAGGTGCTAGAGCTTGGCACAACTAGCCAATTGATCAGAGGGGGCCTGTTAATCTGTTAATAATGTGCATCCTATTATATAACATCTGGTCTGTCATATGACATTAGTTAATAATGTTGCAGATTAACTATTGTTTCAATTCTTTTGGCACAAAAAATTCAAAAAGACAAAGGAATTGAGAAACAAAGTCTGGATAGAAGAAAGAAGAAAAGTGATAAACATCTAAGGCTCGCTGTTTGACCGAGTCAAACAAACTTTCCGGAAAAATAACAAAAGAAGGATAACAAAATACTTCCTATTGACTGTGTGACGAATCTAGGATTGCAAGTCATGTCCTACAGTCCCGGTGTAATTTGAATAGACCAGAGCATGCTGGGTAAAAAATTGAAAAAGTGACGGTTAGACCGAGAGTTCAGCAGTTGAGATTTGGTAGCCGCCGAGTTCAGTCGCTCCCGTCGACTCTCCGAAGAGGAGATTTGTTATAACTACAGTTCATTTCACCACTCATTCAAGCAGGCGCTATCACCACTTGCACCTCCTTTTTATTCATGCCAACCGAGGAAAGAAAATAAAAGTCCAGCTTTTTTTTGTATACCTGTGTTGGTTTTTAATCCAGTGTACTACACACCAGCGCTGTCAATTGATACAGTATATAACAATAATACATATCTATTCATATTACATCAAATAATGTTGTGAATCATCTGCTAGAACATCTGGTAATGCAACATTTCTTGTCATTATATCTATTAATGCTGCACATCCTGTCATACGACAGCTGCTAATCTTGTGCATCCTGTCAAATGATATCTGGTAATACAGCATATCTTGTCATTATATCTGGTAATGTTGTGTATCTTGTCATTTTAACATCTGGTAATGCTGCAGATCCTTTCATATTATATCTGGTAATTTTGTGCATCCTGTCATATGACATCTGGTAATGCTGCATATCCTGTCATATCACATCTGGTAATGTTGTGAATCCTGTCATATATTTGGTAATGTTGTGCATCCTGTCATATGACATCTAGAAATGCTGCAGATCCTTTCATATTATATCTGGTAATTTTGTGCATCCTGTCATATGACATCTAGAAATGCTGTATATCCTTCATATTACATCTGGTAATGTTGTGCATCCTGTCATATGACATCTGGTAATGTTGTGAATCCTGTCATATGACATCTGGTAATATTGTGCATCCTGTCATATGACATCTGGTATTGCTGCATATCCTGTTATTTTATATCTGGTAATGATTCATCTCTCTTTGTACAATATCTGGCAATGTTGCGGTTCCAGTCATATGAAATCTGGTAATGCTGCACCCTGCACATTCACAAATGCAACATTTTATTCCTTGAGACCAAAATAAAGTATAAAATCTTTAAACTGTTTTCTTATGGGATTTATTGTCCCTCTTTCACCGTTCCATTAAGATATATGATGAAGTGTCAGTGAGCGAATTGCATTGAAAATAAACTACAAATACACATCCTGCTATAATCATTTGTCTATCGTCAGAGTTAGAACTGTTTATGGTGTCAACTAATGCACTAGTAAAAAGTGATAGTTACCATTATAAGACATTTCCTTCTCCTTTGTGGGTCATCATCTGATTAAGACAGTCAGTCAATCACACCTTGCTATGACAGGTTGATCATTATCTATTGGCAAGATGCTCGTCCCCGCCACGAGGCAGTTTCATTATGCATTGACTATTACTTGGAATAACTTGCAAATGGACTCCTCTTCTCTCTCTCTCTCTCTCTCTCTCTCTCTTTCTCTCTCTCCCTCCCTCCTCTCACTCTCTCTCTATATATATCCCTCTCTCTCTCTCTCTTTCTCTCTCTCTCACATCTCTCCAGCCTATAACCCTCCAAAGTGCAAAGGTGGCTGCCCATTTCTTTCTCTCTCTCTTCTCTCTCTTCTCTCTCTTCTCTCTCTCTCTCTCTCTTTTTCTCTCTCTTTCACTCACTCTCTCTCTCATTCACTCTCTCTCTCTTTTCTCTCTCCTCTCTATCTCTCTCTCTCCCTCTCTCTCTCTCTCTCTCTCTCTCACTCTCTGTAACTCTCTCACTCGCTCTCTTACTCTCTCCCCCTCTCTCTCTCACCATCTCTCCAGCCTATAACCTTCCAAAGTGCAAAGGTGGCTGCCCATTTCTTTCTTTCTTCTCTCTCTCTCTCTCTCGCTCTCTCTCTCTCTCACTCTCTCTCACTCCCTCTCTACTCTCTCCTCCCTCTCTCTCTCTCTCTCTCTCTCTCTCTCTCCTCTCTCTCCAGCCTATAACCTCCAAAGTGCAAAGGTGGCTGCCCATTTCCCCTGTTCCTTGGATTTTGTAACCAAGTTTGTACAAATTCATCAAATTTCTCCTTTCTCTTTCTGTCATGAAGTAGCGGCCATTAAAAACTGTGGCTATGTAGTCATCCCTTATAAATCAATATGTTCAGTCATTAAATATTTTATTGGTCAGGAGAGAGAGATCCAATCTGTACTGAGGATTTTTATGCTGACATATGTTGGGGGCAACATGAATTGATGGCATCAAGCTAAAAATTCAGAAAGAGTTTCAGTGTATTTAAAAATATTTTAAAAAATAGACACGTGGGAGGCTTGTGCAGAAGACCGTGCGACTGGCGCCTCCTCATCAAACAAGAACAAAAAGAAGTGAAAAAGAGAGGAAAAAGCCCACAGAAAAGAGAGCTAAAAGGAAGGAGAGACAACAACACCCCCAACACCTACAGAAAGTTTTCAATCACTGCTCCAGAGACTGCCATTCAAGGATCGGTCTGTTCAGCCACTCACGTAGCTGTAGGTAAAAAAAAAAAAATGGACACTACGCCATCGTCTAAAATAGATGTAAGGTTACCAACCAAAAAAAATAGAATAATAATGCCGTTTTAGAAAAAGCATTATTGAAAATAGATTTTTACTTGTTAATGTATTACAATTGTTCGGGCTGTGGTAGTAGTCGTTAGTAGTAGTAGCCATCGTTAGTTCAGAGTAACATCAAAAAGTCGTATAGTCAAAAAGGGGTTGTTTATTTCTTTCTAGGCTCGTGGGTTCTTTTTCAGAGAGAAGGAGAGTGAAAGAGTAAGGTCAAGCTGTTCCATTGTAAATCATGTTCATGAGCATTGTTCATTGCTAGCTAGACATGTCACGACAGAGCCCCAACAAACATGCCTGACACTTCTCGGGTCCGGCGAAAAAGAGAACGAATTTTCTTTACTACCATTTGTGATCCTGGAGTTGGGGGGAGGGGGGTCACATCCACTTCCGCTCTCAGCTGAAAAATCTGGAACTTCCGTTTTTATTTTGAAATCTAGTTTCAGGGTCATTGGTTGGTCAATGGCTGTCACCCGTTGAATGTTTACAATTTCAAACTTTAACCTCCTTTTGTTCTCATTTCTTTTTCTTCTCTTTCTCTAGAAATTCGATACCATTTTCTTTTCAATCCGTAAATTCTCCATAGACCATACTCAATCATCATCATCATTATCAAAGCAGGCTGACTGCACAGATTTGCTCACCATCCGTCCCTACTTGCCATCACTCTGGTTAAGCCCTGTCTTTTATTTTAAATCAAGGATTTCATTTGGAATTCATATCACAGGACTATAAAATTTTTAAAAATATAAAAAAATATAAAAGTAAAAATCTGTTTTCAAATGCCTTTAAAGTAATAAAGAATTCATCATTCGCATCTGATGAGACGGGAGAGTTAGACACTGTCTAAGCTCCCTGAAATAGACTATAAAGCTAAATCTCTAAGTCTTTTGTTATTTCTTTACTTAATTATAATTATATATATATTATATATATATATATATATATATATATATATATATTAGGTATACCCAAAATTGGCCTAAAATGCTTTTTTGACAAAATGACTTTAGCCCCCTTACAAAAAATAATTTACCAAAATCAGGGAATTATCGGATTTTAATTAAATTTTCAGTGTTTATTTATCAATGAATGATCTTTATAATGCATTATTTATTTTATTTCAAAACTTTCTGATTTTTTTCAGGTCACTTAATTTTGACCCCCCTTACTTTGGGAGTGTAAAATATTGGTGAGTTGGTCCTTGATTGATACTAATTACAGTAGAAATAAAAAGATAAAAGACCCAAGTTGTAAAAAGAAAAAAAAATTAAGTGGAATTTTTTATAAGAAAATAAGTACCGAAAATCGGAAAATAAAATGTAAAAAAATAATAAATAATTAAGTTTTTGGAGATTTCTTTTTTACTCATTTCGATAATTATTTAATTGGCCATTATCTTATAAAAGAAAAAAATATACATCGATATTTTTCTGCTTAAAAAGGGGGGGGATACATTTTTAATAGAGTTTTTCTTTAAAACGTATAATTTGATTGACTAAAATAAGGTTTGCATTAAATAGATATTTATTTCTAGAATCTAAAATTTTAAACTTAAAATCTGAATATTTTTATTTTAAATGAATTATATATATTAATTTTTCATAGTAAAAATACTTAATTAAAATTTTGAAATAAAATTACTGATGCATTATAAAATTCATTAATTGATAAATCAATACTGAAAATTTCATTTAAATCGGATAATTCCCTGATTTTTGGTAAAAATTTTTGCAATCGCGAATGTTACATTAAATTTGTAAACAAGCGCCTAAAACCACTTAAAAAGAACCAAAATGGCGTTGGCGAACAAAATTGACGAAAACAAATCGTTTTAAATATATTAAAAATAAATTGCTAGTGTAATGATATTTTTCTTTTTTTAATGATGGTCATTATGTTACTAATTATCGTTTTAGACAAAAGTTTGATCTTAAATAATCGATTTAATTAATTTTAATTAGTTTTTAAAATTCGTAGCAGACGACAAATTGGGTATTGCTAATATATATATATATATATATATGTGTGTGTGTGTGTGTGTGTGTGTGTGCGTGTAATGACATAAATGAATATTTCAAGTTCTATGAAGAAAAATAATAATTATTTACCATTAAGAAGATGATGTAAGAACAAATTTATTGATATTTGCATAAGAGAATTTTGTCACCGTGGTCGCGGAAGGGTTAAAGTTTTTCTCAAGTTGAAAAAACTTAAGGAGTAAATTCAATTAACGTGAATATTAGGATCACTTGGTTTAGAATAATATTGTTAGAGAAGAGTTTTGTTGAAAAAATAGGAGCCCCGTTTTTAGTGAGCACCTTAATGAGGAATTTGTAAAGGCAACGTTCATGTGAAAGGGTAATAAAAATGGGTGGAGGATTTTGCGTTTAATGTCTTGGGTGTAACGGTTAATGAATGCATTTCGTAAAGAAATAATTGCATGCAATATGGCAAGAAAAATAGGAAGCCCCTTCTATTTTATTTCTTTTTCTTTTGGTCTTTTTTTGTTTTGGCAATCAAAATGTTTGGAAAAATAAGACATAAAAAACGAAGGAGAACATTTCCTGAATTTTGAAAGGTATTAATTCTCTTTGCAAAAAAACAGCTTTGATTTTTGGCTTGCTTTTGTTTACGATTATAGACAGAATTTTCTGTCATCATTATCATCATTATGACACACTAATATATATATATATATATATATATATATATATATATAATATATATATATATATATATATATATAAACACTCATATATATGTATGTGTATGTGCATGTGTGTTAATTGATGTGGCATTTTTTAAGTATGAATAATATATACCAACCTAAGTAAAACTCTTTCATTCTTCACTTTCTCACAATATTTTTCCTTCATTTTTCATTCTTCACTTTCTCACAATATTTTTCCTTCCTTTTTTCATTCTTCACTTTCTCACTTCTCACTTTCTCACAATTTTTCCTTCCTTTTTCATTCTTCACTTTCTCACAATATTTTTCCTTCCTTTTTTCATTCTTCATTTCTCACAATATTTTTCCTTCCTTTTTTCATTCTTCACTTTCTCACGATATTTTCTTCCTTTTTTCATTCTTCACTTTCTCACAATATTTTTCCTTCCTTTTTTCATTCTTTATTTCTCAAAATATTTTTTTTTTGTTTTTTGTTTACGATCATACACAATTTTCTGTCATCATTATCATCATTATGACACACTAATATATATATATATATATATATATATATATATATATATATATATACATAAACACGCATATATATGTGTGTGTGTGTGTGTGTGCGTGTGTGTTAATTAATGTGGCATTTTTTAAGTATGAATAATATATTTTCCTTTTGCGTATATTAGTGTAATCATTTCCTTAATTGCAAATAAACACATAATAACATTTTCATGATGTCTAATGGTTAATTATTAATAACTTAACATTAAATCTGTATCTCATTATTATTACTAACATTATTATAAACTATGATATTAAGTTGCTTGTTGTGTAACTGTTATCATCATAGCAAGTTCAAATCCTTATGGAGTTAAATCGAACTTAACAGGCCTAAATTCAGCAGGAAAACAATCTCCTTCGTGTAGCACTAGCAAAAAGAGGATAGACTTCCTCACAGTCGAGCTGATAGCAAAAACTCTGCCAACTTAGTATTGATGTTGATTTGGTAATGATGTTTCCATCAAAGTCAAATTATGCTAAACTGTTTGATATATAGAGGCCGTGTAAATCCTTGAATTTTTGTTAGCATTCTAAAGTTAAATCGAACTTAACGAACCTAAATTCCACCATTGTATGTCAACCCATCGAAAGAAAACAATACAAAAAATCAGGGAATTAACCGAATTTAATGAAATTTTCAGTGTTTATATATTAATGAATAAAAGATATAATGCACTAATTATTTTATTTAAAAACTTTTACATTTTTTCAGCTCAGTTAACTTTAAACCATGTATCTTTGTTGCGTAACACAGATTCTCAAAGATATGTGGTTCAAAGTTAACTGATCTGAAAAAATGTAAGAATTTTTTAAATAAAATAACTTGTGCATTATATCTTTTATTAATTAATATATCAATACTGAAAATTTCAATAAATTCGGTTAATTCCCTGATTTTTTTTTCTTTCCGCGGGGTCACCTACGATGGTGGAATTTAGGTCCGTTTATTTCGATTTAACCCCTCATGGTGGTGTGATGTTCAAATCCAGTGCTACCCATCAACTCCTTCCTTTTTTCATCCTTCACTTTCTCACAATATTTTTCCTTCCTTTCTTCATTCTTCACTTTCTCACAATATTTTTCCTTCCTTTTTGCATTCTTCACTTTCTCGAAATATTTTTCCTTCCTTTCTTCATTCTTCACTTTCTGACAATATTTTTCCTTCCTTTTTTTTCATTCTTCACTTTCTCACGATATTGTTCCTTCCTTTTTTCATTCTTCACTTTCTCACAATATTTTTCTTCATTTTATCATTCTTCACTTTCTCACAATATCCTTCCTTTTCATTCTCACTTTCTCAATATTTTTCCTTCCTTTTTCATTCTTCACTTTCTCAATATTTTCCTTTCCTTTTTTCATTCTTCACTTTCTTACAATATTTTTCCTTCCTTTTTTAATTCTTCACTTTCTCACAATATTTTTCCTTCCTTTTTTCATTCTTCACTTCTCATAATATTTTTCCTTCATTTTTTGATTCTTCACTTTCTCACAATATTTTCCTTCCTTTTTTCATTCTTTACTTTCTCACAATATTTTCCTTCCTTTTTTCATTCTTCATTTCTCACAATATTTTCCCTTCAGTCTCTTTGATCTTTGCCTTTAATTACAAAAACATTTCTTACATAATATCCCACACCTTAACAGAAAGAATCTGTTTGAAAGAAAGAAAAAGTTTCAAATGAAAATCTTGCAATATTCTTTCTGTCTTGAAAGAAAAGAAAAAAAGAAAGAAAAAAAAAAGAAAAAGAAGAAAAAGAAAAGATAAACAATATCTTATTGAATATTATCATCAATTGAAATTGTGTAAATAACGTGTATGTTATTTTCACAGACACTTGTGTTGCTCTGATTATTATATTGATACCTTCAAGCTACAACTGATTAGTTTCTGTTTACTCCATCTTATTGACCATACAGATTTTCTGAATATTGTTTCAATTCTATACAAATAAAAACTAACCGACGAGTGTGGGCGTGAAATTGAAAGAATGAAGAGAGCAAGACTTAAGATGAAGATACACAAAACAAGACTCTTTTTTTAAAAATGGGTTGAATCAAAAGATATTAATCACTAATTTATTTAAAATACTATATATATAATACTATACTAAACCGACCTTACTGGTCATAATTACTGAGACATTCTTTGAGGACGGACATAGGATTAAATCACTGGACCTTTACCAACACGTAGGATAGAACTTATACGCTTACCAAAGGATCACCAAAAGATCCCATAACACAGGACTTTCTCTAAGCCAAGGATGACATTTAAAAAACTTTACAGGGAACTGGCTCCTTAATAAGAGGAATTACGGGGGTCGTAGTGAGCTCTTAATTCTCCCGGTAGTCTGCAATTATTGGGATGAAAGAAGACAAACAACACAAATGGAAATTATACACATGTATTTAACAAAAGATACAAAATGCTGCAAATTTGATGGCATTTGCTACGAGACTTATCTTAAGAGGTAAAATTAACAATTCATTGGTGAGTTAGCGCTAGAAAGGGATTCTACTCGCCGTCGTGGTAGAGTGCTGTTGAGACGCGTCCGATAAGTAAAAGTGTTGGGGAGTGCTTTTTTGAGCGACTCGCCTGGTTAACTGCCCTTTGAAGTGGGCGGTGGATGGAGCCCTTTTATAAAGTGACTCGTCCAGTCGACAGCCTTCAGATAAGTATGGGGTTTGGTTTTGCTGCCAACATCGTATGTTGGCGATTCACCCCCTAGCGGCAGGGGAAGAGAATTCTACTATCAGTTTTCTGATATTAATTGCCCCCCTCGTGTATGAAAATCATTGTAAAATTAATGTTACATAATTATTAGATTCCTAATAATTATTTACAGTAGTGTAGAAATCAAAATCGTTGCTATACATTGCAGCCCAAGGCCTTGAAGGATGAATGACAAGGCTTGACCTCATCCTGATCCTTTCCAGTGGAGAATCGGTGGAGGAGACCTTCTTCCGGTTTAGATTAGAAATAGATTTTAGTCAGTCGGCGATAAATCACGACGGTGGTGAGTCGTGTTATACACGCCCCGACTCGATCTGCACAGGTAATCTGGTAAGGATTTCGAAATAAAATGTGATCTAAGTAAATCGAGGTATTGTGTTATTATCTAAAAACTACCAATGACACAGGGCTTCTGATAAAGAGAAATCCCCAATGGAAGACCAGACACGAAGTCCCCAAGACGAAGTCCAGACGCTAGAAGAGATGTTAGAAGAGACCTAGAAGAAGACGTAAGATAGAAAAGATGGACAGCAGAAGAATAGAAGAAAGTAATGAGTAGGGTATACAACATTAAAAGATGAAGATTATTTCTTAATGAATAACAGAATCAATCAGATCAACTTTGGTGGACATAAATGATATGAAATAAAAGCAAAACACACAAAAAAATTCAGTGTATGGAATTTAAATGCAACCGTACTAATTATTATTGGCGGATTAGCTCAGTCAAAAGAGCGTTCGGCTAGAAACCACAAGGTTCGATACCAGCCCTTGCCAACTCAGCGTATGAGTAGCATAGGGATCTGTACAGTAATGTAAAGAACTGATGGAAGGTGTGGCACTGATTGGCTGATACCAATTTTAGGCCACCCCAACGACTTTACTTACTTACATATTTGCGATAAAGTAAGGAGCTGATGGTAGGTGTGGCGCTCCACCTCAGACGTAAAAAACAATCTCCTTGGTCTAGCACTAGTGAAAATGGGATAGACTCCCTCGCTGATTGGCTGATACTGACTTTAGGCCACACCGACAACTTGACTTTATTTTATTATCTTATTACCTTTGTCCCATAATGGTTTATACATTCAGTGTAGTGGTATTATTTTATTGCCTCTGTCCCATAATGGTTGCAGTTCATGACATGCAATACTCCAATTTGGCCTTATCTTGGGCTAGACGGGTGGTCAAAGACGCCCCCTCCGATCAATCGGCTGGTCACATCAAGCCCTAGCACCTATATGATTTTCCCCCTATTGCCCTTATGGCAAGCCCCAACCCCTTTTTATCATATAGGTGCTAGAAGGCGGTGGCTGAGGGTCTACATGTCCTGGCAATGACGTTAAACTCTATCTGATGGTGAGGTTCCAGTTTTGGAGGTTTGGGGAATGTGGAGCACCCCTTCATCACCATTGCTCCCTGGTCCACTCTGACCCGGAGTGGTAGTACCTGTTAGGGTCCCATCTATGGGTTAAATTGAAAAATGTATTTATAAAAAAATTGTATTATCCATTAAGAATTGATTTATTTCAAAACTTTATCGGCATTAAATGACCCACTGAGTTTGATATGCCATAAAACAAAACAAACCAAACCATAATGGTTGGTACATATAGTGCATACAATTATAAGCAAGTGTACCAACTATTATGGGACAGATGTAGTAGACCTACATTTTATGCATGTGGCCGAGGGGTTAGGTAACTACAAAGATTGGAGAGTGACATATCATGGCAGTGCCATATGGTGTTTATAATTCATGTTACCAATCTTTTAAAATTTAGCTGGACATAAATTATATGAAATGTGAACAAAATACAGGTCCTGCTAGTTTTTAATATATCATTATATTCAAATAGCAATTGACAGGGACGGTTAGAGAGATTGTCATGGATATTCATGCTACTTGTTTGATGATGATGATGATGATGATGATGATGATATCACATGACCAAAGCTGTTAATTCCATGTGTGATTTAAAAGCCGCACAAATAAACATGGAACACAATCTAATTTGGAAACTTATTCTTTGTGAGTTTAAACTGAGCACTAAAAAGTCGACGGGGCGACCTAAAGTCGATATCAGCCAGTCAGCGAGGGAGTCTATCCCCTTTTCAACAGCGCTAGACCAAGGAGATTGTTTTAGCATCTGAGGTGGAGCGCCATGCCTACCATCAGCTCCTTACTTTACCGCACAGATCCCTGTGCTACTCATACCCTGAGTTGGCGAGGACCGATATCGAACTAGGAACCTTGTGGTTTCTAGCCGAACGCTCTACCGAATGAGCTAACCAAGGAACCCAAAGTATTTGTTGTGTCAAAGGTCAAGGCACATTTGATCACAGTAGAATAATCAGATGGTTCAATAAATTTTGCATAGGTTGCAAGAACCCCCAACAAATTTGAAGAACTAAAAATCAACATAACTCTGCCAATTTTTGGAATTGGATGCTCAAATTTTGGGGATTGTCTAACATTAATATAATCGACACCTGGACAAAATGTCAGAAAAATTGAAGTCAAGTCAGACCCTCTGTCAACACATTCTTCGTCTAGCAGCTGGAAAAATCCATCGTCGTAGTCGAAATAATCTTTAGCAGTTCAAAATCACATTTCCTTACTGAAAAGTGCTTCATCGTCGACTGCTTCTGCTGCTGCTGACTGCCCAGTGCTCGACTCATTTGTTATTTTATGGGCATATTAGCCAAACATCCGGGCACATCAGTCAAACCTTGCGACTGTCCAGTGCCTACATCGCATCTGTTTTCACATGTGGGAGGACGCAGGTTCGATCCCAGCAGGCAAGACAAAGTTTTGCTCTTTTTCATTCTCCGACACAGATTCCTCGGACAGAAATCTTTTTATAAACCAATTTTTAGGAGTAATGAAGTACTAGAACTCGTTTTACAGACAAAAATAGATTACATAAAGTCGCCATTTGTTGTGACCCCACTCAGATTTGGAGAGCTAAAAATGAACATAACTTTGACAATTCTTGGAATTGGATGCTCAAATTTTGGGGATTGTCTAACATTAATATAATCGACACCTGGACAAAATGTCAGAATAATTGTGGCTGACAATTTTACTTTTTGTCTGGATGATTTGACATGGAATTACCCGTACATATATATATTAAAAAGGTTTTTGAGATATTTGCTTTTTCCTTTCAAATGGTGTATCATAGCCAGAAGGTATGGAACAAGATACAACTAAAATGTGTTAGATTTAAAAGCCACAAAAATTAACATGGAACACAATCTAATTTGGAAACTTATGCTCTATGAGTTTAAACTGAGCAACTAACACAGTGAAAGGAACCCAAAATATTTGTTATGTCAAAGGTTAAGGCACATTTGATCATTATAGAGTAACCAGATATCTGGCTCAGATTGGCAAGAAACCTACCAAATTTGGAGAGTTAAAAATTGACATATCTCTGCTAATTTTGGGAATTGGAAGCTCAAATTTTGGGGATTGTCTAACGCTAAGATAGTCCGCACCTGGACAAAATTTCAGAAAAAAGAAAGGGGGTAGGTGACAATTTCATTTTTTTTTGGATGTTTTGACATGGAATTACCCATAGATATATATTAATTTCAAAAAGGTTTTTGAGATGTTTGCCTTCTCTTGCCAACTGGTGTATCATAGCCAGAGGGCTGGAATGAGACACCCCAAAAATGTGCTAGATTTAAAAGCCTCACAAATGAATATGCAACACAATTTAATTTGGAAAATTCTGCCTAATGAGTTTAAACTGAGCTATAACACTGTGGAAAATATTTAGTATTATCTGTGTTATTCGGACTATTGTCCCTATCTTTATTGTTATTTGTACAATGTTTTGGCCGATATGCCCTTCTTAAGGTATTTCTTGTCAGAATCGGGAACATTCTTTTCGGACTCGGGAACTTTCTTGTCGTAGTTGGGAACATTCTTGTCGTAATCAGGAGCCTTTATTCAGTCCACGGGGGTATCCAGTTCTCATTCCGCTGACCATAGCTGGGGTAGGAGTTGTGTTAATTATTTTTCTATATTACTACCGCTGCTCAGGATGGGGACAATAGTCTGAATAATGCAGATAATACTAATCATCAAGCCTCATCTCAAACATTCAGAGAAATAGTATGAAAAATATTTGTTGTATGAAAGATTAAGGCACAATTAATCACAGTAAAGTGTTATATACCCACTCAATATCTTGGATATATAATTGAGAGACAGACAGAATAGAGATGAGGGTTCTTACTTGTGTTACTTCTGCTTCCAGTTCTTCAGGGCTGATCTCCTTGGGTTGATTTCTCTCCTTTCTTGTTGGGCTCGTTTCTTCAGGCTGGTCAACTAAATTTAATTAGACAAATTACTAAATTTAATTTTAATTACTAATGTTCAATAGATATAAAATAATAATAGAAAATAATCTTTGTCATAAATGCAGTGCCACATCGGGATATTGATCTTGCTTTGAAAAAATCAGAAATAATCAATAACTTCAAATTGGTTGACTTTAAGACTTTTGTTTATAGCATTAAATAAATGGCCAACCTTCCATGTAGGACGGCATGTTGATCCACTTTCGACTTTTAAATTGCCAGGGGGGAGATTGGTGATGATATCTCGCCCATTTCTGTTCACAAACATCTGACAGGGCGCATCTTAGACTTGTTTGCCATTATCCAAAGCGAATATCTCTTGAAAGATTCAAACATAGGCTCTCTTGGGTTGTGACGGACATCTCTGGAGAACACAAGCCTATTATCTCTCTGTTCAAGCGAATATTATCCAAAGCCGAAATAGCTATAGAAGGGGGGGAAATACATGGGGCGAAATAGACCTTCGAATCAACAAGCTCCCGCCAAGGAGGAACCAAAAACAAGCGAGTTCTCAGTCTTCTCACAAGTCAGACCCTCTGTCAACACATTCTTCGTCTAGCAGCTGGAAAAATCCATCGTCGTAGTCGAAATAATCTTTAGCAGTTCAAAATCACATTTCCTTACTGAAAAGCACTTCATCGTCGACTGCTTCTGCTGCTGCTGACTGCCCAGTGCTCGACTCATTTGTTATTTTATGGGCATATTAGCCAAACATCCGGGCACATCTGTCAAACCTCGCGTCTGTCCAGTGCCTACATCGCATCTGTTTTCACATGTGGGAGGACGCAGGTTCGATCCCAGCAGGCAAGACAAAGTTTTGCTCTTTTTCATTCTCCGTCACAGATTCCTCGGACAGAAATCCTTTTATAAACCAATTTTTAGGAGTAATGAAGTACTAGAACTCGTTTTACAGACAAAAATAGATTACATAAAGTCGCCATTTGTTGTGACCCCACTCAGATTTGGAGAGCTAAAAATGAACATAACTTTGACAATTCTTGGAATTGGATGCTCAAATTTTGGGGATTGTCTAACATTAATATAATCGACACCTGGACAAAATGTCAGAATAATTGTGGCTGACAATTTTACTTTTTGTCTGGATGATTTGACATGGAATTACCCGTACATATATATATTAAAAAGGTTTTTGAGATATTTGCTTTTTCCTTTCAAATGGTGTATCATAGCCAGAAGGTATGGAACAAGATACAACTAAAATGTGTTAGATTTAAAAGCCACAAAAATTAACATGGAACACAATCTAATTAGGAAACATGCTCTATGAGTTTAAACTGAGCAACTAACACAGTGAAAGGAACCCAAAATATTTGTTATGTCAAAGGTTAAGGCACATTTGATCATAATAGAGTAACCAGATTGCTCAAGATATCTGGCTCAGATTGGCAAGAAACCCACCAAATTTGGAGAGATAAAAATTGACATAACTCTGCTAATTTTGGGAATTGGAAGCTCAAATTTTGGGGATTGTCTAACGCTAAGATAGTCCACACCTGGACAAAATTTCAGAAAAAAGGAAGGGGGTAGGTGACAATTTCATTTTTTTCTGGATGTTTTGACATGGAATTACCATAGATATATATTAATTTCAAAAAGGTTTTTGGGATGTTTGCCTTCCCTTGCCAACTGGTGTATCATAGCCAGAGGGCTGGAATGAGACACCCCAAAAATGTGCTAGATTTAAAAGCCTCACAAATGAATATGCAACACAATTTAATTTGGAAAATTCTGCCTAATGAGTTTAAACTGAGCTATAACACTGTGGAAAATATTTAGTATTATCTGTGTTATTCGGACTATTGTCCCGATCTTTATTGTTATTTGTACAATGTTTTGGCCGATATGCCCTTCTTCAGATATTTCTTTTCAGACTCGGGAACCTTCTTTTTTAACTCGGGAACTTTCTTGTCGTAGTTGGGAACCTTCTTGTCGTAATCAGAAGCCTTTATTCAGTCCACGGGGGTATCCAGTTCTCATTCCGCTGACCATAGCTGGGGTAGGAGTTGTGTTAATTATTTTTCTATGTTACTACCGCTGCTCAGGATGGGGACAATAGTCTGAATAATGCAGATAATACTAATCATCAAGCCTCATCTCAAACATTCAGAGAAATAGTATTAAAAATATTTGTTGTATGAAAGATTAAGGCACAATTAATCACAGTAAAGTGTTATATACCCACTCAATATCTTGGATATATAATTGAGAGACAGACAGAATAGAGATGAGGGTTCTTACTTGTTACTTTCTGCTTCTAACTCATTGGCTACCATGTTCTTCAGGGCTGATCTCCTTGGGTTGATTTCTCTCCTTTCTTGTTGGGCTCATTTCTTCGGGCTGGTCAACTAAATTTGATTAGACAAATTACTAAATTTAATTTTAATTACTAATGTTCAATAGATATAAAATAATAATAGAAAAAATCTTTGTCATAGATGCAGTGCCACATCGGGATATTGATCTTGCTTTGAAAAAATCAGAAATAATCAATAACTTCAAATTGGTTGACTTTAAGACTTTTGTTTATAGCATTAAATAAATGGCCAACCTTCCATGTAGGACGGCATGTTGATCCACTTTCGACTTTTAAATTACCAGGGGGGAGATTGGTGATGATATCTCGCCCATTTCTGTTCACAAACATCTGACAGGGCACATCTTAGACTTGTTTGCCATTATCCAAAGCGAATATCTCTTGAAGTATTCAAACATAGGCTCTCTTGGGTTGTGACGGACATCTCTGGAGGACCCAAGCCTATTATCTCTCTGTTCAAGCGAATATTATCCAAAGCCGAAATAGCTATAGAAGGGGGGGAAATACATGGGGCGAAATAGACCTTCGAATCAACAAACTCCCGCCAAGGAGGAACCAAAAACAAGCGAGTTCTCAGTCTTCTCACAAGTCAGACCCTCTGTCAACACATTCTTCGTCTAGCAGCTGGAAAAATCCATCGTCGTAGTCGAAATAATCTTTAGCAGTTCAAAATCACATTTCCTTACTGAAAAGCACTTCATCGTCGACTGCTTCTGCTGCTGCTGACTGCCCAGTGCTCGACTCATTTGTTATTTTATGGGCATATTAGCCAAACATCCGGGCACATCTGTCAAACCTCGCGTCTGTCCAGTGCCTACATCGCATCTGTTTTCACATGTGGGAGGACGCAGGTTCGATCCCAGCAGGCAAGACAAAGTTTTGCTCTTTTTCATTCTCCGTCACAGATTCCTCGGACAGAAATCCTTTTATAAACCAATTTTTAGGAGTGGTGAAGTACTAGAACTCGTTTTACAGACAAAAATAGATTACATAAAGTCGCCATTTGTTGCGACCCCCCTCAGATTTGGAGAGCTAAAAATGGACATAACTTCGACAATTTTTGGAATTGGATGCTCAAATTTTGGGGATTGTCTAACATTAATATAATCAACACCTGGACAAAATGTCAGAAAAATTGTGGGTGACAATTTTACTTTTTGTCTGGATGATTTGACATGGAATTACCCGTACATATATATATTAAAAAGGTTTTTGAGATATTTGCTTTTTCCTTTCAAATGGTGTATCATAGCCAGAAGGTATGGAACAAGATACACCTAAAATGTGCTAGATTTAAAAGCCACAAAAATTAACATGGAACACAATCTAATTAGGAAACATGCTCTATGAGTTTAAACTGAGCAACTAACACAGTGAAAGGAACCCAAAATATTTGTTATGTCAAAGGTTAAGGCACATTTGATCATAATAGAGTAACCAGATTGCTCAAGATATCTGGTTCAGATTGGCAAAAACTCACCAAATTTGGAGAGCTAAAAATTGACACAACTCTGCTAATTTTGGGAATTGGAAGCTCAAATTTTGGGGAATGTCTAACTTTGACATGGTCCACACATGGAAAACAATTTCAGAAAAAAGGAAGGGGTTAGGTGACAATTTCATTTTTTTCTGGATTGTTTTGACATGGAATTTACCATAATATATTATTAATTCAAAAAGGTTTTTGGGATTGTTTGCCTTCCTTGCCAACGGTGTATCATGAGCCAGAGGGCTGGAATGAGACACGGCCCAAAAATGAATTTAAAACCTCACAAATGAATATGCAACACAATTTAATTGGAAATTCTGCCTAATTGAGTTATAACTGAGCTATAACACTGGTGGAAAATATTTAGTATTATCTGTGTTATTGCGGACTATGTCCCGATCTTTATTGTTATTTTGTTACAATGTTTGCCGATATGCCCTTCTTCAGGATATTTCTTTTCAGACTCGTGGGAAACCTTTCTTTTTTAACTTCGGGAACTTTCTTGTCCGAGTTGGGAA
>CM042166.1:83608989-83666489 GCA_023376005.1 Doryteuthis pealeii
AGAGAGGATATATATTATTTACTTGTCGGTAATTGTTTTTATTTCAAAGTTTCCTCCAGACATACAGATACACACAACTGCCCTTTATATATGTATAGAAAACCAAGCCCTGGGTGATATTTAATGTGTATATATATTTACTTTGTCGGTAATTGTTTTATTTTCAAAGTTTCCTCCAGACATACAGATACACACACAACTGCCCTTTATATATGTATAGAAAACCAAGCCTGGTGATATTTAATGTGTATAATATATTTACTTTGTCGTTAATTGTTTTTATTTTCAAAGTTTCCTCCAGACATACATATACACACAACTGCCCTTTATATATGTATAGAAAAACCAAGCCCTGGTGATATTTAATGTGTATATATATTTACTTTGTCGGTAATGTTTTATTTTCAAAGTTTCCTCCAGACATACAGATACACACAACTGCCCTTTATATATGTATAGAAACCAAGCCCTGGTGATATTTAATGTGTATATATATTTACTTTGTCGTTAATTGTTTTATTTTCAAAGTTTCCTCCGGACATACAGATACACACAACTGCCCTTTATATATGTATAGAAACCAGCCCTGGTGATATTTAATGTGTATATATATTTACTTTGTCGTTAATTGTTTTTTTTTCAAGTTTCCTACGAACATACAGATACACACAACTGCCCTTTATATATGTATAGATAATCAGTCCATAACAGTACATGCCTCTGCTATGCAAATTAGGAAGTGTGGCGGTTTGCTGGTTAGAGTCGCAGGAAATGGACTCGTCAACCAGAGTTCAATTCCTGGATGAAGCCACAGTTCACATAGCGCTAATACCCTTAGAAAAGGTATCAATCCAACTATTCTCCCTTCAGCTATGGGTAAATAGTAGAGCAGACTGGGCTCTTTAACCTTGGTTAGGCAACCTGACTAAAAGAAAAATGGATTCCAAACCTGATCACTACTAGAATAGGCTCAGGCCTACTTGGTGATCTTTTTCAATTTTAAAAAAAAAATCATTTATTTTTTTTTATGCATGTGTTGATGTCACTTTCAGTAGATAAGATATTACTACCTAGGTATGTGAACTGATCAACTGATTTTAGGGTATTACCATCCAGTCATGAGATATCTCCATCTTATCTATATATATATCATTTGATTATCCAATTATTTTATGAAAGAAAAGAAACTGCTGATTAAAAATTGTATCTCTATTATATGATATATATATATATATATATATATGTGAAGAAAGGAAGTGAATCCGATGGTATGTAATATATTAAGAAAAATGAAAAAACACAGGTTTAAATGGGTTAAGTGGTGAGTTTATTGGCCAATGCTGCAGTGTTTCGATCTATTAATTAGATCATCTTCAGGGCATTTGTTGGTATATGGAAGGTGATAAGAAATTATTTATCACAGAATAACGTGAAAAGCGAGCGGTAGTATTGTTATTCAGTCTGTTTAAAAATTCTTGAGGTTTGAAAAAAGGGACGGTTTGAAATATGACATCAAATATATATATATATATATATATTATATATATATATATATTGATATTTGAATATGAAGTTAAATATATATATATATATATATATATATATATATATATATATATTATGATATTCGTGTTCCTTATAAGTATGGCCATTATCATCTTGCAACACCCTCGGGTTAAAAATGAGGCTGTCCAAATCATCCCAGAAGAAATGCAAAAATGTAAATCCTGATTATCTGGTGTTAAATGTAAATCCTGATTATCTGGTGTTATCCACAGAATTCTTATTTCTTATGAGTGTCGTCACCTCAGCTAAATAATGGACCATATCATTTTTATTTGAAAGAAAGAAAGGAAAGGAAAATGACATGCTACACAGAAAAAAAATCTAATTAGAAAGAAAGAAAGAAAGAAAGAAAGAAAAACCGAAAAATAGAGTCCGCCCTGTTGGCTGGGGTGTTAGAATGCACCGACTGCACCTCTGCAATGGGGCCACCCGTTGGCCGTGGGTGGCGACCCGTGATGCTTATAGATAGAGCCCAGGTGGATGAGCAGTTCATGACATGCAATACACCACTTTGGGTCTATCTTGGGCTAGACGGGCGGTTGGAGAGGCCCCCTCCGATCAATCGGCTGGTCACGTCAAGCCATAGCACCTATATGATTTTCCCAACCATATTGCCCTTATGGCAAGCCCCAACCCCTTTTTTTATCATATCGGTGCTTGAAGGCGATGACTGAGGGTCCACATGTCCTAGGAATGACGTTAAACTCTATCTGATGGTGAGGTTCCAGTTTTGGAGGTTTGGGGAATGTGGAGCACCCCTTCATCACCATTGCTCCCTGGTCCACTCTGACCCGGAGTGGTAGTACCTGTTAGGGTCCCATCTATGGGTTAAATAGAAAAATGTATTTATAAAAAAATTGTATTATCCATTAAGAATTGATTTATTTCAAAACTTTATCGGCATTAAATGACCCACTGAGGTTGATATGCCGTAAAACAAAACAAACAAAAATAGAGTATGGGAAAGATAAAGAGAGTAGGTGATTCCACATAATGCTAATCTGTTTCAACTATGAAAAGATAAAAAGAAGGAAAAAAAGAAAGAAAAAAAGAATGAAAGAGTTAAATCAAAATTATTGAACTATTTGGCAATTGCTCATTAGTAAACATATCAATATGTTTAATATTTATAATGTAATAATTAAATTATCATACAGTGGTATATCCACAGGTCATGCTAGTAGAAAAAGTTAAATCAAGATTATCATACTTCTTAAATATTGAACTATTTACAATAGCTCTTAAGTAAACATATCAAACATTGTAATAATTAAATCATCATACTGAGGTATATCCACAGGTCCTGCTAGTATTGAACTATTTGGTAATAGCTCTTAAGTAAACATATCAAACATTGTAATAATTAGATCATCATATTGTGGTATATCCACAGGTCCTGCTAGTATTGAACTATTTGGTAATAGCTCTTAAGTAAACATATCAAAGATTGTAATAATTAAATCATCATACTGAGGTATATCCACAGGTCCTGCTAGTTATTCTTTATTATCAAAGAAGAGCAGCCAGAAGAAAGCCACTTTTTAAAGCAGTCATCATTCAACAGCAAAGAATTTGAGATGGTCAACAGATATCTTTTGACATTATCGTTTCATATGATTCCTCATTTATTCAAGAATATTTTTGGAATTATTGCAGATTCCAATCAAACATGTTGGATTTTCAATTATGATGTGAACAACAATTTGGAGAGCGGTCGTTCAGATCATCTGGTATTTACGAAAAAGGAAATATTAAATCAGGAGAGTAGAGATCATTTCTGTTGAAAAGGTTTCTCCAGTGGCATTTCTTTAAACATAGTCTCCTTTTTTTGTGTGTAGGATGCTGCTTCATTCCATTTATAAAATGACTTGAGAATGGCATACCTGCCACCCCCCAACCCCTCCCCCCAAGTATTAAATAACATTCATGGCCGAGTCAATCTGTTAAAATGATTTCCATTGAATTTGTCTGGGTATTATGTTAGGGCCGGGATAGCTCAGTCGTTAGAGCATTCGGCTAGAAACCACAAGGTTCCTACTTTGATACCGGCCCTTGCCAACTCAGCGTATGAATAGCACAGGGATTTGTGTGGTAAGGTAAGTAGCTGATGGTAGGTGTGGTACTCCACCTCAGATGCAAGAACAATCTCCTTGGTCTAGTGCTAGCGAAAAGGGGAGAGACTCCCTCACTGTTCGGCTGATACCGACTTTAGGCCACCCCGACGACTTAATTTAAGAGCCGGGTTAGCTCAGTTGGTAGAGCGTTCGGCTAGAAACCACAAGGTTCCTAGTTCGATACCTGCACTTGCCAACTAATCATGTGAATAGCATAGGGATCTGTGCGGTAAAGTAAGGAGCAGATGGTAGGTGTGGTACTCCACCTCAGATGCAAAAACAATCTCCTTGGTCTAGTGCTAGTGAAAAGGGGATAGAACCCTTGCTGATTTGCTGATACCGATTTTAGGCCACTCCGATGACAACTTTATATCATGGATAAGAGACTCTTGGGTAATTCTACGTTAAATCAACCAGAAAAATGTAAAATTGTCACCCACTGCCTTTTTCCAGGTGTGGAATATGTTATTTTTAGACAATCCCCAAAATTTGACCTTCCAATTCCAAAAATTGGCAGAGTTATTTTTAGCTCTCCAAATTTAGTGGTGTTCGTGAAAAATGGCAATTTTTGTCTGTGAAATAAGTTCAAGAGCTTCCCTACTACTAAAAATTGGTTTATAAAACCATTTTTGCCCAAGGAATCAAAAATTGTTATCAAAAAGTCTTAAAGATAACCAATTTCAAGTTATTGTGGGAGACTTAAAGCATGGGCAACTGCTACAGCACTACTAAGCTGTATAGCACCTTTCCCTTCTTTCCTAACATCTGCGTAGTAAAGGTGGGAAAGCTGCAGCATGGGCAACTGCCAGACTTCCATACAACCTTGCCCATTCCTGTGCCAATATCCAGACAGATCAATAATCGCACAAAATAGATGGTTGCCATCAAGCTAAACAAATACATTACAAAAAAAATATATATATATATATCTAAGAAAATCCAAACTTTTCTCGAGGAATGCGCTTCTTTTAAAATAATTCAATAAGATTTCATTTCTCTTTAAAACAAACAGAATTTATAAGAAAATGTTAAAATCTAATTTAATAATGTTTTACTTTGTTTTTATTTGTGTCACATAGATTTTATATTGTTCTTTTTCTTTCGGCTAAAACTTTCCTCTCTTAAATGTTGTCTGAAATTCTGAGAATTGTCATAATTGTTATCACCATTCTTGGAGGAATGTGCTTTTTTTAAAGACAATTCAAGATTTTAGTACATGCTAGTATATCATGTGACCAAAGTAGTTCAAACAATGGTAGTTACTTACTGTGGTTGGTAGTATGATGGTAGTTGATGTACTGACACAGTGACACATTATGCATTGTTTCATTTCATTTGTGGGTAATTTATGAGGAAGTGCGTCCCGGTCTCCTGCCTCAAAAATTGCTACCCGGTGACTATCAAAATAACAACCCAGCTCAGTCTACTCAAAACTATCCATCTTCATATCTATCTATCTATCTATCTATCTATCTCAATTTGTTCATATTTATCTATATTACTTTAAATACTAAGATTTTCTTTGGTAATTTATGAGGAAGTGCGTCCCGGTCTCCTGCCTCAAAAATTGCTATCCGGTGACTATTAAAATAACAACCCAGCTCAGTCTACTCAAAACTATCCATCTTCATATCTATCTATCTATCTATCTATCTATCTCAATTTGTTCATATTTATCTATATTACTTTAAATACTAAGATTTTCTTTTATTCATGTTTGTTTAATGTCTTGTTTTTAGTTTAAATAAACAAGAATTACGACATAAAAGAAGCGACACCCCCCCAATACATTTACTTGTCGAAAATATCTATCTATCTATCTATCTCTATTTGTTCATATCTATCTATATTATTTTGTTTGTTTGTTTATCTATCTATCTATCTATCTATCTCAGTTTATTCCAAACTGTATATCCATCTTCATATCTAAACAAGAATTATGACAAATTACGATAAATAAACGAGAATTACGACAAGCTGGGGTCGTTATTTTGATAGTCACCAGGTAGCAATTTTTGAGGCAGGAGACCGGGATGCACTTCCTCATAAATTACCCATTTGTGATTTAAAAGCAACACAGATGAATGTGAAATGTAGTTTAATTTTAGAATTTATGCTTTATCAGTTAGAACTAGGTTATGATACCGCAGAAGCAACCAAAATTGAGGGTTCAGAAAAAATTTGCTCAAGTTGCACAAATGTCAATCATCAGGCAATATTCCAAGGCCATGCTCCAAGCTAAAGAGGCAAATCTGGTGAGTAGCACAAGGAGAGTATCAAGTGAGCTTGTTATCCAATGTGGTTGACCCTTTCAAAAACATCCAACCAGGTTATGACACCACTGAAGCAACCAAAAACATTTGTTGTGCAAGGTGCAGTTGATTAATAATAATAATACAGTAACCAGATGGTTAAAAAGATTTTGCTCAAGTTGCACAAACGCCAATGATCAGGCAATATTTCAAAGCTATGCTCTAAACCATAGAGGCAAATCTGGTGAGTAGCACTTGGAGAGTATCAGGTGAGATTGGCATCTCACAGTCCAGTGTGGTTTGGCAAAAACCATTGATTCAGAGGATATGCTCCAAGTCTTATCAAATCTGGCAAGTAGCACTTGGAGAGTATCAGGTGAGCTTGGCATCTCACAGACCAATGTGGTTCATCACTGTGCTGTCCCTTGCAAAAACATCCAACTAGGTTATAACACCTCAGAAGCACCCAAAATGATTTGTTGTGCAAAAGATGAAGATGCAGTTTATCACTGTACAGTAACTACAGGGTTCAGAAAAAGAATCCTCAAGCTGCACAAACGTCAATGATCAGGCAATATTCCAGTTGAAGAACACCTAGCATAGTGGATATAGGTGTTGGGTTAAGACAGTTCTGAATGATAGTTATCTCTAGGCTGCAGATTCAATCCTGGTCATGAGTGACAATAACATAAAATAATAATTAACACAGCTTAACACCTGTAACCCAGCTATGGTTAGCAGAATGAGAACAGGATGCCCCCGTGGACTGAATAAAGGGTTGGGTTCAAAGTTCCGTGATGGCTCCTGATTATGACAAGAAGGATCTTGAGTTTGAAAAGAAGGTTCTCGAGTTTTAGAAGGCTCCCAAGTCTGACAAGAAATACCTGAAGAAGGCTGGAGAGCACATCGTCTGAAACATTGTACAGATAACAATGAAGATGAAGACAATAGTCCAAATAACCCAAATAATACTAATTATCAAGCCTCATCTCAAAAATTCAGAGAAATAGAATTTAAACCAGTTGTAAACCTGGAGAGGTATGGATTCGGCCAGGTTGTTCATTCTCAAGACATACTATTTGCATAGCACCTCCACAATCAAACTAGGTTGGTTGGATCTAATGGCATGTCAACCCTTGTTGGGTTATTTTATGCCAAAGATTTTGTTGTATTCATTCTTGATGGTTATGGAATTTTTTTTTTTAAGCTCAATTTTTTCAAACACATCTTTTCCAAAAAGAGTGACAGTAACATAGGATAATAATTAACACAGTTTAACACTTGTACCCAGTCATGTTTTGCAAAATGAGAACAGGATGCCCCCATGGATTGAATAAAGGGTTGGGTTTAAAGTCCTGTGTTGGCTCCTGATCACGACAAAAAGGTTCCCAAGTTCAAGAAGGTTCCTGAGTCTAACAAGAAATATCTGAAGAAGGCCTGAGGGCACATCTGCTGAAACATTGTACAGATAACAATGAAGATGAGGACAATAGTCCGAATAACCAAAATTACCAATCATCAAAATTATCAAGCCTCATCTGAAGAATTCAGAGAAATAATGTTTGGTAGCTTTCATGGAATTTCAAACTAAACTCTTTATTTAATCCATTGGGGTAGATTGTTCTCATTCCATTAACTATGGCCAGGTACAAATGTTAAGCTATGTTAAGTATTCTAGGTTATTATCACCCTTGGCCAGGATTGAACCTGCAATCTACTGGGGTTGACTGTTCTCATTCCATTAACCATGACCAGGTACAAATGTTAAGCTATGTTAAGTATTCTAGGTTATTATCACCCTTGGCCCGGATTGAACCTGCAATCCACTGGGGTTGACTGTTCTCATTCCATTAACCATGACCAGGTACAAATGTTAAGCTATGTTAAGTATTCTAGGTTATTAATACCCTTGGCCAGGATTGAACCTGCAATCCACTGGGGTTGACTGTTCTCATTCCATTAACCATGACCAGGTACAAATGTTAAGCTATGTTAAGTATTCTAGGTTATTATCACCCTTGGCCAGGATTGAACCTGCAATCTACTGGGGTTGACTGTTCTCATTCCATTAACCATGACCAGGTACAAATGTTAAGCTATGTTAAGTATTCTAGGTTATTATCACCCTTGGCCAGGATTGAACCTGCAATCTACTGGGGTTGACTGTTCTCATTCCATTAACCATGACCAGGTACAAATGTTAAGCTATGTTAAGTATTCTAGGTTATTATCACCCTTGGCCAGGATTGAACCTGCAATCTACTGGGGTTGACTGTTCTCATTCCATTAACCATGACCAGGTACAAATGTTAAGCTATGTTAAGTATTCTAGGTTATTATCACCCTTGGCCAGGATTGAACCTGCAATCTACTGGGGTTGACTGTTCTCATTCCATTAACCATGACCAGGAACAAGTGTTAAGCTATGTTAAGTATTCTAGGTTATTATCACCCTTGGCCCGGATTGAACCTGCAATCCACTTGGGTTGACTGTTCTCATTCCATTAACCATGACCAGGTACAAATGTTAAGCTATGTTAAGTATTCTAGGTTATTATCACCCTTGGCCAGGATTGAACCTGCAATCTACTGGGGTTGACTGTTCTCATTCCATTAACCATGACCAGGAACAAGTGTTAAGCTATGTTAAGTATTCTAGGTTATTATCACCCTTGGCCAGGATTGAACCTGCAATCTACTGGGGTTGACTGTTCTCATTCCATTAACCATGACCAGGTACAAATGTTAAGCTATGTTAAGTATTCTAGGTTATTATCACCCTTGGCCCGGATTGAACCTGCAATCTACTGGGGTTGACTGTTCTCATTCCATTAACCATGACCAGGAACAAGTGTTAAGCTATGTTAAGTATTCTAGGTTATTATCACCCTTGGCCAGGATTGAACCTGCAATCTACTGGGGTTGACTGTTCTCATTCCATTAACCATGACCAGGTACAAATGTTAAGCTATGTTAAGTATTCTAGTTATTATCACCCTTGGCCCGGATTGAACCTGCAATCCACTGGGGTTGACTGTTCTCATTCCATTAACCATGACCAGGTACAAATGTTAAGCTATGTTAAGTATTCTAGGTTATTATCACCCTTGGCCAGGATTGAACCTGCAATCTACTGGGGTTGACTGTTCTCATTCCATTAACCATGACCAGGAACAAGTGTTAAGCTATGTTAAGTATTCTAGGTTATTATCACCTTGGCCAGGATTGAACCTGCAATCCACTGGGGTTGACTGTTCTCATTCCATTAACCATGACCAGGTACAAATGTTAAGCTATGTTAAGTATTCTAGGTTATTATCACCCTTGGCCAGGATTGAACCTGCAATCTACTGGGGTTGACTGTTCTCATTCCATTAACCATGACCAGGAACAAGTGTTAAGCTATGTTAAGTATTCTAGGTTATTATCACCCTTGGCCAGGATTGAACCTGCAATCTACTGGGTTGACTGTTCTCATTCCATTAACCATGACCAGGTACAAATGTTAAGCTATGTTAAGTATTCTAGGTTATTATCACCCTTGGCCCGGATTGAACCTGCAATCCACTGGGGTTGACTGTTCTCATTCATTAACCATGACCAGTACAAATGTTAAGCTATGTTAAGTATTCTAGGTTATTATCACCCTTGGCCAGGATTGAACCTGCAATCCACTTGGTAGATTGTTCTCATTCCATTAACCATGACCAGGTACAAATGTTAAGCTATGTTAAGTATTCTAGGTTATTATCACCCTTGGCCAGGATTGAACCTGCAACCTGAATTATATTAATTAATAGGGTTGACCCTATATCCATTGCACCATGTGTCCAACTGAAGAAGCCCAGAGGGCATACTGTCCGAAACATTGTGTATATAAGAATAAAGATGAGGACAACAGTCTAAATAATACAAATTATCAAGTCTTATCTGAAGAATTAAAACAAATAATAACTGTAAAAATTAGTATTATCTGTATTATTCGGAATATTGTCCTCATCTTCATTGTTATCTGTATAACGTTTCGGCCAAAGTGCCCTCTGACCCTCTTCAGGTATTTCTTGTTGTACAGATAACAATGAAGATGAAGACAATAGTCCGAATAATACAGATAATACTAATCATCAAGCCTCATCTAAAAATCCAGAGAAATAAGTGTAAAAATATTCCAATTTGTACAGATTTCTATTTCCTTTTAACTTGGCTGTAAATACGACTGAATATAGATTGCTTAATGATAAACTCTGTATTAAATTAAAAACAAATAAAGATGAAGACAGCAGTAAAAAAAAATCTAAATAAACAAACTTTTAACGTTACTTATTCCTAAGATTTATAAGATTTTTTTTACTGATTCAAAATTTGTCCCTAATAATAACCAAGTAAGATTTAATTACCCATACTCATTTCAAGATGTTTTATCTAATTGAAATTCTGAAGCTGAATAAACAAATATATAATTTCAAAAGATGATTACAGATGAATATATTTTGGAATTGGCATCAGGTTCCTGAGTCCAACAAGAAATATCTGAAGAAGGCTTGAGGGCACATCTGCTGAAACATTGTACAGATAACAATGAAGATGAGGACAATAGTCCGAATAACCAAAATTACCAATTACCAAAATTATCAAACCTCATCTCAAGAATTCAGAGAAATAATGTTGTCTTTATTTTCGAATTGGCATCATGCCAAACAGATCTAAAGGAAATTCCAAGATTTAACAAAATCAAACGATTAATTCTCTTAAATGTTAATTGATCATTTGTGGATATTGAAATTAATTGCAATTTAACGATGAGAAATCAACAAATTACTTCTATGTAACAATCTGTTTAAGTACTAAATAGAATTCACATTTATTTAATCAACTTATTTAATGATTGAACCATAAAATCGTTTAGTGGTGAGAGATTTGGACTAAAAACTAAGAGACACAGAATTTAGTCTTTGATCATTAAAATTGATTTTCAGATTAATTGTAATTTAAACTGTCTTCAGTTCTTCAATAATTTTTCTAAGTATTTTTTTTTTTTGGGGGGGGGGAGGTTTAAAAAAATTCTACTGAAAGCTTCAAGATTTCTAGTCTCTTTTGATTAAGGTTAACTCGTAATATCCTCATTTTGCCCAGCCAGAAGTCTCATTCGTTTTCCTAATCTACCCCAAATGAGAGCCTTTGTTTAAATGTAAACATATTTAGAAGTCTTTGATTTAAGGGGAATAAAAGGTAACTTTAAATGAAAAGGCCATTTTTAGCCATTTATTGATAAATCCTTATAGGAATGGGGCTCTGGACTTTGTTTAAATGTAATATTAAACATATTTAGAAGTCTTTGATTTAAGGGAAATAACAGGTAACTTTAAATGAAAAAGACATTTTTAGCCATTTATTGATAAATCCTTATAGGAATGGGGATCTGGACTTTGTTTAAATGTAACATTAAACATATTTAGAAGTCTTTGATTTAAGGGAAATAACAGGTAACTTTAAATGAAAAGGCCATATTAGCCATTTATTGATAAATGCTTATAGGAATGGGGCTCTGGACTTTGTTTAAATGTAATATTAAACATATTTAGAAGTCTTTGATTTAAGGGAAATAACAGGTAACTTTAAATGAAAAGGCCATTTTTAGCCATTTATTGATAAATCCTTATAGGAATGGGGCTCTGGACTTTGTTTAAATGTAATATTAAACATATTTAGAAGTCTTTGATTTAAGGGAAATAACAGGTAACTTTAAATGAAAAGGCCATATCAGCCATTTATTGATACATCCTTATAGGAATGGGGATCTGGACTTAGAAAATTCTCAACAGGATTTTAAAAGTTAATAATGAGAAGGTTATAAATTCTGTGTGGTCAGTGTACGAACAGTGTTTTTGTTTTCTAGAAATCAAAATCCCATAAATTCAGCAGAGGCGGTTGGTCCCAGGGGGAAGAATGAGTCTAGAGTGGAATTAGGTTGCTGGCTGTTGGACATAAACTAAGAGAGATGCCAAAACAAGATGGTGTCCTTCCCCCTTAAACATGTCCCCAGCCCCCAGGATTATTTTAAAAAGGAATTGTCAATAAAGGTAGTCATACAATTGTAGGGTCAGGTTTGTTTTGTTTGGAGGTTAAGAAATGCTTCTGGAAGTTACAAGATTTTGGTCACTCTCAATTAAGGTTAAAAGTACTGGGTGCTCGGTGTAGGAAAATTTAGTTTCTTTCTTTCTTTCTTTTAACAATTTATGACTAGTAAAATAGTAAAGGTTAGAGCTCAGTCTGCCCTACTATTTACCCATAGCTAGAGGGAGAATAGTTGGATGCATACCTTTCCCAAAGGTATTAGTGCTATGTGAAATGCAGCCTCGTTCAGGATTTGAACTTGGGTTGATGAGTCATTTTCCAATCTCTAACCATTACACCACATGCCTTCACACACACACACACACACACACACACAACTAAGCTTAAATGGTGGCCCTTACATTCATACATATGTATATATTTATCAGTTAAAATCCTCATTCTGTAGGTGCTGATGGCTAAGAGGTTTAGAAGTCTAACTGGTGATGAGTTGATCGAATTTCAATCCCGGTTGGAGGTAGCTTGTTAATGACTAGCCACACTGAAGAGACATGATACATTGAAATACAGTGTCTGTGGATGGCTCTCTCTCTCTCTCTCTCTCTCTCTCTATATATATATATATATATATATATATATATATATATGTGTGTGTGTGTGCGTGTGTGTGTGTGTTTGTGTGTGTGTAATAAAAAATAAAAGCATGACGATTATCTTCTCCTTATCCTGTGTAGACTCAATTTTTGTAAAATAAGATTTTTTCTGAACAACCAATCCGGACCATATGAACTTTAGGCACCCTTTTTGCAATCTCGATTTGTGGAGACACTTTTCTCATTTACACCGGTCGTTTGTTAGAGGTTAGGGTTAGGGATTATGGTTAGGGGTTTATGTTAGGGTTAGGGTTAGGGGTTAGGGTTAGGGGTTAGTTTTATAATTGAAAAAAAAACTCTAAAACTCGTCTGTTAACAATTAACCGGATTTTGACGGTGTAAATGGAAAAAATGTCCCCATGAATCGAGATCACAAAGGGGGTGCCTAAAGGTCATATGGTCCACCAATTCTTATAATGAATCATAATGAATCATATCAATTTCTAAATTTTCTTTCTATTATTTTTTTTTTTTTGAAAACTTCAATTATTTTGAAGTTGACAGTTTCATAGAAAAATTAATTTGAAAATTTGTGGTCTGCAACTTTATCATCAAAATTGTGATGCAATCTTTTAAATAGTTTTTTTTAACTCAGGGATATACTAATTTAAAACAAAATACCCCTAAGGTTTCCAGGAATGTCACAAATCCCTTAGTTATTTATGTCAGATTTGCCATGATTTTATTTTCATTTAAATCTCAAATATTAATAAAATCAAAACTCTATATATTCAGCAGAGGCAGTCCCGGAGGGCAGAACAAGTCTAAAGTAGCAGAAGGCATTTGGTTTCTGGACAAAGAATAAGAGGGCTGTCAGGTCAAGCTGGGTTTTTCCCTTCCCCCCTCACATGCCATCTGCTTAGGTTGAAGTGAAGTTCAAGTCCAGTAGCAGTTCAGTGAAAGTTGCAGGAGGAGGGTTAAAAGTGAGTCAAAGCTCGGATAGAAGAGTGAGAAGAGAATTGACAGTGACCAAGTTTCATCTGCCATCCATAGTTAGGGTCGACTTGACAGAGGCTAAAAAGCTGTCACACATGCCACCCTCCCAGGATTGTTTTAAAGAGGAATTGTCAATAAAGGTAGAAATACAATGGTAATGAAGGACTATTTGCTTGTAAATTCCTACCATAAAATAAACTGAACCCCCATTTTATGTCCGTGTTTTTGCAATAAATGTTTTATTATTCTTGCACCCATTATTTTACAATACTAAATATATTTCCTTTATTTATTTTAATATTCACTTCAATGTGTATATTCTAAAAGATTTCATTTTGTGAGAATGCAATAATTGGTTTGGTGGTTGGTTTTGAAGGCTATCACAATGCAAGTGTAAAGAAAAAATGTTACATAATTATTAGAATCCTAATACTTATGTACAGTAGTGTAGAAACTAAAATAGCTGTTATTAGTTGCAGCCTTGAAGGATTAAATGACAAGGATTGATCTCATCCTGATTGTTCTGGTGGATACTGGGAGAATCGGTGGAGAAGACCCTCTTCCGGTTTAGATTAGAGAGAGTTTTAGATCAGTATCGGCCCAACCACGAAGGTGATAAGTCGCGTTATGTGCACTGCCATACTCAATCTGCGCAGGTAGTCTGGTGGGGATTTCGGAATAAAATATGATCTAAAGCAAATCGAAATCTTGGGTTATTATCTAAAAACTACCAATGACACAGGGATTCTGATAAAGAGAAATCCCCAATGGAAAACCAGACACAAAGTCCCCAAGACGAAGTCCAGACGCTAGAAGAAGAATGTAAGATACCAAAGATGAACAGAAGAATAATAGAAGTAAAGAAAGAGAGTATTCAACAAAAAGAAGGTAACTATGGTGTTGTTTGTTAACTTGTGATTTATTCTTAATATTTCAAAATAAAATCTCATCCACAGAAGATCTCCAAAACTGAAGTTGTTGTTATCTGTGAAATGTTTTACGTTAATTAAGAGTAGAGTATAATCTTTAGTTTGGCATATTGGCATCACCTTAAAATCTCCCTGATTACATTCAAAGAAATGCTTCGATATATAGAGGTTTCTATTATTAACTAATCTAATGTTGCTTTTGTGTAGTGAAATTCTTTTAGTTAGTGATGATGTGCATCCCATGTATATTTTTTGCAGTTTGTTCATTCTATTAGTTAATTACATTTTTTGTCTATTTGATTCTGTCTCATGTTTTCCAAAGTTTGTGTGTGTGTGTGTGTCTGTGTGTGTGAGCTTGTTCAGTTTTTTATTACAATTCCAGATCTGGCTTGCCCTTTGAGCATAATTTTTATTTCATTTTATTTTATTTCATTCTTTATTTATTTATTTATTTTTTGTGTGTGTGTTTACTATCTGTTTGACCACAGATGTGAAGGCTGTCCCTGTAGATGTTGATGTGTCAGTGCTTTGTTGCCATCACTTTCTTCAGGATCTCTTGGCTTCATGGTGTTGAGCCAGGGTGACTTCAGACATGAACAGCCTCAATCACAGATGTGAAGCCTGTCCCTGTAGATGTTGATGTGTCAGTGCTTTGTTGCCATCACTTTCTTCAGGATCTCTTGGTTTCATGGTGTTGAGCCAGGGTGACTTCAGACATGAACAACCTCAACCACAGATGTGAAGGCTGTCCCTGTAGATGTTGATGTGTCAGTGTTTTGTTGCCATCACTTTCTTCAGGATCCCTTGGCTTCATGGTGTTGAGCCAGGGTGACTTCAGACATGAACAGTCCGCTGTATGTACAGACATCAGAATAAATATTGATGGTCTAATGAATTATTAACAAAAGTTTCTGAAATTTTTTTAATTTAAATTGAATTCGTATTAGCTAATTAAAGAATGAAATCTAATTATAAATTGGTGGGAAAATGTTTCTCTATAAGATTTATAAATCATGGAATTTTCATTCTTCAAAATTTCAAAAGGAATTATCCGAAAATAATTTAGATCATTACAGAATTGCAAAAATGATATAAGATTATTTGATTTCTTTGCATTTGGATAATTATTCTTTTAGATTTAATAATCAATTTTAATAATTATTTTGTTAATTTTAATTACTAAATGGAATTGACTATAGCTTATTGATATATATATCAATCTATGAGTTGATAGGTGTTACACATACAAGCACACACACACACACACTCACATACACAGAGACACACAGACAGAAACATATACACACAGACAGTCACACACACACACTCACAGAAATGCACAGAGACATGCAGACACATAAAAACAAACAAACACATACGTAGACATACATTCAGACATGCACACACACACTCACACACACACACACACAGAGCCATGCACGCACACAGACAGGCACACACACACACATACATACATGCACACATGCATACACAGACATGCACACTCATAAAAACAAACACATACATAAACACATACATAAACACATACAAGCACACAGACGTGCACACACATGCACATACACATGCACATACATACATATACACACACTCATACACACCTACACACAGACACACACACAGATACATACACGCACACACACACACAGACATGTACACACACACACACAAGCACACTCACATACACATACATTCAGAAATGCACATACACACACACACACACACACACGCACATACACATGCACAGAGATATACACGCATATACATAGCACTGAGGAGGATGTTCAAGAACGCATATACATAAAAACAAACAAACACATACTCATTGTTTTTTTTAATTTTGGGGGTTGATATTGTTTATTAGCGAGTCTCATCAATTGATGACTCTGTGGGGTGGAGGATGGGGGGTGGTGGATAAAAAGAAAATTGTTGATGACAAATTGGGCACTGGTCTTTTTAGTGATGATACACACACACACACACACACACACACTCACTCACTCACTCACTCACACAAAAACACAAACACGCCAAAAAAAACATATACACACATACAAAAACACAAAAACATATATGCACACATGCATACAAACACACTCACAAACTCATACAAAAACACATACACACGCAAACACACACACACACACACACACACACACTCTCAAACACATATAAATACGCACATACACACACAAACACATATACACATACAAACATACACACACACACACACACACACACACACACACAAACACACACACACACACATACTAAGAAAGTAATTTCTTCTAATAACAAGATAATCTGACTTCTTTTATTCTTCTTTTTTTGTGTGAATTCTTGTGTTTTGTTATCTCATCTCACCACAGTAACTAATGAGATTAAAAAATATTTGGAAAAGAAAAAAAAAAAGAAAAATTGTGTAAAACTAAACAAATTTACTAATGAATATAAAATTGTAATTTTGTTTTGTCTATGTTTTTCCTCATCCGATATTGTTTTAATTTCAGACTATGGACAAAAGCTGATTACTGTGACCCCTTAATTATGCAAAAGTTCTACTTTAATTGCTCCAATAGAAAATCAATTCATCATTGGCCACACCCACTTCCATGTTAATTAAAATTCAATAAACGACTAATGAAAATTCACATGCACTAAAAAGATTCAAACTCTTTTTTTGTTGTTTTTGTTTTTTCTGATTAACAATATTAACTATAAATATTTAAAATTGAAAATTATGATTAATATTTTCGGGGCGTAAACGAGAATTTTGGTCTATTTCTTCTTTTTCTTTTTTCTTTTAGTGTCTGTTTGTGTGTGTGTCTGTTTGAGTGAGCGTGTGTATGTTTGTATGTATATGTGTTTGTGTGTGTGTATGTGTGTGTGTATATATGTTTGTGAGTGTTTGTGTGTGTGTGTGTGTGCATAAATGTTTTTGTATGAGTGAGTAAGTGTGTTTGTATGTATTTGTGCGTATATGTTTTACGTTTTTGTATGTGTGTATATGCTTTTTGTGTTTGTGTTTTTGTGTGAGTGAGTGTGTGCGTGTGTGTGTATATTCCTTTGTGCGTGTGTGTTTGTGTGTTTGTGTATGTGTGTGCATACGTATATGTGTTTGTATGTGTTTTTGTATGAGTTTGTGAGTGTGTTTGTATGCATGTGTGCATATATGTTTTTGTGTTGTTGTATGTGTGTATATGTTTTTTTTTTGCGTGTTTGTGTTTTTGTGTGTGTGAGTGAGTGAGTGAGTGAGTGAGTGTGTGTGTGTGTGTGTGTGTGTGTGTGTGTATCATCACTAAAAAGACCAGTGCCCAATTTGTCATCAACAATTTTCTTTTTATCCACCCCCCCCCATCCTCCACCCCACAGAGTCATCAATTGATGAGACTTGCTAATAAACAATATCAAACCCCAAAATTAAAAAAAACAATGAAAACATACTTAATACAGTTTTATTTATTGGTGGCTCAATAATTTTCTGGTTTTTATTTGTTGAAGTAAAAATAATGGATAGAACTTTCTGTAAATATCAGAAAAACAAAAATGCTAATCAAAATCTTCATTATCTGAAGAATACGAGTGAAAACTTTCCAGGCAAATTATAAAGCATTTTTATCTAATTACTAAACAAACATACAATCCAGTATTGTTATTTTGATGGAATATTATTTCTTTACTAATTTCAGATCATCATCATCATCATCATGTCGAGCAATTAGCACGGATATCCATGACAATCTCTTAGCAACCTTATCTATCATTCATTGTCCCAGGGAGGTCCTCCTTACAGCATCCTATATCTGCACAGAGCTGGTCAATGTAGGTCCTTGCTAGCCAACCCACACTGGTGTGCCCATGTGCTGGCTTCCACAGGAGGACGTCACTTATGAGTTCGCCCTTGCTTCTCCAGCAGTGCCCAGCATGTCTTGTGAGATAGGGGGCAGGTGGCCGTACAGCTGCTTCCTCATGGAAGGAATTTCGGATACTTTTCATTAATTGATACCTTTAGTCGTCTAATTGGAATGTGTAATAAAGTTGGGGAGTAGACGGTGGTGCTCCACCTCAGCAGGAGAACAATCTTGGTGTAGCACTAGCAAAAAGGGGATAGACTCCCTCACAGTTAAGCTGATAACAACACTCTGCCAACTTAGTATTGATGATATTTCCATCAGAGTCAAGTTATGCTAAACTATTTGATATATCGAGTCCTGATAAACCCTTGAATTTATGTAAGCATTCTAAGGTTAAATCAAACTTACCAGACCTATATTCCACCATTGTATGTCCCCCCCCCCGGCAAAAGAAAAAAGACAAAAACTATTACATTCTTTCAGGTCTTTGAACCATGTAGCTTTGAGGCGTAACACAGATTCTTAAAGATACGTGGTTCAAAGTTAACTGACCTGAAAAAAAAGTAAAACTTTTTAAATAAAATAACTGGTGCATTATATCTTTTATTCATTAATATATCAATACTAAAAATTTCATTAAATTCGGTTAATTCACTGAATTTTGGTATATTTTTTCTTTCGGTGGGGTGACATACAATGGTGGAATCTATGTCTGTTAAGTTCGATTTAACACATTCTGATGCTATTTTCAATTAAATTTTTTCAACTTTGTTCACAATTAGGATTCATAGTATAAAACAACTACAGACAATGAATATTTCAAGGAATGTTTAGAATGATAGTTATGTTGTATTCAGTCTTCTTGTATGTTGTATTCAGTCTTCTTGACTGCATCCTTTTCCATTTCCTCTTCATAGAAATTCTTCCATTTGCTTCCAGCAATTTTGCACCCAATTGAGGATTTATGCTTCGAAGGCATCAAGAAAAATTAGAGTTAAGAGTAACTGTACAACGGATTTTGGTTCATAATCAGACAGATTTGGTTTGGTTTGTTTTGTTTTACGGCATATCAACCTCAGTGGGTCATTTAATGCCGATAAAGTTTTGAAATAAATCAATTCTTAATGGATAATACAATTTCGTTTATGAACTCATGTTTTTCTATTTAACCCATAGATGGGACCCTAACAGATACTACCACTCCGGGTCAGAGTGGACCAGGGAGCAATGGTGATGAATGGGGTGCTCCACATTCCCCAAACCTCCAAAACTGGAACCTCACCATCAGATAGAGTTTAATGTCATTCCCAGGACATGTAGACCCTCAGTCACCACCTTCTAGCACCCATATGATAAAAAGAAAATCCACTTCTTTTCTCAAAAGATTAATTCTAATATTTGTACTATCTATATATTATATACCTTCTTACGTCTTACTCTGTCGTCTTCTATTCTTCTGGCCGGATCTTGTATATCTTCTAAGGTCTCGTCTGGTCTTCTATTAAGGATTCTGGGTCTGGTTTCTGTTGGTGATCACTGCTTATCAGAAGCCCTGTGCTATTGTTAGCTTTTAGTAATAACAACAAGACTTCGATTTACGATGATGTTACTTTATTCCATAAACCCCCAGACCAGACAATGCACGCGGATCCTTACATCTTGCTAGCTTCGCTTCTAAGTCCTAACTGTCTGACTAGCTGAGTTGCTTACACCTTAAACCGGAAGGGGCTTCTATTGCCTTCCGATTCTCACGATCATCCCCAGAACGCAAGGTGAGATCAAGGTCAAGCGCCGTCACTCACCCTCAAGGCCATCAGCTGCACTAATATGATTTCTACACTATTGTCATAATCATTAGGTATCTAATGACTATGTAACATATATATTTGATTTGATTACTTTGTCAATATAGGTGCGCATTCCAACACAATGTGTTCCTGTATAATAAGAATAATCCAACTCGTAGACTTGACGGCTGGGCTTAGAATCAACTGACTGTATGTTCTGCGGAGGGGTAAGTACCACCCACTAATCTGGTGTCTTGTGTATGAAATTAAACTGCATCTGAAGCAGTTCTGAAATTCTGGTAGGAGATGGAGTGCCCCTTCATTGTCATTAACCCCAGCTTCACACTGATCTGGTAGTACCACTTAAGGAGCCCATCTATTGGTCGAATAGCAAAAGAACACCATCCTAGTGGTTTAAAATAAATTCTTGAAATATATTTATGAGGTGGGGAATAAAATAAAATAAAACGTTTAAAAAATACTTACTTAAGAAGCATATTATTCACTCCACTGAGATATTTGTTTTGTTTTACGACAGTTAGGACCTCCAAAATGTTTTTAACAAAATTATGATTTGATTATTCAGACTTTTATATTTATAGAAAAAAATTAAAAAATTGTACGAGTGAAATATATTTGTTCGGATTTCATAAAATTAAATAAAGGGAAGGGGATCATAATTCTAATCAAATATGAATTCTTAAACAGTAATGGTGTGATAGTTAATAGGTTAGTCTTGCAAATCCATTACTAATAATGAATAGCGAGTTTGCAATGCTCCATACAGATTTTATGGACAAAATGTACTATAAAATTGTCAGGCCTCCTGTTTTTGCTTAACCATGATCACCATTGCTGTTTTTAAATTGGCAAATCAATTTAGATATTTTACCCCTCTCCCTCCATGTTTAAAATAATTTTTTTTATTGAATTTGTACAAATTTCAAATATTTACTGTACTGTGTTTCTCACTTTTTATCAACAAATATATGGAGATATTTCCCAATGCCCCTTCACTTTATATCTATACTATATTTTACATACTATTATATATTAAAGTTATATTTCAAAGTTAAAATATTAGATAGTGAAGCATATTGGAAAAGAAAACATCTCAAAGAAGCATATGTTTGACTGTAGGGACCTAGTATAGAGATGAACACAATATGGGAACCAATTATTAAAAAGACTAAATCAAATTGTTTTTAAAGTTAATTACTTTGAAAATAAAAATATCGAAAAAGACTGATGGCAAATTTCATGCCTTAAGTTGCACAGGAAACCTTGTGTCACATCCAACCCATGCCAAAGTCATTATTAAAATACCTAACATGATAATTGTGTTATGTACAGTAAAAATGATCATCTGCCCTGTTGGCTGGGGCGTTAGAATGCACCAACTGCACCTCTGCAGAGGGGTAAGATTCCCCCAATGGGGCCACCTGTTGGCCGTGGGTGGCGACCCGTGATGCTTAAGGATAGAGCCCAGGTGGATGAGCTGTTCATGACTTGCAATACTCCACTTTGGCCCTATCTTGGGCTAGACGGGTGGCCAGAGAGGCCCTCTCCGATCAATTGGCTAGTCACGTCAAGCCCTAGCACCTATATGATTTTCCCAACCCTATTGCTCTTATGGCAAGCCCCAATCCCTTTTTATCATATGGGTGCTAGAAGGTGGTGGTCCGAGGGTCTACATGTCCTGGGAATGATGTTAAACTCTATCTGATGGTGAGGTTCCAGTTCTGGAGGTTTGGGGAATGTGGAGCACCCCTTCATCACCATTGCTCCCTGGTCCACTCTAACCCGGAGTGGTAGTACCTGTTAGGGTCCCATCTATGGGTTAAATAGAAAAATGTATTTATAAAAAAATTGTATTATCCATTAAGAATTGATTTATTTCAAAACTTTATCGGCATTAAATGACCCACTGAGGTTGATATGCTGTAAAACAAAACAAACCAAACCAAAAATGATCATCATAAATTGACACTATTTAAATCTGCTAAAGAAAATTTATATAGTTTTGTCAAGAGTGACATGTTACAACCTATCTTTGATGCTATTTCCTCAAACAATTGTGCAAGTAAGTGACCTAATTGTTGGTATTATACCAACATACAACTTTCGTTGTGTGAGAGAATTTGATATTTTTTAAAAAGTGAAAAAATCAACCTACCCTTGTATACAGCGAAGAACTACTCATCTGTTTATTAATAAGGAAGTCTCTAATTTATGTCACTCTTCATCTGTAAAATGTGCAGGGGGGGGTGGTGGTAAGCATCTTCACCTGTTTGGGGTTTCCATTACAAATAGTCTTCGAAACCAATTACCAACTTCTCTCCATGAGCATGGTGTGACACAAGGTCAATTTTTTTAAGCAAAGTTTAACAGATTTGAATTCATAAAGATACATAGAGAAAATTTGATATAATTGAATAATCATAACAAGGAAACTAGGTAAATACTGCATGTGACGTGCAGAACACTGGACAGCTGTTTCGAGCTAATTAGGTCTCATCAAAAGTATATACCTCGATTTTCCCCACACAGAGATCGAACCAGAGAACCAAGAACGCAGAGCCAGAGACTCTACCTCTAGGTCGGCTCACGCCATACACAAAACTCGCCAAATCAACTTAATTCAGAGCTTTCCTTCTTCTAGACTGGTTGCCTAACCAAGCTTAAAGAGTCCAATCTTCCCTGATATTTACCCATAGCTGGAGGGAAAATAGTTGGATTCATATCTTTCCCAAGGATATTAGCACTATGTGAAATGCAAATTTGGTGCATTTATTGTCTTTTAAGCAAGAAGATTTCTGGTTGAAAGTACCACATGTTATTTACATCTATCTCAGTCTGTTCTTATCTATCTGTCTGTCTATCTATCTATCTGTCTGTCTGTCTGTCTGTCTGTCTGTCTGTCTATCTATCTGTCTGTCTATCTATCCTAGTCTATTCATATCTATCTATCTATCTATTTCAGTCTGTTTCTATCTATCTATCCATCTACCTATCTATATATCTATCTATCTATTCATCCATCCATCTATCTATCTGTCTATCCATCTATCTATCTATCTATTCATCTATCTATCTATATATCCATCTATTCATCTATCTATCTATTCATCCATCCATCTATCTATCTGTCTATCCATCTATCTATCTATCTATCTATCCATATATTCATCTATCTATCTATCTATCTATCCATCTATATATCTATCCATCTATATATCCATCCATCTATCTATCTATCTATCCATCTATCTATCAATCTATCTATCAATCTATATGTCTGTCTGTCTGTCTGTCTGTCAGTCTGTCTTTTTATATCTATTTATTCAATTCTGTTCGTATGTATGTATGCATCTATGCATGTACCTATCTATCTATCTTTCTATCTATCTTTCTATCTATCTATCTATCTATCTCAGTCAGTTCATATCTATCTATCTATCTATCTATCTATCTATATAATATATAGAGAGAAACAGAGAGAGACATATTAGGGATTTACTAGAAACAGAGGAAGTGGATGGTCTTCTTACATGATTATTTGATTACTCTGGTTACTTGTTGCTGGTTCTTGCCAGTTCTTCTCCTATCTGCTATGGCCGACATCTTGTTGTCTTATCAAGTTGAGTAATTCTATTTAAGGGTCGATCTCTTCTGGGTTTTGCTTGTTTTTAATTAAATAAACTAACAAGACTTTTTTGTAGCTTGATCAAGCTTTATTTATTAGCCCATGATTCCATCAATTCTGCCTGGATGAGATGACCCGAGAGAGAAAGACTATCACGTCTCTCCCTTCCAAAGCCTGGGTCGAATCTAAATTCTAAAAACTATCTATGCCCACGTCTCTCTGGGGGTCAGTTGGGGTCATCCAAAATGCCAATCATGATCCAATGGTTATGGAAATCTACCCGCCTCTACTTTTGATTCAAACAAACTTATTTTAAACTAACTACAGGGTCTGCTCACAATTTATGATTCTCATAAATTGTAACAGGGGGACCATGAGTCATCTGTGCTTTAACAATATCAAGGAATTTTTTGTCATTGCTAGGGTCTAGAAACTTTATTGATATGATAGAATGAATCATATTTGTTTAAATTTCTAAGATGAAAACTTATTATTATTTATACAATCAACACAGCTCAGACTACTGTCCTCCGTTTGTTTTATTCACAATGTTTTGGGCTGCTATACCCTTCGGCCTTCTTCAGGTGCTTTTTGTCATAGTTGGTAACGTTCTGATGCAAGATATCCCAAGGCATAGACAGTGGAATGATAAAAGTCTACCCCTAAGGATTTCATGAAGGGTTTGGTTTGAAATTTCATAAAGGTTACCAACTATAACAAAAGATACTAGAAGAAGGCTGGAGGATAGAGCAGCTGAAACATTGTGAATATAACAACAAAGATAAAGAAAATAGTCTTAGATGTGTGAATAATGTAAATTTAAGAATGACTGAAATATTGACACTTATCCCTTTCAGATGGTGAGGCTCCAATTCCAGATCTCTGGGGCGTATGTAATCACCCTTTTATTGCCATCTTTTCCTGGTCCACTCAAATCTGGAATGGTGGTACCTCTGAGGGTCCGAACAATTGGTCAAATAGATATATTTTGAAATTTAATTGTATATTCTAATAGTTTCAACTGACAGTGCAGTCTGACCTATTAGCTTGTAGATATTAAGGTATGTTCTGGCACACATTCAGGGGCTTTTATTTTGGTTGGTTTAAACTTTAAAGAATACTGGGTTATTTCCTAGTTGAGTAACATGATATTACAGGGTGACCCAAAAAAAAACAGAATCCAAATTATATATTTATTTTCTCATTAAACTAACCCTAAACCCCAACTTTAACCCTAACCCTAACCTTAAACCCTAACCCTAACCCTAACCCCCTCTAGTTGAGTAACATAATACTACAGGGTGACTCAGAAAAAACAGAACCCAAATTATTTATTTATTTTCTCATTAAACTAACCCTAAACCCCAACTTTAACGCTAACCCTAACCGTAACCCTAACCGTAAACTCTAACCCTAACTCTAAACCTAATGTGTCTTATATATCACTAAAAAATGAAAGTTGACAATATATGATGTGGTTAATTTTCATACTGGTTTAAACAAAACCGGGTTTGATAAATGATTACTTGGTGTTATTGATCTCTAACATTATTGTTTTAATTTTCAAACTATTAAAATCAATCATATGAATAATTTTATATATGTTACAATTTATGATGTGTTATAAATTGGGAAGCTTACCTGTAAGCTAGGAATTAAATTCAGGTCTCTCATATTTAGAATCAAGGGAGTCCAGTGGAAAAATACGCTGACTATTAGTAACCCTTGACCTCTAGTGGTGTGAATCTCACGTGCCATGAGAGACATATGATATAGTTTTAGTTTAGAATTGAGATTCAACCTGATTTGGAAGCAGAGCAGACATACTCTGAGGTCGGTCTCCCTGCACAGTGAATAAGCAATATGGGCTAATAAACTTGATCAAGAAAAATCCAAGTCTTGTTTTAATTACAATGACCAAAATAAGCCCAGAAGAAACCAGCTCTTAGTAGAAGAATTAAAAAGAACAGAGAAGAACTGAAATAGACAGAGACAGATAAGGAGAGAGATAGAGTACTGAAGTTAACAAGAAACAAGTAAGATCATCCTCTCTCTGTAAGTCTCTGTATCTGTCTCTCTCTCTCTCTCTCTCTCTCTCATCTGAGAAACTCACTCACCATTTATATTATTGGATCATTTCCGTCCACTAAGGATGATGGCATTGTGTCAAAAAAAAAAAAAATTATCGGCATCTGTGTAAGTGACTTTGCAGGCCAATTCTTGACTGAAAGTCTTTGGTGCACTGAATGTACACAAACTGCGATGCTATCTGGGGCTGCTGTCTTTTCTCTCTCTTTCTGTCTCTCTTTGCTGTCGAGGCTACTCTCCTCTCTGAGAAATAGAAATAGTTACTTGAAACCATAAAATATTGGGAATATAACAACTAAGATAAGGATACTAGTCAGATAGTCAGAGACATGTAAATGATTCCCTTAAGGTTACCAACTTTGACAAAGAACAACTGAAGAAGGTTAGAAAGTAGAGTAGCTGAAACATTGTGAATATAACAATCAAGATGAGGATAACCGTCTGAGATATGTAATTGTATGAATTAACCATTTCAAGATGCATATGGAAAACCTTTTTTCTCCCTCTTTTGTCAAATGCACGTGTGATACTTAACCACTCCAAAAATGGGTAATTTATGAGGAAGTGCATCCCGGTCTCCTGCCTCAGAAATTGCTACCCGGTGACTATTAAGATAAAATCCAGAGCTATGTTGTCTCGGTTGTGTTACTTGAAAGAAAACAACCAACTTAGGGCGTTAAATATATTTTAGAGGGAGGGGGGGCTTCTCTTTTTTGTCGTAATTCTTATTTATTTATCGAATTTGTTTAAAATTTATTACGATAGAAATTTGTCGTAAAATTCTTTGTTTTCTTTCAAGTAACACAACATAGCAGGGGACGTTATTTTAATAGTCACCGGGTAGCAATTTCTGAGGCAGGAGACCGGGACGCACTTCCTCATAAATTACCCATTTTTGGAGTGATTAAGTATCACGCATACATTTGACAAAAGAGGTAGAAAAAAAAAATTTCCATATGCATCTTGAAATGGTTAATTCATACAATTACATATCTCAGACAGTTATCCTCATCTTGATTGTTATATTCACAATGTTTCAGCTGCTCTACTTTCTAACCTTCTTCAGTTGTTCTTTGTCAAAGTTGGTAACCTTAAGGGAATCATTTACATGTCTCTGACTATCTGACTAGTATCCTTATCTTAGTTGTTATATTCCCAATATTTTATGGTTTCAAGTAACTATTTCTATTTCTCAGAGAGGAGAGTAGCCTCAACAGCAAAGAGAGACAGAAAGAGAGAGAAAAGACAGCAGCCCCAGAAAGCATCGCAGTTTGTGTACATTCAGTGCACCAAAGACTGTCACTCAAGAATTGGCCTGCTGAGTCACTTACACAGATGCAGATCATTTTTTTTTTGGACACAATGCCATCATCCTTAGTGGACGGAAATGATCGAATAATATAAATGGTGAGTGAGTTTCTCGGATGAGAGAGAGTGAGAGAGAGAGATACAGAGACTTACTTTAGAGAGAGGATGATCTTACTTGTTTCTTGTTAACTTCAATACTCTATCTCTCTCGTTATCTGTCTCTGTCTATTTCAGTTCTTCTCTGTTCTTTTTAATTCTTCTACTAAGGACTGGTTTCTTCTGGGCTGATTTTGGTCATTGTAATTAAAACAAGACTTGGATTTTTTTCTTGATCAAGTTTATTAGCCCATATTGCTTATTCACTGTGCAGGGAGATCAACCTCAGAGTATGTCTGCTCTGCTTCCAAATCAGGTTGAATCTAAATTCTTAACTAAAACTATATTATATGTCTCTCATGGCACGTGAGATTCACACCACTAGGGGTCAAGGGTTACTAATAGTCAGCATATTTTTCCACTGGACTCCCTTGATTCTAAATATGAGAGACCTGAATTTAATTCCTAGCTTACAGGTAAGCTTCCCAATTTATGACACATCATAAATTGTAACATATATAAAATTATTCATATGATTGATTTTAATACTTTGAAAAATAAAACAATAATGTTAGAGATCAATAACACCAAGTAATCATTTATCAAACCCGGTTTTGTTAAAACCAGTATGAAAATTAACCACATCATATATTGTCAACTTTTATTTTTTAGTGATATATAAGACACATTAGGTTTATGGTTAGGGTTAGGGTTTAAGGTTAGGGTTAGGGTTAAGGTTTGCGTTAAAGTTGGGGTTTAGGGTTAGTTTAATGAGAAAATAAATAAATAATTTGGGTTCTGTTTTTTCTGGGTCACCCTATAGTATTATGTTACTCAACTAGAGGGGGTTAGGGTTAGGGTTAGGGTTAAAGTTGGGGTTTAGGGTTAGTTTAATGAGGAAATAAATATATAATTTGGGTTCTGTTTTTTCTAGTTCACCCTGTAATATCATGTTACTCAACTAGGAAATAACCCAGTATTCTTTAAAGTTTAAACCAACCAAAATAAAAGCCCCTGAATGTGTGCCAGAACATACCTTAACATCTACAAGCTAATAGGTCAGACTGCACTGTCAGTTGAAACTATTAGAATATACAATTAAATTTCAAAATATATCTATTTGACCAATTGTTGGGACCCTCAGAGGTACCACCATTCCAGATTTGAGTGGACCAGGAAATTATGGCAATAAAAGGGTAATTACATACGCCCCAGAGATCTGGAATTGGAGCCTCACCATTTGAAAGGGATAAGTGTCAATATTACATTATTCACACATCTAAGACTATTTTCTTTATCTTTGTTGTTATATTCACAATGTTTCAGCTGCTCTATCCTCCAGCCTTCTTCTAGTGTCTTTTGTTAAAGTTGGTAACCTTTATGGAATTTCAAACCAAACGCTTCATTCAATCCTTAGGGGTAGACTTTTATAATTCCACTGTCTATGCCTTGGGATATCTTGCATCAGAACGTTACCAACTATGACAAAAAGCACCTGAAGAAGGCCGAAGGGTATAGCAGCCCAGAACATTGTGAATAAAACAAATGGAGGATAGTAGTCTGAGCTGTGTTGATTGTATAAATAATAATAAGTTCTCATCTTAGAAATTTAAACAAATATGATTCATTCTATCATATCAATAAAGTTTCTAGACCCTAGCAATGACAAAAAATTCCTTGATATTGTTAAAGCACAGATGACTCATGGTCCCCCTGTTACAATTTATGAGAATCATAAATTGTGAGCAGACCCTGTAGTTAGTTTAAAATAAGTTTGTTTGAATCAAAAGTAGAGGCGGGTAGATTTCCATAACCATTGGATCATGATTGGCATTTTGGATGACCCCAACTGACCCCCAGAGAGATGTGGGAATAGTTAGTTTTTTAGAATTTAGATTCGACCCAGGCTTTGGAAGGGAAAGACGTGATAGTCTTTCTCTCTCGGGTCATCTCATCCAGGCAGAATTGATGGAATCATGGGCTAATAAATAAAGCTTGATCAAGCTGCAAAAAAGTCTTGTTAGTTTATTTAATTAAAAACAAGCAAAACCCAGAAGAGATCGGCCCTTAAATAGAATTACTCAACTAAATAAGACAACAAGATGTCGGCCATAGCAGATAGGAGAAGAACCGGCAAGAACCAGCAACAAGTAACCAGAGTAATCAAATAATCATGTAAGAAGACCATCCACTTCCTCTGTTTGTAGTAAGTCCCTAATATGTCTCTCTCTGTTTCTCTCCCTCTATTATATAGATAGATAGATAGATATGAACTGACTGAGATAGATAGATAGATAGATAGATAGATAGATAGATAGATAGGTACATGCATAGATGCATACATACATACAAACAGAATTGAATAAATAGATATAAAAAGACAGACTGACAGACAGACAGACAGACATATAGATTGATAGATAGATTGATAGATAGATAGATGGATAGATAGATTGATAGATAGATGGATAGATAGATAGATAGATGGATATATAGATGGATGGATAGATAGATAGATGAATAGATAGATAGATAGATAGATAGATGGATAGATAGATAGATGGATAGACAGATAGATAGATGGATGGATGAATAGATAGATAGATAGATGAATAGATGGATATATAGATAGATAGATGAATAGATAGATAGATGGATAGACAGATAGATCGATGGATGGATGAATAGATAGATAGATAGATAGATAGATAGATAGATGGATAGATAGATAGAAACAGACTGAAATAGATAGATAGATAGATAGATAGATATGAATAGACTAGGATAGATAGACAAACAGATAGATAGACAGACAGACAGATAGATAGATAGATAGATAGATAGATAATAACAGACTGCGATAGATGTAAATAACATGTGGTACTTTCAATCAGAAATCTTCTTGCTTAAAAGACAATAAATGCACCAAATTCTGTTTGCATTTCACATAGTGCTAATATCCTTGGGAAAGATATGAATCCAACTATTTTCCCTCCAGCTATTGGTAAATATCAGGGAAGATTGGACTCTTTAAGCTTGGTTAGGCAACCAGTCTAGAAGAAGGAAAGCTCTGAATTAAGTTGATTTGGCGAGTTTTGTGTATGGCGTGAGCTGACCTAGAGGTAGAGTCTCTGGCTCTGCGTTCTGGGTTCTCTGGTTTGATCTCTGTGTGGGGAAAATCAAGGTATATACTTTTGATGAGACCTAATTAGCTCGAAACAGCTGTCCAGTGTTCTGCACGTCGCATGCAGTATTGACCAAGTTTGCTTGCCATGATTATTCAATTATATCAAATTTTCTCTTTGTATCTTTATGAATTCAAATCTGTTAAACTTTGCTAAAAAAAAATGACCTTGTGTCACACCATGCTCATGGAGGGAAGTTGGTAATTGGTTTCGAAGACTATTTGTAATGGAAACCCCAAACAGGTGAAGATGCTTACCCCCCCCCCTCCTGCACATTTTACAGATGAAGAGTGACATAAATTAGAGACTTCCTTATTAATAAACAGATGAGTAGTTCTTCATTGTACACAAGGGTAGGTTGATTTTTTCACTTTTTAAAAAATATCAAATTCTCTCACACAACGAAAGTTGTATGTTAGTATAATACCAACAATTAGGTCACTTACTTGCACAATTGTTTGAGGAAATAGCATCAAAGATAAGTTGTAACATGTCACTCTTGACAAAACTATATAAATTTTCTTTAGCAGATTTAAATAGTGTCAATTTATGATGATCATTTTTACTATACATAACACAATTATCATGTTAGGTATTTTAATAATGACTTTGCCATGGGTTGGATGTGACACAAGGTTGCAAGTATGGAGCATTGCAAACTCGCTATTCATTATTAGTAATAAGGAAGTGCGTCCCGGTCTCCTGCCTCAGAAATTGCTACCCGGTGACTATTAAAATAATGTCCCCAGCTATGTCGTCTCGGCCGTGTTACTTGAAAGAAAACAACCAACTTAGGGCGTTAACTGTATTTTAGAGGGGGGCTTCTTTTTTTTGATATGAACAAATGGTGATGGGTGGATAGATATATATAAACAAAGGAAAAAATGAACAAATTAAGGTAGATAGATAGATAGATATCCATTTTCATATCTAAACAAGAATTACGATAAATTTCTATAAATAAACAAGAATTACGACAAATTTCTATAAATAAATTTCTAAACAAATTACGATAAATAAATAGGAATTACGACAAAAAAAGAGAAGTCCCCCCCCTCTAAAATACATTTAACGCCCTAAGTTGGTTGTTTTCTTTCAAGTAACACTACTGAGACAACATAGCTGGGGACGTTATTTTAATAGTCACCGGGTAGCAATTTCTGAGGCAGGAGACCGGGACGCACTTCCTCATAAATTACCGAAAAATGGAATAAATAGATGTGATTTTTAAAAAATTTAATACATTAGTCTCACTGTGTCTGCCTGATTATCCCTTACGGCAAACCCCAACCCCTTTTTATCATATGGGTGCTAGAAGGCGGTGGCTGCGGGTCTACATGTCCTGGGAATGACGTTAAACTCTATCTGATGGTGAGGTTCCAGTTTTGGAGGTTTGGGGAATGTGGAGCACCCCTTCATCACCATTGCTCCCTGGTACACTCTGACCCGGAGTGGTAGTACCTGTTAGGGTCCCATCTATAGGTTAAATAGAAAACCATGAGTTGATAAACAAAATTGTATTATCCATTAAGAATTGATTTATTTCAAAACTTTATCGGCATTAAATGACCCACTGAGGTTGATATGCCGTAAAACAAAACAAACCAAACCAGATCTGTCTGATTATGAACAAAAATCTGTTGTGCAATTCCTCTTAACTCTAATTTTTCTTGATGCCTTCGAAGCATAAATCCTCAATTGGATGCAAAATTGCTGGAAGCAAATGGAAGAATTTCTATGAAGAGGAAATGGAAAAGGATGCAGTCAAGAAGACTGAATACAACATAACTGAAGACTGAATACAACATAACTATTATTCTAAAAATTCCTTGAAATATTCATTGTCTGTAGTTGTTCTATACTATGAATCCTAATTGTGAACAAAGCTGAAAAAATTTACTTGAAAATAGCATCAGAATGGGTTAAATCGAACTTAACAGACATAGATTCCACCATCGTATGTCACCCCACCAAAAGAAAAAATATACCAAAATTCAGTGAATTAACCGAATTTAATGAAATTTTTAGTATTGATATATTAATGAATAAAAGATATAATGCACTAGTTATTTTATTTAAAAACATTTACATTTTTTCAGGTCAGTTAACTTTGAACCACGTATCTTTAAGAATCTGTGTTACGCCTCAAAGATACATGGTTCAAAGACCTGAAAGAATGTAATAGTTTTTGTCTTTTTCCTTTTGCCGGGGGGGACATACAATGGTGGAATATAGGTCCGTTAAGTTTGATTTAACCTTAGAATGCTTACATAAATTCAAGGATTTATCAGGACTTGATATATCAAATAGTTTAGCATAACTTGACTCTGATGGAAATATCATCAATACTAAGTTGGCAGAGTGTTGTTATCAGCTTGACTGTGAGGGAGTCTATCCCCTTTTTGCTAGTGCTACACCAAGATTGTTCTCCTGCTGAGGTGGAGCACCACCGTCTACTCCCCAACATTCAATATCACACACATTCCAATTAGACGACTAAAGGTATCAATTAATGAAAAGTATCTGAAATTCCTTCCACGAGGAAGCAGCTGTACGGCCACCTGCCCCCTATCTCACAATCCATCCTAGTGAGATGGACAAGACATGCTGAGCACTGCTGGAGAAGCAAGGACGAACTCATAAGTAACGTCCTCCTGTGGAAGCCAGCACATGGGCACACCAGTGTGGGTTGGCTAGCAAGGACCTACATTGCCCAGCTCTGCGCAGATATTGGATGCTGTAAGGAGGACCTCCCTGGGACAATGAATGATAGATAAGGTTGCCAAGAGATTGTCATGGATATCCGTGCTAATTGCACGACATGATGATGAGGATGATGATCTGAAATTAGTAAAGAAATAATATTCCATCAAAATAACAATACTGGATTGTATGTTTATTTAGTAATTAGATAAAAATGCTTTATAATTTGCCTGGAAAGTTTTCCCTCGTATTCTTCAGATAATGTAGATTTTGATTACCATTTTTGTTTTTCTGATATTTACAGAAAAATCTATCCATTATTTTTTCTTCAACAAATAAAAACAAAAAAATATTGAGCCACCAATAAATAAAACTGTATTAAGTATGTTTTCATTGTTTTTTTTTAATTTTGGGGTTTGATATTGTTTATTAGCGAGTCTCATCAATTGATGACTCTGTGGGGTGGAGGATGGGGGGGGATAAAAAAGAAAATTGTTGATGACAAATTAGACACTGGTATTTTTAGTGATGATATACACACACACACACATACACACACACATACACACACACACTCACTCACTCACTCACTCACACACACAAAAAACACAAACACGCAAAAAAAAAACATATACACACATACAACAACACAAAACATATATGCACACATGCATACAAACACACTCACAAACTCATTCAAAAACACATACAAACACATATACGTATGCACACACATACACAAACACACAAACACACACACACACAAGCACACACTCACTTACACAAAAACACAAACACAAAAAGCATATACATACATACAAAAACGTAAAACATATACGCACAAATACATACAAACACACCCACTCACTCATACAAAAACATGTATGCACACATACACACATGCTCACAAACATATATACACATACACACACACAAAACACATGCCCACATACAAACATACACACACTCACTCAAATAGACACACACAGACACTCAAACAGACACACACACACGCCCACACACAAACATACACAAACACACACACACACATGCACGCACACACACACACACTCACAAACATATATACACATACACACACACAAACACATATACATACAAACATACACACACTCACTCAAACAGACACACACACAAACAGACACTAAAAGAAAAAAGAAAAAGAAGAAATAGACCAAAATTCTCGTTTACGCCCCGAAAATATTAATCATAATTTTCAACTTTAAATATTTATAGTTAATATTGTTAATCAGAAAAACAAAAACAAAAACAACAAAAAAGAGTTTGAATCTTTTAGTGCATGTGAATTTCATTAGTCGTTTATTGAATTTTAATTAACATGGAAGTGGGTGGGCCAATGATGAATTGATTTTCTATTGGAGCAATTAAAGTAGAACTTTTGCATAATTAAGGGTCACAGTAATCAGCTTTTGTCCATAGTCTGAAATTAAAACAATATCGGATGAGGAAAAACATAGACAAAACAAAATTACAATTTTATATTCATTAGTAAATTTGTTTAGTTTTACACAATTTTTTTTTTTTTCTTTTCCAAATATTTTTTAATCTCATTAGTTACTGTGGTGAGATGAGATAACAAAACACAAGAATTCACACAAAAAAAGAAGAATAAAAGAAGTCAGATTATCTTGTTATTAGAAGAAATTACTTTCTTAGTATGTGTGTGTGTGTGTGTGTGTGGTGTGTGTGTTGTGTGTTGTGTGTGTGTGTGTGTGTATGTTTGTGTGTCTGTTTGAGTGAGTGTATGTTTGTATGTATATGTGTTTGTGTGTGTGTATGTGTATATATCTCTGTAAGTGTGTGTGTGTGTGTGTGTGTGTGTGCATACATGTTTTTGTATGAGTGAGTGGGTGTGTTTGTATGTATTTGTGCGTATATTTTTTACGTTTTTGTATGTGTGTATATGCTTTTTGTGTTTGTGTTTTTGTGTGAGTGAGTATGTGCGTGTGTGTGTATATTCCTTTGTGCATGTGTGTGTGTGTTTGTGTGTGTGTGTGTGTGTGCATACGTATATGTGTTGTTATGTGTTTTGTATGAGTTTGTGAGTGTGTTTGTATGCATGTGTGCATATATGTTTTTGTGTGTTGTATGTGTGTATTATGTTTTTATTGGCGTGTTTGTGTTTTTGTGTGAGTGAGTGAGTGAGTGAGTGTGAGTGAGTGTGTGTGTGTGTGTGTGTGTGTGTGTGTGTGTGTGTGTGTTGTATGTATCATCACTAAAAAGACCAGTGCTTAATTTGTCATCAACAATTTCCTTTTATCCACCAACCCCCACCCCCCACCCCACAGAGTCATCAATTGATGAGACTCGCTAATAAACAATATCAACACCCAAAATTAAAAAAAACAATGAGTATGTGTTTGTTTTTTTTATGTATATGCGTTCTTGAACATCCTCCTCAGTGCTATGTATATGCGTGTATATCTCTGTGCATGTGTCTGTGCCTGTGTCGTGTGTGTGTGTGTGTGTGTGTGTGTGTGTGTGGTGTGTGTGTGTGTGTGTGTACATGTCTGTATGTGCATTTCTGAATGTATGTGTATGTGAGTGTGCTTGTGTGTGTGTGTACATATCTGCATGTGTGTGCGCATATGTATCTGTGTGTGTGTATCTGTGTGTAGGTGTGTGTGAGTGTGTTTGTGTGTGTGAGTGTATGTATGTATGTGTGTATGTATGTGCATGTGTGTGCACGTCTATGTGCTTGTGTGTGTTTATGTATGTGTTTGTTTTTATGAGTGTGCATGTCTGTGTATGCATGTGTGCATGTATGTATGTGTGTGTGTGTGCCTGTCTGTGGTGTGCATGGCTGTGTGTGTGTGTGTGTGTGTGTGTGTGTGTGTGCAGGCTGTGTGTGTGTGTGTGTGTGTATGCATGTCTGTATGTATGTTTACGTATGTGTTTGTTGTTTTTTATGTGTCTGCATGTCTCTTTGCATTTCTGTGAGTGTGTGTGCCTGTCTGTGTGTATGTGTTTGTGTCTATGTGTCTATGTGTATGTGTGTGTGAGTGTGTGTGCTTTTATGTGTAACACCTATCAACTCATAGATTGATATATATATCAATAAGCTATAGTCAATTCCATTTAGTAATTAAAATTAACAAAATAATTATTAAAATTGATTATCAAATTTAAAAAAATAATTATCCAAATGCAAAGAAATCAAATCATCTTATATCACTTTTGCAATTCTGTAATGATCTAAATTATTTTCAAATAATTCCTTTTGAAATTTTGAAGAATGAAAATTCCATGATTTATAAATTTTATAGAGAAACATTTTCCCACCTATTTATAATTAGATTTCATTCTTTAATTAGTTAATACGATTTCAATTTAAATTAAAAGAAAATACAAATTTCAGAAACTTTTGTTAATAATTCATTAGACCATCAATATTCATTCTGATGTTTGTACATACAGCGGACTGTTCATGTCTGAAATCACCCTGGCTCAACACCATGAAGCCAAGAGATCCTGAAGAAAGTGATGGCAACAAAGCACTGACACATCAACATCTACAGGGACAGCCTTCACATCTGTGGTTGAGGCTGTTCATGTCTGAAGTCACCCTGGCTCAACACCATGAAGCCAAGAGATCCTGAAGAAAGTGATGGCAACAAAGCACTGACACATCAACATCTACAGGGACAGCCTTCACATCTGTGCTTGAGGCTGTTTTTTCGAACATTGAACTTCAGTCACAGGAGGTGCTGTAACTTCAGGGGTACAAGAATTATATAGTCTTTCAAGAATGCAATGCCAATACACGTACATTACTTAGAAAAAAGCATGAAGCAATTTCATGTTTTTTGTTCCCATTTTTCCATGGCAAATATTCTTTCACCGCAGACTATCAATAATTTTTTTCACTTGCATTTAATTTTTCTAAACAATTTCAATTTTAAAATCTTTGTTGGCAATTAAAAATTTACTCTTAAAATTTACAAGTGGTAATTGTTACTATAAAAAAATGAATCTACTTAAGAGTAATTTAAATGATTTACCAATCAAATATTTTATATCATCTTATAGAATTAACATTATTCTGGGGAAACATTCATAGATTCTTGTATTTTAAAACTTTTGTTATAATTTAAAAATAGAGGCTAAATGGTTGCAAATGGTAATTATTACTATAAAAAGATAAACCCACAGAAAAAAGATTTATCACTTATATATATATATATATATATATATATATATATATATATATAATAATAAGTCATCCACAGACACGTGTTTCAGCGTTTCATGCCTCTTCAGTGTGGCTAGACACAGCTATCTTTGGCTAGGGTCGAACTCAGACTGACCGTATGGTAGCCCGATATCTTATCCCCTCGTCCACTGACAGCCGTAGCAGGGACTGGTGTTTTTAAACTATTAAGTACATAGGTTTGTTTATGTATTTTACGGTCACTGAGAGATCAAATTTCCGGGGAAACGATAATTGCTTATATGCTTAGTAGTGAGAGTTAATCTAAATTACCAATTAGAGAGCTCTACCAAATTTATGGGAGCATATATTAATAAGTCATCCACAGACACGTGTTTCGGCGTTTCATATATATATATATATGTGTGTGTGTGTGTGTGGCATTTAATTGATTTAATCATTTAATCATTTTTGTTGCTATAAAAGATAAATTCAATTAACAGAAAAGAGATTCAAAAATTGTATTTTAATATTATCGTATAATATTAATATTATTCTGAGACAAAATTTCATAGTTTGACGAAGAGGCGCCAGGCTCCCACGTGTCTATGTCGATGCGGCATGTCTTCATGTCTCTCTTGTAGACATCTTTGAAGCGTAGGTGTGGTCTCCCTGCTGGTCGGGTGCTCTCCATTAGTTCACCATACAGTAGGTCTTTGGGGATGCGGCCTTTGTTCATCCTCCTGACATGGCCAAGCCAGTGCAGGCATCTCTCGCAGTTGATGGCGGGCATGTTGTTTACGTTTGCTCATTCCAGCACTTCTGTGTTAGGCACTTTGTCCTGCCAGCGGATGCAGTGTAGGCATCTGAGGTGAAAGCTGTCCAGTTTCCTCATGTGACATGAGTACGTGATCCAGAATAGACCATCAATAACAACAACAGAAAAAAAGGTTTGACTGAATTCTGGAATGTTAATTAATCCCACCCACACATATATATAAAATAAAATAAAGAATATTATTATTTATATTTCCCTCTTATGCATAAGGCCCGGGTTTGTTATTATTCCATCAACGTCCCCTTACCTCATATGGTAGAGATGTATCAGTATCATTGACAGGTTAATTTCGCAAGGATTGTCCCGTGCTGTATCGTGGCCGAGGCAGTATGGTTTCTGACTATCCTGCTGAGGTCCCGGTTTTGATTTTTGTCGGAGGAAAATCATTAGTATACATCGCTGATGAGACTTAATAAAGTTGAAACAGTCTGTACGATGTTCTACACACCGAATAATTCTTTACTGAAATTCACTTGTCATTATTATATTCTATAATTATCGAATTTTATGTGATATACGCATTGTAATTGCCTTCAAGCAAAAATATAAATAATAATATATACTTTATTCATCAATGCTTCTAAAAAACAAACATCCAAAAATTTTTGAATAAAGAATATTAAAAAAAAAAAAAGGTTCAGGTGACCCTGTTAGTAAACACACACACACAAAAAAAAAATAAATAAAGAATAAAAATAGAATAAAATGAAATAAAAATTATGCTCAGAGGGCGAGCCAGATCTGGAATTGTAATAAAAAACTGAACAAGCTCACACACACAGACACTCACACACACACACAAACTTTGGAAAACATGAGACAGAATCAAATAGACAAAAAATGGAATTAACTAATAGAATGCACAAACTGCAAAAAAATATACATAGGATGCACATCATCACTAACTAAAAGAATTTCACTACACAGAAGCAACATTAGATTAGTTAATAATAGAAAACTCTATATATCAAAGCATTTCTTTGAATGTAATCAGGGCGATTTTAAGGTAATGCCAATATGCCAAACTAAAGATTATACTCTACTCCTAATTAAAGTAAAACATTTCACAGATAACAACAACTTCAGTTTTGGAGATCTTCTGTGGATGAGATTTTATTTTGAAATATTAAGAATAAATCACAAGTTAACAAACAACACCATAGTTACCTTCTTTTTGTCTTTCTTTACTTCTATTATTCTTCTGTTCATCTTTGGTATCTTACATTCTTCTTCTAAGCATTCTCACAAAATAAAAGCTTTTAGAATATACACATTGAAGTGAATATTAAAATAAATAAAGGAAATATATTTAGTATTGTAAAATAACGGGTGCAAGAAAAATAAAACATTTATTGCAGAAACACGGACATAAAATGGGGGTTCATTTTATTTTATGGTAGGAATTTACGAGCAAATAGTCCTTCATTACCATTGTATTTCTACCTTTATTGACAATTCCTCTTTAAAACAATCCTGGGAGGGTGGCATGTGTGACAGCTTTTTAGCCTCTGTCAAGTCGACCCTAACTATGGATGGCAGATGAAACTTGGTCACTGTCAATTCTCTTCTCACTCTTCTATCCGAGCTTTGACTCACTTTTAACCCTCCTCCTGCAACTTTCACTGAACTGCTACTGGACTTGAACTTCACTTCAACCTAAGCAGATGGCATGTGAGGGGGGAAGGGAAAAACCCAACTTGACCTGACAGCCTTCTTATTCTTTGTCCAGCAACCAAATGCCTTCTGCTACTTTAGACTTGTTCTGCCCTCCGGGACTGCCTCTGCTGAATATATAGAGTTTTTGATTTTATTAATATTTGAGATTTAAATGAAAATAAAATCATGGCAAATCTGACATAAATAACTAAGGGATTTGTGACATTCCTGGAAACCTTAGGGGTATTTTGTTTTAAATTAGTATATCCCTGAGCTAAAAAAAACTATTTAAAAGATTGCATCACAATTTTGATGATAAAGATGCAGACCACAAATTTTCAAATTAATTTTTCTATGAAACTGTCAACTTCAAAATAATTGAAGTTTTCAACAAAAAAAAAAAATGATAGAAAGAAAATTTAGAAATTGATATGATTCATTATAAGAATTGGTGGACCATATGACCTTTAGGCACCCCCTTTGAGATCTCGATTCGTGGGGACATTTTTTCATTTACACCGTCAAAATCCAGTTAATTGTTAACAGACGAGTTTTAGAGTTTTTTTTCAATTATAAAACTAACCCCTAACCCTAACCCCTAACCCTAACCCTAACATAAACCCCTAACCATAATCCCTAACCCTAACCTCTAACAAACGACTGGATTTTTACGGTGTAAATGAGAAAAGTATCTCCACGAATCAAGATCGCAAAAGGGGTGCCTAAAGATCATATGGTCTGGATTGGTTGTTCAGAAAAAATCTTATTTTACAAAAATTGAGTCTACACAGGATAAGCAGAAGATAATCGTCATGCTTTTATTTTTTTACTATACACACACACACACACACACACACACATATATATATATATATATATATATATATATATATATATAGAGAGAGAGAGAGAGAGAGCCATCCACAGACACTGTATTTCAATGTATCATGTCTCTTCAGTGTGACTAGTCATTAACAAGCTACCTCCAACCGGGATTGAAATTCGATCAACTCATCATCAGTTAGACTTCTAAACCTCTTAGCCATCAGCACCTACAGAATGAGGATTTTAACTGATAAATATATACATATGAATGAATGTAAGGGCCACCAGAGAGAGCATTGCCTTTAAGCTTAGTGTGTGTGTGTGTGTGTGTGTGTGTGTGTGTGTGTGTGTGGTGTGTGTGTGTGTGTGTGTGAAGGCATGTGGTGTAATGGTTAGAGATTGGAAAATGACTCATCAACCCAAGTTCAAATCCTGAACGAGGCTGTATTTCACATAGCACTAATACCCTTGGGAAAGGTATGCATCCAACTATTCTCCCTCTAGCTATGGGTAAATAGTAGGGCAGACTGAGCTCTTTAACCTTGACTATTTAACTAGTCATAAATTGTTAAAAGAAAGAAAGAAAGAAACTAAATTTTCCTACACCGAGCACCCAGTACTTTTAACCTTAATTGAGAGTGACCAAAATCTTGTAACTTCCAGAAGCATTTCTTAACCTCCAAACAAAACAAACCTGACCCTACAATTGTATGACTACCTTTATTGACAATTCCTTTTTGAAATAATCCTGGGGGGTGGGGACATGTTTGAGGGGGAAGGACACCATCTTGTTTTGGCATCTCTCTTAGTTTATGTCCAACAGCCAGCAACCTAATTCCACTCTAGACTCATTCTTCCCCCTGGGACCAACCGCCTCTGCTGAATTTATGGGATTTTGATTTCTAGAAAACAAAAACACTATTCGTACACTGACCACACAGAATTTATAACCTTCTCATTATTAACTTTTAAAATCCTGTTGAGAATTTTCTAAGTCCAGATCCACATTCCTATAAGGATTTATCAATAAATGGCTGATATAGCCTTTTCATTTAAAGTTACCTGTTATTTCCCTTAAATCAAAGACTTCTAAATATGTTTAATATTACATTTAAACAAAGTCCAGATCCCCATTCCTATAAGGATTTATCAATAAATGGCTGATATAGCCTTTTCATTTAAAGTTACCTGTTATTTCCCTTAAATCAAAGACTTCTAAATATGTTTAATATTACATTTAAACAAAGTCCAGATCCCCATTCCTATAAGGATTTATCAATAAATGGCTAAAAATGTCTTTTTCATTTAAAGTTACCTGTTATTTCCCTTAAATCAAAGACTTCTAAATATGTTTAATATTACATTTAAACAAAGTCCAGATCCCCATTCCTATAAGGATTTATCAATAAATGGCTGATATAGTCTTTTCATTTAAAGTTACCTGTTATTTCCCTTAATCAAAGACTTCTAAATATGTTTAATATTACATTTAAACAAAGTCCAGATCCCCATTCCTATAAGGATTTATCAATAAATGGCTGATATAGTCTTTTCATTTAAAGTTACCTGTTATTTCCCTTAAATCAAAGACTTCTAAATATGTTTAATATTACATTTAAACAAAGTCCAGATCCCCATTCCTATAAGGATTTATCAATAAATGGTTAAAAATGGCCTTTTCATTTAAAGTTACCTTTTATTCCCCTTAAATCAAAGACTTCTAAATATGTTTACATTTAAACAAAGGGTCTCATTTGGGGTAGATTAGGAAAACGAATGAGACTTCTGGCCAGGCAAAATGAGGATATTACGAGTTAACATTAATCCAAGGAGACTAGAAATCTTGAAGATTTCAGTAGAATTTTTTTAAACCTCCCCCCACCCCAAAAAATACTTAGAAAAATAATTGAAGAACTGAAGACAGTTTAAATTACAATTAATCTGAAAATCAATTTTAATGATCAAAGACTAAATTCTGTGTCTCTTAGTTTTTAGTCCAAATCTCTCACCACTAAACGATTTTATGGTTCAATCATTAAATAAGTTGATTAAATAAATGTGAATTCTATTTAGTACTTAAACAGATTGTTACATAGAAGTAATTTGTTGATTTCTCAGCGTTAAATTGCAATTAATTTCAATATCCACAAATGATCAATTAACATTTAAGAGAATTAATCGTTTGATTTTGTTAAATCTTGGAATTTCCTTTCGATCTGTTTGGCATGATGCCAATTCGAAAATAAAGACAACATTATTTCTCTGAATTCTTGAGATGAGGCTTGATAATTTTGGTAATTGGTAATTTTGGTTATTCGGACTATTGTCCTCATCTTCATTGTTATCTGTACAATGTTTCTGACGATGTGCCCTCAAGCCTTCTTCAGATATTTCTTGTTGGACTAAGGAACCTGATGCCAATTCCAAAATATATTCATCTGTAATCATCTTTTGAAATTATATATTTGTTTATTCAGCTTCAGAATTTCAATTAGATAAAACATCTTGAAATGAGTATGGGTAATTAAATCTTACTTGGTTATTATTAGGGACAAATTTTGAATCAGTAAAAAAAATCTTATAAATCTTAGGAATAAGTAACGTTAAAAGTTTGTTTATTTAGATTTTTTTTTACTGCTGTCTTCATCTTTATTTGTTTTTAATTTAATACAGAGTTTATCATTAAGCAATCTATATTCAGTCATATTTACAGCCAAGTAAAAAGAAAATAGAAATCTGTACAAATTGGAATATTTTTACACTTATTTCTCTGGATTTTTTAGATGAGGCTTGATGATTAGTATTATCTGTATTATTCGGACTATTGTCTTCATCTTCATTGTTATCTGTACAACAAGAAATACCTGAAGAGGGTCAGAGGGCACTTTGGCCGAAACGTTATACAGATAACAATGAAGATGAGGACAATAGTCCGAATAATACAGATAATACTAATTTTTACAGTTATTATTTGTTTTAATTCTTCAGATAAGACTTGATAATTTGTATTATTTAGACTGTTGTCCTCATCATTATTCTTATATACACAATGTTTCGGACAGTATGCCCTCTGGCCTTCTTCAGTTGGACACATGGTGCAATGGATATAGGGTCAACCCTATTAATTAATATAATTCAGGTTGCAGGTTCAATCCTGACAGAAGGTGAACATAACATAGAACACTTAACATAGCTTAACATTTGTACCTGGTTATGGTTAATGGAATGAGAACAATCTACCCCAGTGGATTGCAGGTTCAATCCTGGCCAAGGGTGATAATAACATACAATACTTAACATAGCTTAACATTTGTACCTGGCCATAGTTAATGGAATGAGAACTATCTATCCCAATGGATTAAATAAAGAGTTTAGTTTGAAATTCCATGAAAGCTACCAAACATTATTTCTCTGAATTCTTCAGATGAGGCTTGATAATTTTGATGATTGGTAATTTTGGTTATTCGGACTATTGTCCTCATCTTCATTGTTATCTGTACAATGTTTCAGCAGATGTGCCCTCAGGCCTTCTTCAGATATTTCTTGTTAGACTCAGGAACCTTCTTGAACTTGGGAACTTTTTGTCATAATCAGGAACCAACACAGGACTTTGAACCCAACCCTTTATTCAATCCATGGGGGCATCCTGTTCTCATTTTGCAAAACATGACTGGATACAAGTGTTAAACTTTGTTAATTATTATCCTATGTTACTGTCCCTCTTTTTTGAAAAGATGTGTTTGAAAAAATTGAGCTTGAAAAAAAAATTGCATAACCATCAAGAATGAATACAACAAAATCTTTGGCATAAAATAACCCAACAAGGGTTGACATGCCATTAGATCCAACCAACCTAGTTTGATTGTGGCGGTGCTATGCAAATAGTATGTCTTGAGAATGGACAACCTAGCTGAATCCATACCTCTCCAGGTTTACAACTGGTTTGAATTCTATTTCTCTGAATTTTTGAGATGAGGCTTGATAATTAGTATTATTTGGGTTATTTGGACTATTGTCCTCATCTTCATTGTTATCTGTACAATGTTTCAGACGATGTGCCCTCCGGCCTTCTTCAGGTACTGATTGTCAGACTTGGGAGCCTTCTCAAACTCGGGAACCTTATTTTCAAACTCAAGATCCTTCTTGTCATAATCAGGAGCCATCATGGAACTTTGAACCCAACCCTTTATTCAGTCCATGGGGGCATCCTGTTCTCATTCTGCTAACCATAGTTGGGTTACAGGTGTTAAGCTGAGTTAATTATTATTTTATGTTATTGTCACTCATGACCAGGATTGAATCTGCAGCCAAGAGATAACTATCATTCAGAACTGTCTTAACCCAACACCTATATCCACTATGCTAGGTGTTCTTCAACTGGAATATTGTCTGATCATTGACGTTTGTGCAGCTTGAGCAATTTTTTTCTGAACCCTGTAGTTACTGTACAGTGATCAATTGCACCTTCATCTTTTGCACAACAAATGATTTTGGGTGCTTCAGTGGTGTCATAACCTGGTTGGATGTTTTTGCAAGGGACAGCACAGTAATGAACCACATTGGACTGTGAGATGTTTAGCTCACCTGATACTCTCCTAGTGCTACTTGCCAGATTTGATAAGACTTTGAGCATATCCTCTGAATCAATGGTTTTTGCCAAACCACACTGGACTGTGAGATGCCAATCTCACCTGATACTCTCCAAATGCTAATCACCAGATTTGCCTCTATGGTTTAGAGCATAGTCTTGGAAATATTGATGTTTGTGCAACTTGAGCAAGACTTTTTGAACCCTCTGGTTACTGTACAATTATTAATCAACAGCACCTTCACCTTTTGCACAAGAAATGTTTTTGGTTGCTTCAGTGGTGTCATAACCTAGTTGGATGTTTTTTGCAAGGGACAGCACAGTGATGAACCACATTGGACTGTGAGATGCCAAGCTCACCTGATACTCTTCTAGTGCTACTTTCCAGATTTGATAAGACTTGGAGCATGTCTTCTGAATCAATGGTTTGATCATCTGATCAACTACACCTTCACTTTTTGCTCAACAAATGATAAGACTTGGAGCATATCCTCTGAATCAATGTTTTTTGCCAAACCATACTGGACTGTGAGATGCTTAGCTCACCTGATACTCTCCAAGTGCTAATCACCAGATTTGCCTCTATGGTTTAGAGCATAGCTTTGGAATATTGCCTGATCATTGGCGTTTGTGTAACTTAAGCAAAATCTTTTTAACCTTCTGGTTACTGTACAATTATTAATCAACTGCACCTTGCACAACAAATGTTTTTGGTTGCTTCAGTGGTGTCATAACCTGGTTGGATGTTTTTGAAAGGGTCAACCACATTGGATAACAAGCTCACCTGATACTCTCCTTGTGCTACTCACCAGATTTGCCTCTTTAGCTTGGAGCATGGCCTTGGAATATTGCCTGATGATTGACATTTGTGCAACTTGAGCAAATTTTTTCTGAACCCTCAATTTTGGTTGCTTCTGCGGTGTCATAACCTAGTTCTAACTGATAAAGCATAAATTCCAAAATTAAACTACATTTCACATTCATCTGTGCTACTTTTAAATCACAAATGGGTAATTTATGAGGAAGTGCATCCCGGTCTCCTGCCTCAAAAATTGCTACCGGGTGACTATCAAAATAACGACCCCAGCTTGTCGTAATTCTTGTTTATTTATCGTAATTTGTCGTAATTCTTGTTTAGATATAAAGATGGATATATAGTTTGGAATAAACTGAGATAGATAGATAGATAGATAAACAAACAAAATAATATAGATAGATATGAACAAATAGAGATAGATAGATAGATAGATATTTTCGACAAGTAAATGTATTTGGTGGGGGGGGTAGCTTCTTTTTTTGTCGTAATTCTTGTTTATTTAAACTAAAAACAAGACATTAAACAAACATGAATAAAAGAAAATCTTAGTATTTAAAGTAATATAGATAAATATGAACAAATTGAAATAGATAGATAGATGGATAGATAGATATGAAGATGGATATTTTGAGTAGACTGAGCTGGGTCGTTATTTTAATAGTCACCGTGTAGCAATTTTTAAGGCAGGAGACCGGGACGCACTTCCTCATAAATTACCCACAAATGAAATGAAACAATGCATAATGTGTCACTGTGTCAGTACATCAACTACCATCATACTACCAACCACGGTAGGTACCTACCATTGTTTGAACTACTTTGGTCACATGATATACTAGCATGTACTAAAATCTTAAATTGTCTTAAAAAAAAGCACATTCCTCCAAGAATGGTGAGAACAATTTTGACAATTCTCAGAATTTCAGACAACATTTAAAAGAGGAAAGTTTTAGCCGAAAGAAAAAGAACAATATAAAATCTATGTGACACAAATAAAAACAAAGTAAAACATTATTAAATTAGATTTTAGCATTTTCTTATAAATTCTGTTTGTTTTAAAGAGAAATGAAATCTTATTGAATTATTTTAAAAGAAGCGCATTCCTCGAGAAAAGTTTGGATTTTCTTAAATATATATATATTTTTTTTGTAATGTATTTGTTTAGCTTGATGGCAACCATCTATTTTGTGCGATTATTGATCTGTCTGGATATTGGCACAGGAATGGGCAAGGTTGTATGGAAGTCTGGCAGTTGCCCATGCTGCAGCTTTCCCACCTTTACTACGCAGATGTTAGGAAAGAAGGGAAAGGTGCTATACAGCTTAGTAGTGCTGTAGGAGTTGCCCATGCTTTAAGTCTCCCACAATAACTTGAAATTGGTTATCTTTAAGACTTTTTGATAACAATTTTTGATTTCTTGGGCAAAAATGTTTTTATAAACTAATTTTTAGTAGTAGGGAAGCTCTTGAACTTATTTCACAGACAAACATTGCCATTTTTCATGAACACCACTAAATTTGGAGAGCTAAAAATAACTCTGCCAATTTTTGGAATTGGAAGCTCAAGTTTTGGGGATTGTCTAAAAATAACATATTCCACACCTGGAAAAAGGCAGTGGATGAAAATTTTACTTTTTTCTGGCTGATTTAACGTATAATTACCCAAGAGTTTCTTATCCATGATATAAAGTTGTCGTTGGGGTGGCCTAAAATCGGTATCAGCAAATCATCAAGGGGTCTATCTCCTTTTCACTAGCACTAGACCAAGGAGATTGTTTTTGCATCTGAGGTGGAGCACCACACCTACAATCTGCTCCTTACTTTACTGCACAGATCCCTATGCTATTCATACGATTAGTTGGCTAGGGCTGGTATCGAACTAGGAACCTTGTGGTTTCTAGCTGAACGCTCTACCAACTGAGCTAACCTGGCTCTTAAATTAAGTTGTCGGGGTGGCCTAAAGTCGGTATCAGCCGAACAGTGAGGGAGTCTCTCCCCTTTTCACTAGCACTAGACCAAGGAGATTGTTCTTGCGTCTGAGGTGGGGTGCCACACCTACCATCAGCTACTTACCTTACCACACAAATCCCTGTGCTATTCATATGCTGAGTTGGCGAGGGCCGGTATCAAAGTAGGAACCTTGTGGTTTCTAGCCGAATGCTCTACCATCTGAGCTATCCCGGCCCTAACATAATACCCAGACAAATTCAATGGAAATCATGTTTGACTCAGCCATGAATGTTATTTAATACTTGGGGGGGGGGCAGGTATGCCATTCTAAAGTCATTTTATAAATGGAATGAAACAGCATCCTACACACACAAAAAGAAGGAGACTATGTTTAAAGAAATGCCACTGGAGAAACCTTTTCAACAGAAATGATATCTACTCTCCTGATTTAATATTTCCTTTTTCATAAATACCAGATGATCTGAACGACCGCTCTCCAAATTGTTGTTCACATCATAATTGAAAATCCGACATGTTTGATTGGAATCTGCAATAATTCCAAAAATATTCTTGAATAAATGAGGAATCATATGAAACGATAATGTCAAAAGATATCTGTTGACCATCTCAAATTCTTTGCTGTTGAATGATGACTGCTTTAAAAAGTGGCTTTCTTCTGGCTGCTCTTCTTTGATAATAAAGAATAACTAGCAGGACCTGTGGATATTCCCCTGCAATGGAGTTAAATAAACATTCCAAAATATAGCAAATCAACTTTGATGTTTGTTCTTTGATTAATTTCAAGTTTAATATTTTTTTCTTTTTCTTAAATCACGATAATTCTTGATTCTTTCTTTCTTTCAATCCTGCCTCATTTAATCTTTTTATTATACTTACATACTGACATAATTGCATGTGCACTATTGAGAGTGATAGAGACAGAGAAAAAAAGAAGTATGCATGATATTCTTGCTAAAGAAAAAATTGATGATCATTGTGTAAGAACATTTTGTTATGATAACTTTTCAAATGAGAATAACATTTGAAATTCAGACTTTTCTGGGCATGAAAACTGATCTCTGGTACTGATCAGAAATATGAAACTGTCTCAGGTCATATATATATATATATATATATATATATATATATAGATTTAATTAATAGATTTAATTATTACAATGTTTGATATGATTACTTAAGAGCTATTACCTAATAGTTCAATACTAACATGACCTGTGGATATACCACAGTATGATGATTTAATTATTACAATGTTTAATATGTTTACTTAAGAGCTATTACCTAATAGTTCAATACTAACATGACCTGTGGATATACCTCAGTATGATGATTTAATTATTACAATGTTTAATATGTTTACTTAAGAGGTATTACCTAATAGTTCAATACTAGCAGGACATGTGGATATACCTCAGTATGATGATGTAATTATTACAATGTTTGATATGTTTATTTAAGAGCTATTACCTAATAGTTCAATACTAACATGACCTGTGGATATACCACAGTATGATGATTTAATTATTACATTTGATATGTTTACTTAAGAGCTATTGTAAATAGTTCAATATTTAAGAAGTATGATAATCTTGATTTAACTTTTTCTACTAGCATGACCTGTGGATATACCACTGTATGATAATTTAATTATTACATTATAAATATTAAACATATTGATATGTTTACTGATGAGCGATTGCCAAATCGTTCAATATGAAAAAGTATAATAATTTTGATTTAACTCTTTCACTTTTTTCTTTCTTTTTTTCCTTCTTTTTATCTTTTCATAGTTGAAACAGATTAGCATTATCACTTATGCGCAATCACCTACTCTCTTTATCTTTCCCATACTCTATTTTTGTTTGTTTGTTTTGTTTTACGGCATATCAACCTCAGTGGGTCATTTAATGCCGATAAAGTTTTGAAATAAATCAATTCTTAATGGATAATACAATTTTTTTTATAAATACATTTTTCTATTTAACCCATAGATGGGACCTGAACAGGTACTACCACTCCGGATCAGAGTGGACCCGGGAGCAATGGTAACGAATGGGTGCTCCACATTCTCCAAACCTCCAAAACTGGAACCTCACCATCAGATAGAGTTTAACGTCATTCCCAGGACATGTAGACCCTCAGACACCGCCTTCTAGAACCCATATGATAAAAAAGGGGTTGGGGCTTGCCATACGGGCAATAGATTTGGGAAAATCATATAGGTGCTAGGGCTTGATGTGACCAGTCGATTGATCGGACGGGGCCTCTCTGACCGCCCGTCTAGCCCAAGATAGGGCCAAAGTGGAGTATTGCAAGGCATGAACTGCTCATCCACCTGGGCTGAGATCTATCCATAAGCATCACGGGTCGCCACCCACGGCCAACAGGTGGCCCCATTGGGGGAGTCTTACCCCTCTGCAGAGGTGCAGTCGATGCATTCTAACGCCCCAGCCGACAGGGCGGACTCTATTTTTCGGTTTTTCTTTCTTTTTTTCTTTCTTTCTTTCTTATTAGATTTTTTTCTGTGTAGCATGTCCTTTTCCTTTCCTTTCTTTCTTTCAAATAAAAACGATATGGTCCATTATTTAGCTGAGGTGATGACACTCATAAGAAATAAGAATTCTGTGGATAACACCAGATAATCAGGATTTATATTTAACACCAGATAATAAGGATTTTACATTTTTGCATTTCTTCTGGGATGATTTGGACAGCCTCATTTTTAACCAGAGGGTGCTGCAAGATGATAATGGCCATACTTATAAGGAACACAAATATCAATATATATATATATATATCAATATCATATAATAGAGATACAATTTTAATCAGCAGTTTCTTTTCTTTCATAAAATAATTGGATAATCAAATGATTTATAGATAAGATGGAGATATCTCATGACTGGATGGTAATCCCCTAAAATCAGTTGATCAGTTCACATACCTAGGTAGTAATATCTTATCTACTGAAAGTGACATCAACACATGCAGAAAAAAAATAAATGATTTTTTTTTTTAAATTGAAATAGATCACCAAGTAGGCCTGAGCCTATTCTAGTAGTGACCAGGTTTTGAATCCAGATTTTTTCTTCTAGTCAGGTTGCCTAACCAAGGTTAAAGAGCCCAGTCTGCTCTACTATTTACCCATAGCTGAAGGGAGAATAGTTGGATTGATACCTTTTCTAAGGGTATTAGTGCTATGTGAACTGTGGCTTCATCCAGGAATTGAACTCTGGTTGACGAGTCCATTTCCTGCGACTCTAACCAGCACACCGCCACACTTCCTAATTTGCATAGCAGAGGCATGTACAGTTATGGACTGATTATCTATACATATATAAAGGGCAGTTGTGTGTATCTGTATGTTCGGAGGAAACTTTGAAAATAAAACAATTAACGACAAAGTAAATATATATACACATTAAATATCACCAGGGCTTGGTTTTCTATACATCTATAAAGGGCAGTTGTGTGTATCTGTATGTTCGGAGGAAACTTTGAAAATAAAACAATTAACGACAAAGTAAATATATATACACATTAAATATCACCAGGGCTTGGTTTTCTATACATCTATAAAGGGCAGTTGTGTGTATCTGTATGTTCGGAGGAAACTTTGAAAATAAAACAATTAACGACAAAGTAAATATATATAACACTTAAATATCACCAGGGCTTGGTTTTCTATACATCTATAAAGGGCAGTTGTGTGTATCTGTATGTTCGGAGGAAACTTTGAAAATAAAACAATTAACGACAAAGTAAATATATATACACATTAAATATCACCAGGGCTTGGTTTTCTATACATCTATAAAGGGCAGTTGTGTGTATCTGTATGTTCGGAGGAAACTTTGAAAATAAAACAATTAACGACAAAGTAAATATATATACACATTAAATATCACCAGGGCTTGGTTTTCTATACATCTATAAAGGGCAGTTGTGTGTATCTGTATGTTCGGAGGAAACTTTGAAAATAAAACAATTAACGACAAAGTAAATATATATACACATTAAATATCACCAGGGCTTGGTTTTCTATACATATATAAAGGGCAGTTGTGTGTATCTGTATGTCTGGAGGAAACTTTGAAAATAAAACAATTAACAACAAAGTAAATATATATACACATTAAATATCACCAGGGCTTGGTTTTCTATACATCTATAAAGGGCAGTTGTGTGTATCTGTATGTCTGGAGGAAACTTCGAAAATAAAACAATTAACGACAAAGTAAATATATATACACATTAAATATCACCAGGGCTTGGTTTTCTATACATATATAAAGGGCAGTTGTGTGTATCTGTATGTCTGGAGGAAACTTTGAAAATAAAACAATTAACGACAAAGTAAATATATATACACATTAAATATCACCAGGGCTTGGTTTTCTATACATATATAAAGGGCAGTTGTGTGTATCTGTATGTCTGGAGGAAACTTCGAAAATAAAACAATTAACGGCAAAGTAAATATATATACACATTAAATATCACTAGGGCTTGGTTTTTTGAGCGAAAAGATTTAATTTATATTTGGGAAGATATTTGAAAATTCAAATTTGAAAAGTAACAGAAGGGAAAGTCATTTGCATGTTATTTTGTTTATCTTTTTTTTTGTATGTTTTTTTTTTTTTTCGCTTTGAAATATGATATTGATTGATTGAATTAATTGCATCATTTATATCTTTTTTTTTTAAATTGTAAATCATTGAATGGAAATTTCTTACTATATTTTTATATATTTCCGTGGGGATTTTTATGGGGCAACCAGAGAGGATCTCATCCGTGAAAAGTAATAATGGATCTGCGAGATTAACTTTTCAAAAATCCCCCCTCTACCCAGGCAACGCCGAGTAGCCACTTCTAGTCAATCATATGGAAAACTGATCTCACTGATAATATAAAGTGAGAATTCTATCAAGCCATATTAGTGCTACTGTATGGCAGTACCACATCGACCTAATAAAATGCTAGGAGAATGATCTAGATAGGAGCTGCATGAAGATGTTGTGTGCTGCTGTATTTCCTGGAAGCAGCATCCCACAAGATGCACGGTCACCTGCCTTTTATTACTCAAACCATCCAGGTGAGGTGAACGAGACAGACCGGACACTGTTGGAGAAACCAGGACGAACTCACAAGTGATGTTCTCTTATGCATACTTACAAATGAACATACCAGTGTAGGTCGACAAACAAAATCCTACACTAATCAGTTCTGTACGGATACTGGATGCCATGCAGAAGACCTACCAGAAGCAATGACCAACAGGGATGTGAAGTGAGGGAGAGTCATGGGAATCCGTGCTAATAGCGTGACCTGATGATAATAGTGAATTCCACCTTAGAAATTCTTGTCCTTCAGAAATGATTTGGTTTGCTTTGATTTATTTGTTTAATGGCATATCAAACCCTCATGGGTTATTCTATGACAAAATTGGATTCATTTGTAAATGTTTAATCATAATCATAACTATTAATATACTTTCAATTTACAATTGCAATCATTTTTTAAAATCATACATAAACAGTCTCAAAATATACTTAATTAGGAAAATGAATTGAATCCAATATGGTCAAAAAACGGGGGATCAGTTTATAACTTGGTTATAATACTAAAATAATCCCTCACTTTACATCCAGAAACACAAATGACTCAAAACAGTTTGTGTTTGGTTCATTTGTTTAGTGGCATATCAACTCTTTATGGGTTATGTAATGCCAAAATTGCATTAATTTATAAATGTTTGATAATAATCATAACCATCTATAGTTTATTAATGTCACATTTTGATATATCCGGGTTAAGGGATATATTCTGAAGTTTGTATTTGGTATATTATCGCAGTAGTAATTGGTACATCAATAGTAATTTATCTGTCGTGGTGTCATCTAGCGAGTAAGTTAGCTTGTAAGCATAAGGTGTCTGTACTAACACAGTGTCGAACTATTTATACATGACACTGTCCAATCAGATTATAGTGAGGGGGTACCAAGGTATTTACATATTCATTATATCACATTGTAATTATTTTTTCAATCAAACCTTTTTTTTGAGGCTTGATAATTTGTACTATTTAGATTTGTTGGACTGTTGTCCTCATCTTTATTGTTATATACATGAGATTTCTTTATTGTTACTAGCAAATATATGCATAAGTATTTTAGTTAGATTTATACATAACATTTGATAACTCTTCCATCATTTCCGTTACTCCTGTCTTTCATTGGTAAATTTTCCTAATTAACTGTTAGTTAAAATAGGAAGTAAAGAATAATATTACAGTTATTTCTTCTTGTTAAGGGATTTCTTTTAAGATTTATTGAAGAGATTTTTGCTCATATTCAATAAGATAAAACCAAACAATTAGAAATCAATAATACTAAGCATATATTTATTAAAATCAATTTTTTAAGATCAATATGCAAATTAGCCTTCCCATTCACACTGTAAACCTCTATTTTGTGTATATATAAATACAATTGCAACAAGTATGTAGATATGGTCAACAGTGTAAGTAATGTAAAACAATGGCTCATAACATTCTGCTGCATCCTCCGGCCTTCTTCAGGTGTTTCTAGATGAACTTGGCAATCTTCTCATCGAACATAGGAATATAACAATAAAGATGAGGACAACAGTCTAAAGTAAAGTCATTGGGGTGGCCTAAAGTTAGTATAAGTCAAACAGCGAGGGAGTCTATCCCCTTTTCACCAAGGAGATTGTTTTTGTGTCTGAGGAGGACACACCTACCATCAGCTCCTTACTTTACAGCACAGATCACGGTGCTACTCATACGCTGAGTTGGCTAGGGTCGGCATCAAAGCAGAAACCTTGTGGGCCCTAATCGGACATTCTACAGACTGAAAAATCTAAACAATACAAATTCCGTAAAAATAGATTAATCAAAAATGAGAGAGAAAAAAAATATTTATATATAGACAATTATTTCAATCTTTTAATTCTAATTTTAAAAATATATATTTGATTATACTTCCACTGGCACATATACTACACTGATCCTTGTCAGAATTATCATGAAGAGACACTGTACATCCTGACAAAATTTATAGACGGACAAAGAAAAAAAAAACACCCTAGAAAAATCACACGGTTCATTCTATACATGGATAATTATCTTATAAACATCTTTGTGCTTGCCTGAATATATGTGTGTGTATATATATATATATACATAACACTTACAAAGCTGTATGACTGAAATCAATATAGATAAAACAATATTCTCCATTTCTGATGATAGATAGCCCCACAGTAACCTGTTCATCACCCAGACAACACCCACATTCACAGGAGGAATATTTCATTTGTGCTCATCGAACCAATCAGATTGCTTTTCAACAGTGACCTCACTCACCCACTGATCTCATAGCATACACAGATGCCATACAATCTTATTCAATAGCAATATGTAGTAGTAATACGTGTGGCTCAAAGCTTCAGACCCAGGCTATGAACAAGGCATTGGTTCCAGTAACGCTAGACACTGAATCAACAACGTTTATGTTTTGCTTTTTGATTTTATGATAGACCATATCAAATTGCTATATCTGTGCACTGTACTGGCAGTCCCTGTACAGAATGGCATCAATATTGATACAGCAAAGATCAATACATATGATTCTGGGCAATTGATTACTATTCAGTCTACCATCTCGTTCAATGGCTCATGGCTCTTATATTGACTGGAGTGGAGCTAGATGCAACACTGTTAGCAGTCAGCTTCTTGCATCAGATACTTAGACATTAAAAGAAAATATGTCGACATTAAAATCTACCTTCATTTTACTTTTGTTTTTTCAACCATTTTATTCTTCTCTAGTTTATTATTATTATTATAATATTATATATTATTATTAGTTTTATTATTATTATTAGTTTGTTACTATTCTTTTTTTTATTCACCTATTTTTTTAATTTATATATTTTTTCTATTTACATATTTGTTTTATTTATATATTTTTTATTTATATATTTCTATTATTTTTATTTATATTTTAGTTCTATTTTTTTAAATTCATTTACATATTCTTATTATTATTAGTTTTATTATTATTATTAGTTTATTATTATTCTTTTTTTCATTCACTTATTTTTTTTACTTATATATCTTTTTTATTTATGTATTTTTTATTTATATATTTCTATTATTTTTATTTATATTTTAGTTCTATTTTATTAAATTTATTTACATATTCTTATTATTATTAGTTTTATTATTATTACTAGTTTATTATTATTCTTTTTTTCATTCACTTATTTTTTACTTATATATCTTTTTTATTTATATATTTCTATTATTTTTATTTATATTTTACTTCTATTTTTTTATTTATTTATATATTCTTATTATTATTAGTTTTATTATTATTATTAGTTTATTATTATTCTTTTTTTATTCACTTATTTTTTTTACTTATATATTTTTTTAATTCATATATTTTTTTAATTTATATATTTTTTTAATTTATATATTTTTTATTTATATATTTCTATTATTCTTATTTATATCCTATTTCTATTTTTTTTATTATCATATTTTTATTATTATTAATTTTATTATTATTATTAGTTTATTATTATTTTTTTTATTCACTTTTTTTTTCTTTCTTTTATATAAACTCCTTTGCATCATTTTTCTTTCTTTTTTTTTCTTTTACTCTTTATTATTTTATTCCTTTCTTCTTTTTCTTCCTTTGCCTTTTCTATTTCTTATTTTTTATTTCTTATTTTTTATTTTTTTCCCTTTTTCTTTCTTCCTGTTTTTGATAGTATTTTCCCTCCATCTGTTTTTCTTATTCTTTGTTGATTTTAATTCTTTAATTTTCTTTATAAAATATTCTTCATTTCTTTTTTAATTATTTCATTCTGTTCATTTATCTTTCTTCCAGTTTCATTTTTATTTTATTTTTGTATTCGTGTTTCTTTAACATCGAAATACTTTAAATTTAAAATCTTTCTTTATCACCCTTTTTCTTTATTTCATTTTCATTCACATCTTTCTTGTTTAAATTTTAAATTATTTCCTTCTTTTTTAGATATTTTATTTCTACCATTTTTTCTATATTTTCTTCTTTTTTTCTTTCGTTTAACTTCCTTCTGTTTGCTTTCCTTTTCTTTCCTTTTTTCTTTCTTTTTTTTTTTTCATTTATTTTCATTCGAAAGAATGAAAAAGCTTGCATTGAACTTGATAAATTATTTCCTTCTTTTTTAAATATTTTATTTCTACTCTTTTTTTCCCTACTTTCTTCTTTTTCTCTTTCTTTAACTTCCTTCTTTCTTTGCTTTCCTTTTCTTTCTTTCTTTTTCTTTCTTTCTTTTTTGTTTCATTCATTGAATTTTGCATTGAACTTAATAATCATTGATTCAAATTTTAT
>CM042166.1:83673989-83676489 GCA_023376005.1 Doryteuthis pealeii
GTATGTGTTTGTGCCCAACTGTGTGTGTGTCTCTTTAAATATGAGCATGCATAATTCCCATAAAAAATGACAGAGTTGTATGCAATATGGAGATCGACTTAGAATAAAAGTGTAATATCTTTTACCAATGCAAATGCCAGTGTAATCTTAAAATCTATAGGACAGAGAATTTTAAAAATATAACAAGAAAAGAAATAATGAATTTATAAAATGATAATTATTTCAACGTTTCAGCTTCAAACTGATTAAATTTGGAGCAAAGATTATTAATCGTACGACAAATAGAAAAAGAATGTAACCATAGCAACAGAATATCTTATTATTCAGTGCTGAGACCGGATTGCTGTTGTTGTTGTTGTGTTGTGTGCGTGTGTGTGTGTGTGCTTTTAAGCTTGAGTGTGTCTTTGTGTGTATGCATGCGTGTGTGTGTGTGTTTGTGTGTGTGTCGGCTATTGTGTATGTGTGTTTGTGCATTTGTCTGTACGTGTGTGCAATGAGACTGGGTTGCTGCTGCTGTGGTTATTGTTGTTGTTGTTATTGTTTGTGCATGTATGTGCTTTTAAGATTCATTGTGTTTGTGTGTGTGTGTGTGTGTGTATGTGTGTGTGTGTGTGTGTGTGAGTGTGTGTGTGTGTGTGTGTGCACTGAGATTGGGTTGCTGTGTGTGTGTGTGTGTGTGTGCTTTTAACCTTGATTGGGTCTTTGTGTGTGTGTGGTGTTTTGTGTGTGCGTGTGTGTATCTGTGTGTGTGTGTGTGTGTTTGTGTGTGCGTGTGTGTGTGTGTGTGTTGGTGTGTGTGTTTGTGTGTGTGTGTTTGTGTGTGTGTGTGTGTGTGTTTTGTGTGTGTGTGGTGTGTGTGTGTGTGTGTGGTGTGTCGTGTGTGTGTAGTGTGTGTATGTGTCTGTGTGTATGTGTGTTGGTATGTGTGTGTTTGTGTGTAGTGTTTGTGTGTGTTTGTTGTGTGTGTTTGTGTGTGTGTGTTTGTGTAGTGTGTGCGTGTGTGTGTGTGTGCATGTGTGTTTGTGTGTGTAGTGTTTGTGTGTGTCTGTGTGTGTGTGTGTGTGTTTGTGCATTTGTGTGTGCACTGAGATTGTGTTGCTGTGTGTGTGTGTGTGTGTGCTTTTAAGCTTGATTGGGTCTTTGTGTGTGTGTGTTTGTGTGTTTGTCTCTGTGTGTCTCTGTGTGCATGTGTGTGTGTGTAAGAGTGTGCACTGAGACCAGGTTGCTACTGTTGTTGTTGTTGCTGTGTACAGTGTGTGTGTGTGTATGTATGCTTTGAAACTTTGTTGTGTCTTTGTGTGTGCCTGTGTGTGTGCGTGTGTTTGTGTTTGTGTGTATGAACTGAGACTGGGTTGCTGCTACTGTTGTTGCTGTGTGTGTGTGTGTGTGTGTGTGTGTATGCATTGTTGTGTGTGTCTGTTGTGTGTGCATGTGCTCACATATGCATATATATATATATATATATATATATATATAGGGGCCGGGTTAGCTCAGTCAGTAGAGCGCTCGGCTAGAAACCACAAGGTCCCTAGTTCGATACCCACCCTCGCCAACTCAGCGTATGAGTAGCACAGAGATCTGTGCGGTAAAGTAAGGAGCTGATGGTAGGTGAGGCGCTCTACCTCAGACACTAAAATAATCTCCTTGGTCTAGCGCTAGTGAAAAGGGGATAGACTCCCATGCTGCGTGGCTGATACCGACCTTAGGCCACCCCGACAACTTTCCTTACTTTACTTATATATATATATATATATGTGTGTGTGTGTGTGTGTGTGTGTGTGCATGTGCATGTGAATTTGTATTGCACAAATACATGTTCTTACATGTGTGTAGGTGTGTTTGAGCACGTGAATGTACTGTTGTGCCACTGTGAGTGTGTATGCGTGGGTATGTGTGTGTGTGTGTGTGTGTGTGTGTGTGTCCCTGCACTCAGACCAGGTTGCGGCTGTTGTTGTTGTTGTTGAGTGTGTGTGTGCTTTTAAGCTTAAATGTTTGCATGTGTGTGTGTGTGCGTGTGTGTGTGTGTGCATGCGTACAAGCACATGCTCATATATATGTATGTATGTGTATACATGTGAATGTGGAATGTGTATGCACAAATACATGTTCGTGCATATGTGTAGGTGTGTTTGTACACATTAATTTTTGTGTGTTTGTGAGTTTTTGGATGAATGTGCTGTTGTGTGAACGCATGTGTGTGTGCGCTCCGACTCTGTTGCTGTTGTTGTCATTGTGTGCATGTGTGCATTTAAGGAATGTGCCTTTGAGTGTGCATGTCTGTGTGTGTGTGTGTGTGTGTGTGTGTGTGCGCATGCACTTGTACATATATATATATATGTACGGGTGTACATGTGAATGTGTGCGTGGGCATATATATTACAATGGTATATACAGGAATAACCTACTCGAGTTTCACCATAACGATCTTCAGATCTTCTGAAGATCCTTATGGTGAATATACCATTGTAATAAATACGCTCTACTTACATATTGAGCACTT